>JAEIFT010000042.1:60000-660000 GCA_018904225.1 Lordiphosa mommai | reverse complement strand
CAGCTCCTTAATACGTAATCTAGGCTTTTATTTCTGTTATACCTGCTGATCTCTTGTTAAAAATGGTCATTCGTATTCAATGCCGGCTCATCTGAGTGCTTGTTTTAAACCATTATTGCGGTAAACGGTTACGGATTTAATGGCGATTTTCCTGACTCAATAAATATTTGTACTTCTTTTAAGTACTCTTATGTACTAAACGTAAAAAGAAGTCTCGAATTCTTATCGTGTCCTTATACTTCTATCTGTCACGTAAACTAACAAATAACAGAGCAAAATGTATGTTTATGTGCACTTTAAAGCTTTTTGCAGATGAGAAGTGGTCCCTAACCCAAGAATATTTTGTGTGAGCGGTGACTGGTTTTAATTGTGTAAACTGGGTTGCTAATATGTCCCAAGAGTTGATCAAAGAATTTCAGAAAAAAAAAAAAACGTTGTACCTAAAGCCGTATATTCGTAATTACTAATTACCGTACAAAATGCTAAAAAAAAATTTTGTGAAATGTTCTCCTTTTTAAAACCAGTTTTTATTCAGCTTTCAAGTTTAAATTTGTCAATTATCTTCATTGAATCTCCTGTTGGCAAAAGTTTTCATTCGAATTCTTAAATCTTTCTGGAAAGCGGTGACTGATACTGTTTAAACTCGTGATCGCTCAATGCGCAAAACGAGAGACAGGCCTCAATATGTTAAGCTATGAAATAAAAGCTATTGATTGACCGTCACACCATGATAATACCACCTTGCACTAACCTATGTGTAATTCATTGATTGTGTGAGATCTCTTCCATATCGATCATTAGCTGTCATTATATATCTTTTTTAAACCCTGTGTAAATGTTACAGATTCGCATAAATGGCTGCAGTGGAATTTTTCTTGAGCTTGGACTTCCTTTTGTCAAATGCAATGGATTTGAACAAGAGAAGATATCAAACAATTTAAATCATTTATAATAAATATCATAAAGATATTTGGATATTTTGTATTGAAGTTCCCTATTTAAACCAGATTAATTTTAATGTAATTCAAATTGGTAAAGTTGGCTGGTTCCGTCAGTGTATTCTAAAAACCTTTGTATTCTGTTTTTTCAAAGATTTGTCTAAACGACTAGTGATTCTCCTGTTTTTTTTTTTTTTACTTTCCTATACTTATTCCAAACCCAATAAAAAAAACCCACAATTTGTGCATTTTCGGATTTAAATTCTTAACTCGTTCATTCGTTCATTTTTATTGCATTCTAAATGTAATACGTAAGCTCTATGATTTGCATTACTTAAACTCTATTTACAAATTACGTACACACACAAATTAGAATGAAAACGTTTCGAATTTCAGCTCCCCATATGGGATTCATATGCGTACCTCTGCTGCGTCCACTTAAATGGCTATCTTTGAAAAGTGTGCGTCGAAGTTCGGTGCTTCTTAATGGGTAAGGGCGAGGATAAGGGGGCGGGGGGAGGGGATATAGGAAACATGCCAAAGTCTTTGCCAAATTAGGATCTAAGTAGCTCGAACTTGCTCTTAACTACAAATGACTTAAAATTAGAATTGAAACAATTTGAATAGCTGGGCCTTAGTGTGTGGGGCTTGAAGTGGGTGAGTGGCGGACCTCAGACCCGCTGATATCATGTGATTTCGGGTGCATTATGCTTCAGCTCGGGCGATGTGGAGAAGGGTCGATGCAACAGCTGATGGGCACTGTGATGATAATTGGTGGTAGTTGCCTCGACAGCAGCAGCAGCACCCACAGCTGCTGCCGATACGGCCGTAGAGTTGAGTTTCTCGGGTGAATTGATGCGCAATTTGGGAGCCTGTGGCGGTGGCACACACTCCACGGCATAGGCAGCCGCATAGGCCGGATGATGTAGATGCGAGGGTGCGCCAGCTCCACTGCCATTTAGGCTTAAGGATGACGGCAATTGCGGATGTGGCCGAATGACAATGGGTTGAATGGGAAACTGTTGGGACATCTCCTTGAGGTTGCTAAAACTTTGCAAATAGCAGCCGGCATTGAACAGGCTACTGGCTGCATCCAGTTTGAAGGGAGGCAGACAACCAGGCGGCAATGTGCCCGCACCCACATAGGCAGACGGCAGTTGAGGCGGCGTGGGTGAGGGCAGCGAGCTGCTCAAATCCCGCGGCTTATCATCGTCCACACTGAGACTCTCCTCACGATCATTGGCTCCATTCGAAGTGCTGCCCGGACTGTGTTGCAATTGCAGGCTACTCGGCACGGGCGAGTGGGTGCCCAGTGAAATGTCCGAATCGGAGCTATCGGAGGGTGTGGGTGAGGCGCCACCATCGGCACGACGACTACGACAACCCAAGCCGGAATTGTTCTGGTTGTGCTGAATGCTGTAAGTAGAAGAAGAAAGAGGTAGACAAAGGATTAGGCATAAAGTGAGAAAATCTACACCCAGAGAAATGAATTGCCTGAAACCGTTAAAAATAACCTAAAATTCAGGCAATATGTACTCAAAATTGTGCCAAAGACATCTTACCCTGAATTTAAGGTTGCCCATGACCTTAGATTTTTAGGTCGTTTTCACCTTAATTTAAGGCCAAAAGTTGCCAAAAATTAAAATAAATTTGATTCCATAAATATGTGTGTGAGAGGAGGGCGGAGAGGGATGGGGCAAATTGAAAAAAACTTAATATCTTCCACAATTTTGGAGTTAGGTTGTTTGAACCTTCTAGACATATATTCTACTTAACATTACCTATCGAGCCCCCATACATCGTTTTCCGATCAGATGAACGATAGTAGAGTTGCCACCCCCGCAATTTGAAAAACACCTCAAATATCCCGCAAATTGAAAAAAACTTAATATCTTCCACAATTTTGGAGTTAGGTTGTTTGAACCTTCTAGACATATATTCTACGCGTCATCACTTATCGAGCTTCCATACATTGTTTTCCGATCAGATGAACGATATTAGAGTTGCCACCCCCGCAATTTGAAAAACACCTCAAATATCCCGCAATTTTGGAGTTAGGTTGATCGAACCTTCTAGACATATATTCTACTCGTCATTACTTATCGAGCTTCCATACATTGTTTTCCGATCAGATGAACGATGGCAGAGTTGCCACCCCCGCAATTTGAAAAACACCTCAAATATCCCACAATTTTGAAGTTAGGTTGATCAAACCTTCTAGACATATATTCTACTCGTCATTACTTATCGAGCTTCCATACATTGTTTTCCGATCAGATGAACGATGGCAGAGTTGCCACACCCACAATTTGAACAAAATCGAATATCTTCCACAATTTTAAAGACAGATTGTTTGAACCTTTTAGGGATATATTTTAACCGTCATTACTTATCGATCCACCATACACCGTTTCCAGATCAGATGAACGATATTCGAGTTATAAGCAAATCAAATAATTACGCTGGGCAGCACTGCCCGTAATCGTGATGGGCAGCACTTGCACACTTTAAAGTTATTAGTTATATTCAAACAGGTACAGAGTATATTACAGTCGGGCTTGACCGACTTTCTTACTTGTTTTTTTTACGTTTTTTATTTTTTGAAGTGTCAAGAGTTCAAAAAAACATTATTTTATGTATTTTATGTATTTTTGTACGAAGTAATAGTTTAGTACTTGGCACATTCAAAATTTAACTGACATTACGAGCGCTTAGGAAACGTGATCATAAAAATTGGTGACGTATTGCCTTAAAAAAATTGTCAGAAAATTTCCGTTTTAGGTTAAATTCTCATCGTTTAGGTTAAAAATTGCTATGAATATTGAATTATTGGCAATTTATTGTTTTAGGAACTGCTCAGTCTTAATAGTAGGCTTTTTCTTTTTTTTTTGTGTAGAGAGGATGAATTTAAGGGAAAGCCCTGCATTTTCACGCCTTTCAATCGTCCATCATCTAGTTGCCCGTCTGGGTTAATTAGTCCATAGCGCAAACTGAACAGTTGGACAGTTGCAGTGGCTGATGCTGCGGCTAAACGCCCATTAGTCGGCTCATTTGTAACTCCAACAGCGAATGGCCATAAATCTGACAACAAACTTTCACACATGCTTAAGACAAATTGTTCGCTGGGTACCCAAAAAACAAAAAGGCCACGCCACATGACTTGACCAAGAAGATGACTTGATTAGCCGCCGCAGCGGCCATTATGATCACGACTCCTGCAATGTCATAATTATCGGTTAGGATTCGCGCAATTTGTTGACCCATCAGCATTAATAATGCCAAGACGGTGTCTCTCTCTCTGCCGCCTAGTCCTTTAAGCGGCTCGTGTTGTGTGATTAATGATGCACTCACTCTGCCAGAGTGCCAACTCCAAGCACAGTTGGAGCAACAGTCCAAGAAATGTATCTGCGGCTACCTTTTTTGTTGTTCGAAATCGTTTAGTTGCCTAATGTGCCAACTTGATGGATCACTCAAACTGGGCCGAGCTGATGAATTATTTTTGGACTACCTGCTGCTGGGATTTTGGGTTTGGAAAGGTTTTTTTATAAGTATATTTATATCTCAACTATGGGAAAGTATTAAAATTCAGTTTGCGGTGGGTCGTTTAATATGAAATTTAAGAAAATTCTGGTAGCCAAAACTTTGGCACGGGCGACTCAAGGCCATTTATACACTTCATTAAGTCAACCGGCACGCTCGGCTTGAGCCAAAAAAAAAAAAATGCATATACACGTATACATATTTTCCACACAATTGACTAAGCAAAGGGGCAAGGAAATTGGATACTGTGTGGCACCTAACCGAAATGACACGAATGTAATTACCCGCTTGGACATGGCCCGTACCCGTACAAAAAAAAAAAAAAATCCCCAGTCCTCTGTTGAAACTCGAGACCCATTGAAATGCTTTTAATCGGCTCATGTCAGAAGATGAAGATTCCGACTGGGATTTTTGAAACGAATTGAAATGAAACTCATTCAGGCTGCAAGAACATAGGTAATATGATCCCTAGAAGGGCACATACATACATATAACTCTTTCCCATTTTTTTATTATTAAATATGGCTTAAAGCCGGCTAAGGAATTCCTATTCAATGAACCTGCCTTCAAAAATGGAAGGCAAAATCAGGCAGACAAATTTCGATTGCAGTGTCATTATAATTGAATGTTGCACTGATAAAAAAACAATGTACAACTTAATTAGAATAATTTTGAATAAAATTTTCAGTGTCTATTTAAGTGGATCCCTACACTAAGAAAAAACGAGAAGGCAAAGCTAACTTCGACTGTGCCGAAGTTTTAATACACTTGAAAAACTTTACTCCAGTAAAATATATATAGGTAAAATATATAGGATAGGATACAATATCAGATATTTAAAAATTTCTAATCATTGATAATAAAAATTTGATTCCATAAAAAAAATCTTTTCTCAGTAAAACACATTTTTTCGACCGATCGGTACTATGGCAGCTATATCTTATATCCGATTTTGATAAAATCTTCCAGAATTGTGTTGACGCATATAAAACTAATCTATACCAAGATTGGTGACGTTACGATGGAAAATAAAAAAGTTTTTCCCACTAGAACTAGTTTTTTAACCGACCGTTTATATGGCAGCTATATGCTATATTCATCAGATTTTGATAAATTTTTCCACAAATATGTAAAATCATCTAAAACTAATATATACCAAGATTGGTGACGCTACAATGGAAAATAAACAAGTTTTTCTCACTAAGACTTATTTTCCGACCGATCGTTCCTATGGCAGCTATAAGATATAGTCATCCGATCCGGCCGGTTCCGACATATTAGTTGTGTACAGTAAAAAGAGGACTCTGTGCAAAATTTCAGCTCGATAGCTTTAAAACTGAGAGACTAGTTCGCGTAGAAACAGACGGACAGACGGACGGACGGACGGACAGACGGACAGACAGACGGACGGACGGACAGACGGACGGACGGACAAGCGGAAATGAACTGGGCTCGTCGTCCTGATCAAGAATATATATAGTTTATGGGGTCGGAAATGAATATTTTTATGCGTTACAAACTTCTGGGTAACATTAATATACACTTTTCAAGTGTATAAAAATTAAGTGAAAATTCAAGTACAATCGATCTCAAAAGCTGACTTATTGTAGTTCGGAGTTTCCAAACTCGGGATTAAAAATTCACTTAAACTTTTAATAACATATTCCGGATACTTCAATTTGATTGTTATTTACTCTTACTCTTTTGTTATTTAATTTATAATGTATTTATGCATGATGCAATAAAAAACGAGAAGGAAGAACGATGCAAAAACTTACTCAACTGATTTAACTGGAAAAATATTGGATAGATATCGATATTTAAAATTTTAAAATCATTGATAATAAAAATTTGATACCATTTGATAATTTTTTTCGAAATTTGAAAAAATAAAACTAATATATACCAAGATTGGGGACACGATAAAAAACAAAAGTTTTTATAAAGTTTTGACCGTCCGTTTATATGGCAGCTATATGCTATGTCTCGATTTTGATAAATTTTTTCAGAATTATGTGGAAACATATAAAACAATATTACTACGATTCAAGACGCTACGATGGAAATCAAAAAATTTTCTCACAAGACTTATTTTTCGACCGATCGTTCCATGGCCTATCTGTGTCCGATTTTGTACATTTTTCCAGAATTATGTAAAGCATATAAAACTAACATATACCAGATTAGTGACGCTACGATGGAAAACAAAAGTTTTTCTAACTAGAACTTTTCTTTGACCGATCGTCTATCGCTATAGATTAGTTATCGATCGGCCGGTTCCGACAGTTGCCAGTAAAAAGAAGACTCGTCAAAATTTCAGCTCGATAGCTTTAAAACTGAGAGACTAGTTCGCGTAGAAACAGACAGACAGACGGACAGACGGACAGACGGACAGACAGACAGACGGACGGACGGACAAGCGGAAATGAACTCGCTCGTCGTCCTGATCAAGAATTATATGTTTATGGGGTCGGAAATGAATATTTCTATGCGTTACAAACTTCTGGGCAAAATTAATATACACTTTTCAAGTGTATAAATAGATCAAAATAATGTTAAAATTTTAAGATAAAAACGATCTTACTTTAATCACGGTCATACCTAAATATAGGCATTTTTTCTGAGTGTAGATAGTTAAGAAGTGGTTCAAAAGTTGTTCAGAGGCATATCTTAAAAATAATTTAAGCTTTTTACTAGAAATGGGCGAGTGTAGCTGTCTTATTTATATGAAGCATAGTGCCGAAAATAAAAATTATGTCATCTGAGATCAGGCCTTTAAAAAGAATATATTTTTAAGTATTTGTTTTTTAAGACCTTTCCAAAATTTTAAATCAATTGGACAATTTTCGAAGAATAAATTTTTATTTGATATTTGTTTACTGCTTTCTATTGTTCTTAGAAACTTTCATTCTATGCAATCAGACATACCCATGTATTCTTCAAATCGCTTTCAACCCCAAAAACGACAAAAATTCCAAATTGTTTGGGAATTTGGTCTTTTTTGGTAGAGTCATTAGGTCTTTGGGATAGAGTCATATTAAGTTATATTTTAAATAATCTGTTTAAGAATTTCTTTCATTTAAAAAATATTTTAATATTGGAAACCGAACGTAATTTTTTGAATTAGAGGTGTGGTTCTGGTTCAGGTTCGGGTGGAAAAAAATTAACAATGTTGGGTTTATGGTCCAGTTCGGGAAATTAAAAAAACCCGAACCGGTTTGTATTTTTCGGATTTCGAATCAGATTTCAAAAGTTCAAAAATAATGTGGGCTATGAACCTAAAATTTGTTCTGTAGGTTCATAATATGGAGTAGAGATGCGCGCGTGAGCGCTTTTCCTTCACGTAACGCAAGTTTCACGAAATAAAAATCTTTTAACGCACGATTCAAGCACATTTTTTAAGCGTTTCACGCACGATAAAATGCTAACACGAATATGCCAATATTTCTTTACATAAAATGCAGAACACTCCAAATTTTAAGTCTTGAGAGTAATTATCTACAACTGAGAATTTGTTCACAAGTCACACATATTTCAAAACAGAAAGTTGGCTATCCTCTCTGGTCCAAAAACCTTGTAAGCCTGTACGTTTTTTTTCAGTGTGCCAAAAAAATGGAAGACAAAATCAGGCAGAAAATTTCCATTGCCTGATCCATAATTGTGTCATTCAAATTGAATGTTATAAATTGTGTAAATATTTAGACAGCAACAGCAGCCGGAGCAGCAGGCGTAAGAGCAATCCACTCCCCTGGGGGAGGGTTGGGCCGGTCCTAACGTTTAAGTGCAATCAACGTTTATTTTATGAGATCTGTTGACAAACAGGATTTCAATTTGTGCGCATTTGAATATTGTCTTTTGACTGGCAACACCAACCCAACAACCCCTTGGACTTGTCAATGAACAACAGCAACAACAGCATCAACATCGACATCCACATCCGGTGCTCATCATCGAACTCGTACCCAAAGTTGATTCTGATTAATTTCTTTAATACACTTTCTTTAGGGCCTTCAAGTGTCCGACACGGCGGCTGCTGCTGCTGCTGTTGCTCCCCTTTTGTATATTTTTCTCACAAGCCACCGAAAACGGTAGTTGTGTTGTGCAAACACCGTCGAGTGCTCCACCGGCTCCCATCGTCGTAGTCATCGGCATGGGTATGGGTATGGGTACTTATGTGGCTCAAGTGCTCTGTCCGTACGCGCAGCCAAGTGGGCACTCGGACTCGGATATTGACAATGGCGATGGCTTCTGCCCCACCGCGGTTCTTCATTAGAATTCGAACTGAAGCCTGGGAAATCGATGGACCTTCTCTCAACCCTCCCTGCGTGCGTGTGTGTTTATTATTTTGTTTGATTGATCATTGACATTTACAACATATTTGTCCAATTTTATTACACTTCTCATTTGTTTCTTGAATTGATTTCATTTCTGCCGCCTCATTCCTCATGTTATGCTGAGTTCTGGACAAATTGCTTGCCCCGCATATCGTTCGTACACTGACACCCGCCCACTGTGCCACCTAATTTGGCTTCTGCCGCTCTCACTCGGCCACTCCGGCCACTTCATCCTCCATGTGGGCGAATCTCAGGCATTTCAATTTTGTGTGTAATTCACGCAATAAAATAATCAACGCATTTGGATTTAAGCAAAGTGGTTTTTGGTATCGTTGTCGTGCCGCATCAAGTGGTAATTGATCAAAATCAAGTCGTAAGCTCCAAAGAAGAAATATAAGACTAAAATTTGACTAAGCAGCTAGTTTTTCGAGGTAAAGTAGTTAAATTGTTGAACAAAAATGTTAATACTTTCAAAAACTTTCGTTTAAAGTTTGATAAAAAATGTGAAAGCATTCGAAAGGTGGAACGAATTTAAAAAGTTAACTACGAGGGCTGTTTTGGGCGGGATTTGTTATTTGTTTAAAATAAAAATGGTGCTTAATTTCTGTTTTTTTTTTCTTGAATCTATCTTTCCCACTTTTTTTTAAACATTTTTCCATTTTCAATATAATAAATAATTTTTGGTAAAAATTTAAAAAAAAATTTAAAAGTACGAAAATAAAACGAATTGTATTTTAAACGACTTTGCGCGCCTCGTATTGATTTCGATAAATACGATTGTTATCGAATTGGCATCACGTATTCTCTTTACGTCCTTTCGTCAGTTTCGCGAGAGCTTGGCCGCGTTTTGCGTCGCGAATTATTAAATATGCATCGAAATTGGTTTAAAACAAGTGCATATCAATAATTAATGTTATTAAGTATATTATCTAAGTGTTGGCAATGTTTTAGTCTTCAAATTAATATCAAATTCGTTGTCTTGATCACAGCAGCTTGCATTCGCAGCTTCACATTAAAAAGTGCGTGTTTGTCTGTGTGCGTGTGTTTTTTTGTTGTTTTTTTTTGTGAAAATTAGTGTAATTAATCGTATCGAAAAGGGTTTAAAACAAGTGCATATCAATAATTAATGTTATAAAGTTAACTAATCAAGTCTTGGCAATGTTTTAGTCTTCAAATTAATATCAAATTCGTTGTCTTGATCACAGCAGCTTGCCATGGCAGCTTCACATGTTTGGCTGTGCGAAACATGTGCGTGTGTGTGTGTTTTTTTTGTTGTGAAATTCAGTCTACATATGTAATTTACAAAATGCTGCTGCCAAAAGGAAATGAAGCTTCAACATTTATTGACCCGTCGAATTCTGGCAGTGCAAACAATGTAAAGGTAAGTGAATAAAATAAGCAACATTTAACATTTGTAAGGGGGTGCTCCAATGGCAGGTGTGGTACTTTGTTATCGAATAAAATCTGCATTATCGTTTCTTTTCCTACATATTTTGTGAGGGTATAGCATTATAGTTATGGATCGTTACAAGAATGAACCACCCATTGAAATTGTCAATTTTGTATCTAAAATTCCAAGTCGATTCTCCATTGTTAATAAATTTGATCAAACTCTGTTTGTTATTGATGTTCCGAAGCCAATCAGAGTGCGCGTTGCACGCAGTGCTAGTGGTGAGCATATTGTTGCCGTGAGTGAAAGTGTCGTCGACTCTCACGAACACCAAAAATGTCAATTATTTTTAAGGACTATTTTAGGTATTTATTAATTGTATATGCATTCACATTTTTGTGCCAAATTTCATCAAAATCGGTTTAGTATATCGAATAGTTGTCAAACAAACCATTCCGTCTGAAAATTGGTCAAGGTGGGAAATTTTTTATAATTTATTTTATAGCGTCTTTAAACTTGTTAATCATGTATATTATATGCTTCAACATAATTTTGTTGAGTTTGATCAAAATCGGATATCGGATCGCTGCCGAATTTTCGGATATTGCACTTTCAAGCTTCTGATTGGATTAAACTACGCAAACTATTGTTTTAAGCAAAGTTTCAGCTCTTTTTTACACTTGAAAAGTGTATATATTTGCCAGAAGTTTGTAAGCATAGAAATATTCTTTCACCATAAACTATATATATTTTGATCAGGACGACGAGCTGAGTTCATCCGTCGTCCGTCCGTCGTCCGTTGCGTTGGTCTGTTGTTGTCTGTTTAGAACTAGTCCTTTGAAGCTAGAGCTGAAATTTTGAAAGTCTTTGCGCAGAAAAGTGGAAACGGGGATCGAAGATATACGTAAGTCAAGGAACGATTGATCAAAATAGTAGGAGAAAAATTTTGTAGCGTCAAAGGGTATAAAGTTTTATAGTTCAACATTTCAGGAAAAAATTGATCAAAACGGATGACAAGCAAAGCAAGAACGGGGTCAAAAAACAAGTTAGGGAAAACTTTTTTTTTCCATCGTACGTCAAATCTTTGTAGAATAGTTTTATAAGCTTTACAAATTTTTGAAAAATTTATAAAACGGATAACAACATATATCAAGGACCGACGATCGGAAAATGTGTTTTACTAAGAAAAGTTTTTTTATGGTATCAAATTTTTATTATCAAGATCAAAATTTTTAAAATGAATCAATCCAAATATAAGGTTAAACAGTTGGAGTAAGTTTTCAAGGTATTAAAACTCGCCACCGTCGAAGTTAGCTTTGCTCGTTTGTTTTTCACGATCGCCAATCTGGTATATATTATTTTATATGCTTCACATATTTTGAAAAAATTATCAAAACAGAAAGAAGCTGCATAGGAACGATCGAAAGCAAAGGGCATTTTTATTATCAAGATTTAAAAATTTAAAAAATCAGTTGGAGTAAAGTTTTTCAGTTATCAAAAATCGTATACTTTAGCTAAAAACTCAAATCTTCTTACTCAAAATTTCAGAAATGACGAAAAAACATTAAGTTGTGTTATGAATTCCACTGATTTAAAATTTGTGATTTAAAACCAGTTTAGGGACCTGATTTGGTCTCTAAATCGCACATCTTTTGTGGTAGTGGAATCAAGGACCAAAGTTAGAGCTTTATGATTGACGGGAAAAAACGTAAACACGTAAATCATTTCAATTTCAATTGAAAATCAAATTAAACCATAATTGGAACATTTTATTTAAGAGACACGCAAACCTATTTGATGAGATGGACTATGCTCTTAGGCAGAAATTCTTTTAAGAGGAAAATGAAATCTGTCTGCATACATATCAGCTTTCTGTTCTTCTTTCTAATTAACATTGTTGTAATATTTTCTATAATCTTGATGTTGCATATGTAACTGCCCCTTGCCAGGCACTAAAAACGCATCGAGTAGACCCCCCTTTAAAACTCATTTGAAATTGCAACTCTTTTGTTTTCTTTCTTTCTGTTTTTTTTTTTTTTTTTTTTTGGGGTAGGCGCATCAGAGCGTGACAAGAGTTGTGTTTCCGCCAGTCGCACTAATCTCTGATGTCTTAATTACTCAATTCGCTGGGTTTTGCCTTTCTCCTTTCTAATACACAGCGGTTATGCGTTTTGATTGATTTACCAACTTGCGCAAACGCTGCTCATCAGAAGTGCACATCGTTGTTTGACATCGGTCTCCGTCTCTCGATCTTGTTTTGGCTCAGGCAGCTGGAGCTCTGACAGTATCTGTCTGTCGCTCCCCTTGGCACAAGTGCAGTAGCAAAAATGTTAACAATTTTTCAGCGCACAATGCTTGAACAGTCAGCGCCTGTTATTCGGTCTGGTCTTGGGGTCTGGGTCTGGTTAGAATCGTCTGTCTGGCGCTGTCGAAGTTGATGTTGAACGGCTTTTAATTTCATATTTTTTTTTTTTTTTTTTTATTTTGTTCATATTTTTCATCAACGCGTTCGCCGGCTTTGGCTTAATAACACGATGACTACACGAAACCGAAACTTGAACTGGGTGGGGGGATGGGGAGCTGGATGGAGCTGTAATGGCCGCGTATCCGTTGCGGCAGCAGCAGCAGCAGCAGCTACAGCAGCCGCTGCTTTACAGGGCAAAATAATCGCCATCATTTTAACTAATGACCCGTTCCCAAGGCGGTGGCAGAGGCCGAGTTGGCGCTTTGTGCAGATTCATTCAATTTCAGCCGCCTGCTCCTAACTTAATAAACACGGGGATCTCTGTTTGGGTCTGGGCCCCAAAAGAGTTCCAAAGAATGCCAAATGTTGTCTCGAATCTTTCTCTTGGTTTTCATATTTGTTTTATACCCTATATACTATAAAGATGGGTATCATACAGTTGTGAATCAGTAGGCAACAGAGGGAATATCCAAAAAAATGTTGTTTCAATTCCAAAATGAACTTGAAATAAGAATTTGGTTTTCCGATTTGGAAATATCGAACTAAATCGGATTTTTAGATCATTCTTGACTTACTTTGGTTCGAGTACAGGTTTCATGATTTTTTTTCTGAGTGTATTTGTAAAAAAAGGGCAAAAATTGTTACAGACACCATTTTAGGGTCAGGTTTTGAGTCATCTAAAATATTTTTACAGACACTATCTTAAAATTTTTAAAAGATCGGATAAAAACAGGAACAATATTTCAGCATGACAGCTTTCTGCTTTTGAAATCTAAAATATATTCTCCACAAACCTTATATTAATTTTGAAAATTTTTAAAAGATCGGATAAAAAACACGGAACAATATTTTCAGCAGTGACAGCTACGCGACCAACCCAGGTTTAGGGTCATTCTCGGACTTTTAGATCATTCTTGACTTGCTTTGGTTTGAGTACAGAGTACATGATTTTTTTTCTGAGTGTATTTGTGTCCCAGAAATTGCAAAAAACTGTTACAAACACCATTTTAGGGTCAGAGTTTTGAAATCTAAATTATATTTACCTAAGCCTAATATTTATACTCAAAATTTTTAAAAGATCGGATAAAAAACACGGAACAATATGTTCAGCTGTGACAGCTACGCGACCAACCCAGGTTTAGGGTATTTTTTCGTCGTCTTTCTTTGCCTGCAGCGCTCCTACTTGTATTTTTTTTTTTTTTGGGTAAGCAGGTAGACGTAGAGTCGAGTTGAAATATTTGCGCATCTGCAGGAGCAGCGAGCACTTGAGTGGACTACGACGCCGACTTGGCTTTCTGCAGTGTCATTCCACTTAACTTGCCTTCTTTCACTTTGTGCGGGGATCTTCTTCATTTCAGCTTCGCGCGAATTGGTCGAGTTTTTTTTTTAATGCCTCCTCTTCTTCTGCAAGCTGGGTTGCAGCTTTCAATTTTGCGTTGTAACTCACGTCATCGTCGTCGGCGGTCAGTTTAATGTGGCCAAAAAGCAACAACGACCGCAACAAACAGCAGAAATCGAGAACGCTTCACTGGATGCCGCCGCCGCCACCGCCATTCGGCACGGATCAATGAAATGGAAATGCCACATGCTCCTGTATGATCGATCCCCCCACACCCTTCCCGCCTAACTCCCACTTTGGGATATCAGTTTACCCTTTTGGTTTGTGCTTGAGTAGAACGTATGCACACACACACACACACACAGAAAGCATCTCGTATTACACGTTGAGTTGCAATTTGCAGAACTTACCGATTCTTGGCTGCTGCCGCACGATCTCGTTGCCTTCGATTTTTAAACCAATTGCCCACTTGCGTGGGATTTAGTCCCGTGGCCTTGGCCAGTTCACGTTTCTTTGTGGGATTCGGATAGGGATCCTGTAGGTACCATTCGCGCAGTAAACTTCGTGTACGCTCCTTAAAGCAGTGCGTTTTTTGTTCACCATCCCAGATGGTGGGTGGAAGCGGAAACTTTTTGCGCACTCGATACTTGTCGACGGGACCTAAAAACCAAAATTCATTACAATCTAAATAAATGTAGGGTAGAGCAAGTACTTACCCAGTGAACGACCGCGCAATTTCTCAGCTTCAATATAGTGGGCCTCCAGCCACATGGCCTGCAGTTTGCCATATGAAGCTTTTGTAAATTTATGATTTTCTATTATTGCATAAAGTTCCCTGTAAGAAAAAAAAAACAAAATATTGGTTTACATTTGCTGCCAACTATCCACCCTGATCCACCCTTAATGAAACAATTTCATAAGCAGGCTACATTGTCGTCGTCGTCGTCACTGGCGTTGACAGCTCTCGGTTGAGTACATCAAATGATTTTAATTGGAAGTCATTTATTTACCAACTCAAAGCAATCAAATCACTTGCCCAGGCCGTATATATGGAACGTATAGTGTGTGTAGTACATTACGCGTACATATGTACATATGGACATTGATTGATTGTGTATTCCACTAATAGCGGAATATGTTTATGGATCTACTCAATTGTCAGTTTGTTTTGATGCCATACCTGACTTGGCCATAAATAGTTGTAATAACTATCAATGCTCATGCTCAATACACTCATATCAGTTAGACAAATATTTGATAACCAGTTTAACCACTTGACCATTCAATTTTATAGCCAGCACATTTGAATATACGGAGAAATTCAAGTGCAGATAGCAAGGCTGCAAAATACGAAAGTTTTACATTTTAAGACGGGGGTTCGATTTCCCCAAACGGGGGTTTATAAACTTTTTATCAAATCTAAAGGAATTTCTATAATTTTAGGGGTTAACTTGGATTTTGATATATCAAGAAATCGGTTTTTAAACCAGTAGAATATGTCTACAATATTTTCCAAACGTTTTCAGTCAATCACTACTTATAGATACATTTTTAGATCTATATCTTATCTAAATCTAATATATCTAATAATAATAATATCAACAGTTATCGTGTCTACCTCGAGTTGACTTATTTTAGGAGGTGTCTCTGGAAACCAGTTTTTAATGCCTGAATATTCAAGATTTTTATAGGAAATTTTTTTTTTAATTATAGTTTTAATGTTGCTTTTTTTTATGTTCGACGCATGATACATGATAATCTAGTATGCCCTTATGTTGTCTTGTTATCATTGTGAATAGCTTGTCATTTGACATTGAAAACGAGACAACATGAAGGCATACTAGATTATCATGTCTCATGCGTCGAACAGTGTGAACGCAGCCTAAGTAAGTTAAGTACTTCTTTTATTATACTAAACAAAGTTATACATAATTGTATTTCTTCGACCCTCAAAACCCTTGTAACCCCCTTAAGGGATGATTAAGCTCAACTTTCAGTTAAACTGGAACATTATAACATTAAGGCTCGGTTTATAATCTTTTAAATAAAATTATTAGATAAAACATCTGATATTTTATGAAGGGATGCAAGCCAGTTCTAAATTTAAGCTCTTCCAAATCGAACTGGCGCACAGTGGTTCAAACTGAGGTTGGTTCGGTAATAAATCTGCATCTTTCGAACTGTGTGTGAGAATTTAATAATTTTTATTTTATTAAACACTTGCAAAGTAAGTATTAATTTTGCCCAGAAATATTCATTTACGACCCCATAAACTATATATATTCTTGATCAGGACGACGAGCTGAGTTCAATTCCGTCCGTCTGTCTGTTTCTACGCGAACTAGTCCCTCAGTTTTAAAGCTATCGAGCTGAAATTTTGCACAGAGTCTTATTTTTACTGCACGCAACTAATATGTCGGAACCGACCGGATCGGATGACTATATCTTATAGCTTCCATAGAAACGGGCGGTCAAAAAACTAGTTCTAGTGAGAAAAACTTTTTTGTTTTCCATCGTAGCGTCACTAATTTTGGTATATGTTAGTTTTATATACTTCCACATAATTCTGGAAAAATTTATCAAAATCGGATGACTATATCATATAGCTCCCATAGAAACGGTCGGTCTAAAAACTAGTTCTAGTGAGAAAAACTTTTTTGTTTTCTTTCGTTGCGTCACCAATCGTCGTATATAGTTGCCATAGGAACGGTCGGTCCAAAAATTATTTCTAGTAAAAACTTTTTTGTTTTCCATCGAAGCGTCTCCAATCTTGATATATATAAGTTTTATATGCTTTCTCATAATTCTGGAAAAATTGATCAAAATCGGATCACACTAGCATATAGCTGCCATAGGAACGATCGGTCTAAAAACTAGTTTTTGTGAGAAAAACTTTTTTGATCTCAATGGTAGCGTCTTTCAAAAACTGCAACTTGCCTAGGTGTTGTTGATAATTTTTCATTATAATTCAATACAAATAACTAGCCTGTTGCACTGCTTGGAGCATTGAATACTCTTAGAATTTAAGTCGGAAATTATGTAAATTCTAACACATGTAATTAAAATGATAATTTACTTTGAAAAAATCGCAGAATTGATTGGGATAATTTATACATTTCGTTTTCGCCAATGACCTTGTAGGTGGTAATCTAATTGAAAGGAACTAGACAAGAGAGTCATATATTTAATTTTAAAAGTAAAAGGTCTGAAACTTGAAAACGCGAACAACCGAACCAAAATCGCGGTTGGATAGCTGAAAAATCTATGTTATGAACCGAACCGGAGATCTTCAGTTTATCAAATGTAAAAAATTCCTTGTAATTGGAGCAACGCCTCATTTACAAGTGGCAAGACCTCATAAACTAATTTAATAAGGAATCAATAATAAGTTGATCTTAATGTTTAATTAAAATTTTATTTACTATATGCACCAGTAAAAAAATTAAAACTTGTTTTAAAGAAAGTGCCTTTGTATAAACAATTATAAAATAGCTACGGTTCTTGGTTCGGTGTGGACATCTTATAATACTGACGCCAGTATCACACAAACTGTGTAAGTGATCACGATTGCGGCCAGCTCTGCCCCGCGTAGTTATTTGCTTATAACTCGACTAACGTTAATCTGTTCGAGAAACTGGTTATAGTGGATCGATAATTAATGATAATCAAAATATATGTCCAGAAGGTCCGAAGAATTTATCTATAAAATTGTGGAAGATATGAGGTTTTTACAAATTGCGGGGGCGGTAATAACCTCGATCTGCCTGCTGGTATAAAGAGTTTATGCTCCATAAACTTCAAACCTTTATCTCTTACCATCTCTGACATCTGTTTGTTCACTCGGTCAGACAGACGGACATGGCTTTATCGACTTGGCTGATTTGATGTTGATTCAAGAATATATATAGTTTAAATTTAAAGGGTCGGAGATGCTTCCTTCTGGCTGTTACATACATTTACACAAACCCAGAAAGTGTTTGCCGCTTATGAAATAAATCAAGAATTAATCATAGCATACTATTATGGGCGTCTATCATGATATTTATTTTTGTGTGCAAACGATAGTACTTTATCTGAGCTGCCAAAGATACGGTTGGGGTCTTTCCTGAAACGCCCGAACTGCTGACAAAGCTATAAATATTTTATTTGCTCTTCAAGTAATTAAAAATTACCTCATCAAATTGTCAAAATATTCATAACGCCTTTTTAGAAAATGACAGTACCTCAAAATCTTATTGCAAAATGTTAGTGTTAACATAAAACATTAACATTTTATGTTACAATAAGCATTTTATGCTAATATTAACATCAAATGTTAAGATTTACATAAAGTTGATATTTTAATATCTCCGCTATTTATTATCCGATCTTTCTAAAAATTTCATAGATTTTAGATATTGAGCATATAATTGTAGCTCCTAGCTCTTATAGTCTCTGAGTTCTAGGGGTTCATATGGACAGAAACACGGAAACGTTTTGAAATCGCACTGCGCAGGCTCAAGCATGTTTATTGAAGAAAGAAAGGACGTTAACCGATTGAAACCGGAAAATACTAATATGAGCAACTGGAACTAAAACAGAAACTGGAAAACATGAGTGGAATCCGAACGAGTAGGCACTGCGTTCTTACGAAACAGATGAGCAATGTATTCTTAATTGAATATTGGTAGACTGACTTAACATAAAGGGCTAGACAAGTGGCTAAAGGAGAACTTTAACTCGTTATCTACAGAGAGAAAGCTTGGTAATCTTTTACCCCAAATGGAAAACTAAAAACAATAGGGTTGTAGAATTAGACTTTTGAAATAGCTATACAGAGAATTTTTTAACAGCATTTAATTGAACAAAGTAAATACATACTTTATTTGGTGAGTTGACAACTTTTGTTTCAGATAGATATTGTATATATTAGCGTTTGAGTGGGTTTAATAATGATATTAATTAAAAGTTTTTTTTTTGTCATTTTTTCCACATCATTAACTTTAACCTTTCGTTTTGTTTAAACGTCTCATAATGATCATAGACAATATTAATATTAAATATATTATATATTCGTATTATCAACTTGTATACGCCTGGTCGCCATTTTAGAGTGGCCGCAAGTGTCTGGGGAATACTGTTCAAAGCAGCAAAATCTATTGGAAGGGAAAATGAACAAACAGCTAGTTTTTGTCCTCATGGATAAATGTTGTTGTTGTTGTTTGCTTTATAAGTACCGGACTGTCAGGATGCTAGTTTAGGGAATACTGTCTTTCTTTTGCGCTTGTTGAATGTCAAAATTTATATTGCTTTTCAACTCAGTGCCAAAAAGTTTTATAAGTTTTTGCAAATGCATGTTAACTAGAAGAAAGCATCTCATATATATTCTTGATGAGCATCAACAGCCGAGTCGATATAACGACGTCCGACTGTCAGTATAAGCGCACAGATCTCAGAAATGTATTTTCCCTATATTTTCAGACTGATCAAGTTTGTTTTAAATTATTGTCATGCCTCCTGCCTCCGTAACTTGAAAAAGCCTCATATCTTCCACAATTTCTTACATCGAATGCTCTGATCTTTTAAACATATACAGTAATCAGCGTTAGTTTATCCATCCTCCAAGTTTTTGAAACTATCAGATGAACAAAAGTCGAGTTATAAGCAAAACAAATAATTACGCTGGGCATCACCGGCCGCAACCGTGATGGGCAGCACTTACACAGTTCGTGTGGCACCACACTACAAAGTCATTAGTTATATACAAACTTTATCAGGTACAAAGTATATGGAAGTAGGGCTTGACCGGCTTTCTTACTAGTTTCGTTTAAGTTCCAGTTTTTTTTTTAGCGACCTTTCCTACACTTAGAAAAAACATGAAGAATCCCGTACTTAACCGGAAATATTTCATGTATAAACGATCTCCAAAGCTAACTAAGCTCGAAATTTTCAAATCTTAGAACAAAAGACTTATTTCAAGTTCGTTTTGGAATTCGAAAATCCTTCAACTGGAAATAAAATTTATCGGAGATTAAAATCAAAACGAATAACGGTTATGTTATCGATAAATGCTTGGATCGATAGCTATACTTAACCGATACGTATACTATATTCTATAAATAATCTCCGGAATATAGCAATCGGCAAAATCCGCTACAGATGGCATATTCGTAACGGGGTTAATAGCTATTATTTATTCTTACTTTAAGGCTTTTAATTCAAGAAAAATCAGATCAAATCATGCTTCAAATTTTAGAAACAAAATCGGTAAATTCAAAAACGGAATACCTAATTTAGAATATATTCTTTTCTAAGTGTATTTGTAATTTGTAATAAAAGTAATATTTTCTCATAATTTAAAAACAACTTCTATATGATCAAAAAAAGCCAAATATTTCATATCATCAGTAGACTTTTGCCCACCGATCTTAATCCCTTTGTTCCCTTGTCTATCAATTGGCCAACCAAGCGAACTTTCCAAATCTAATCTAGCTTATCTGCCCATATTATTGGGTTCTCTGGAATTTGCTTCTTTTTTTTCAATGAATTGTTTCCGGTTTTTGCATATACAACAAAAAAAAAACGATTTGCTTTTGGGTAATGAAATGTGAGAATTTGTGAAATTTATAAACTGGTACTGGGTAGACGGAAGCCCAAATGTCAGGGAATCTGTCCTTTTGGCATTGTGTTCGGGTCGGTGTTTTATTAATCAAGCCTGCTCCATTCTGCGAGTTCTTTAATTAGTAAATTAATGCCTTTGTTTATTAATTTAGAGACTCATTGTGTGCTCATTACGGTCCCAACACACACACACACACATTGACAAAGCTCATCATATGGAAGGAAACTATCAAATAACCAACGTCGCGTCGTGTCGCATTGCATCGTTTTGGGTCGGTCGAGGTTAATCAGGGCTGATATTTGAGCTTGACGGCTTTTATGCTGCCTACCTGAAGTTTCCCACATGATAGGCCACAACTGCCCTGGCCCTGAGCACCGCCTCACAGTTGAGTATCTCGTGCATGTTGGGCAGGGCGACCGGCAGGCTCCATAGGAAGCGAGCCAGTCGCTCGATATCGCCCGAATCCTCCAGAGTCTTGCATACGATTTCCACTTGGGCGGCGGAGAAGGCCAGTGTGGGTACCGCCAATATTGGACTGGGTGCTATAATCTGATGATGTGTGGGCGAGAAGGTCTCTGAGGGCGGCTGCGGCTGTTTGCCCTCCGTCGGTCCAACGGCCATTTTATTCGTTGAATCCACTGTGAACAAATTCGCATACTATTCCGCACCAGAACGACGCAATTTTGCCGGGTATTATAGTGTCTCGATCACAATCACACAATCACTTTTATCTTGGGAGGGGTTAGCACTCGAACTCAATGGGGCCACGGAAACGGTATTTCTTGGGCATTTTCTTTTTTATTTTTAAGTTGGATATGTGTATGTGTGGGATCACTCGCGGCAGGAGGTGATTGAGTTGGCGTACGAATCGAAAGCAAAATCAAAATGAATGCCAATGAGCCAGCTCATGAATGCGATACCCGGCGACGCGAAACTGCAACTGCCGCTGCTGCTGTGGTTGTGGATCCAAATCCGCTTTTGTAGAGACGCCACTGGGCGTGCTATGATATAACTGTATAAACGATCCACCAACCGTACCAACCGAGCGCGCAAAAAATACGTCAAATAATGGTCTTGTAACTGAGCTGCCCACTATGCGAAGGCAACGGCGACGACGACGGCGACGACGACCGATGTACTCTGGCTATGGATGTGAATGGTGACGATGGCAACGGCGCACAACAATGACGCGCCACAGATACAGATACTCTGCTCAAGCTACCGCTACCGCTGCCAGCTGCAGATACAGATACAGAAACGAGTTGTGTTGCCACCAATACCAACAACACCAACACTTACAGCAACACCAACAACAACAACTACCAGTTTGCTTCTGAAAGCACCACCATACCAAAGCAAACGCAAAGGCAGAGGGTAGGCGTTGCTGCTCTGGGCTATCAAGTCGTCGACATCGCCGGCGCTGAGTGGCTTGGCTGCGCCTCTATAGCCATCTCGTTTTAATGGCCAAACATTTGCCTTAGACCCGGTTTTGGGCACAGCCATCTCGCTCTTGCGGCTGCGGTGGTGGTGTAGCCTCGACTTGGTCACGTTTAAATGAAATGTATATAAGCCCTACACACACACACACGCACACACGCGCACACACACGCTTCGCATACAGTTGCATTTGCCGGAAAAGGCAACAATAGAGGGTTGGGGTTGCGCGATTGGGCTGAGTTGAGGTGAGGCAAAGGCAGTTCTGATATTGATAAAGAAATCAAATAAAACAGCCAAGCATAAACTACCAGGAACCATTACAGTGGGCTCAAATTTAGAGATAAATGAGATAACAGTTGGCTTACGGTTTCACTTTAAAAGGGATCTTCAGTGATTGTACTAGGAATACTTGGCTCGAAATTGGTTCTAATCCCTCCTAAAACAAACCTTTTAGTACAAGGCAAAAGCTTTTAAATTTTGCTAGGTTTTCGAAGCTTAAGGCTCGGCTTGCAAAGCGGTTCTGTAAAGTGTTTAAGCCGTCATTTGAACCTCTTATGTATTAGGTATTATGCACGATGCTGAAACCATTGGCTCAGCTTATAAATCAATCAATATTTGTTTGGCATAATCGGTATTTATCTCGCACATGAAATATGATATGATGTGGGTGCACCATATAATATTTTCTCATATTAATAAAGAGGCGATATGATACATTTTTATATGATGTGTTTTAGGATCAAATTTATATTATGAAATATTAATTTTATATTAAATGACAGTTGGTATTGATATTGTTGCATATCACTATGATATTTTAATGACTAAGGGCCGATTTCTCACTACTAACAAATAACAGTGTATATTGTAAGTTTATTTGACACAGCAGCTATCTAGAAGATGAGAAATCGGGCCCAAATTTTATTCAGAAGGATTAAAATTATATATCATTTTGATGATATATGTTTTCGTTCCAAAATGATATTGAAAAAATTATATTCAACAAAAACAAATTCACTAGCTCATATCAAATTGTTTTATGATCAGATTTTTCTGTGAATCAACTTTTGATACCTTTCGGACCTTTTTAATACGTCTTTAAACGGTTAAATGGTTCATAGCTATCAACTTCAGCCAAATAGGCCCGGCAGTTTAGTAACCCTTTAGTAGTTGCACCCTTAGCCCAAAATTTTGAGATCATCGAATTTTCGAAAGCTCAAAATTTTAAAGTCATTTTAAGATCTACAGGAATTCAGCGAGACTTCTTTTATAAGGTTAGTATTTTACGGGCGATCCTGTGTAAGAAATGGTTTGGTGGCTTAATTTTTTAGTCGGGTTGCCGCATCTATGGAAAACCCAGAAAAATATTGTTGGATTTAAAGAAAAGTCTTAAATATATATATAAGTTAAGTCTTCAGGGAATCCAGCAAGGGCTTCTTTCATTGGCCTAGGTAAAGAAATGGCGCACCCAGCTAGGAAGTGTTTAAGCTAAAAAACAATTCAAAATACCCGAATTTTTCGATCTTTCTTTGAGCCTGCTGATCTTAAAATTAAAAGATCTCACCCCTTGCACATTTTAGTCTGAATTTTTGACCAAGATTTTAATTTGTAATTTTTTTTAGAACTTTCAAATCTGTACCAAAACCAAAAAGTTATAAGAATTTTCGAATTTTATGTTGGCAACACTCTCACTGACATCTGTGCGAAATTACATGTCAAAATATTCATTAGTCGTTTAAAAAACGCGTCCTTTTAAAAACAGCTAAAAGTGAGTTGTTCGTTTTTTATAATGTCTGAAACTATTCAGCAAAGCAGTTCCATTAAAACTTAATAGAAGAGATAGAAACCGAAAAGAAGAAGTAATTAAAGGCTATACCGAAAAAGGACTTTTCAGAATGTTTTAAAAATTTTAAATAAAAAATTGACACAACTAAATTGCATTCGGAAGGGACTATTTTGAGGGGAATGAAATGAATTTACAAGAATAAATTAAGATTTGTGATTTATAAAATAATTCCCTGTATTTTTTGCCCACAGTAATAAGTGGAGGCACCTTTTGAAATAATCGAAAAAAAAACGATTATAGTTAATATCTCGATAACATGGTCCAACATTCTTTAGAAAGAGCAAACCCGTTACTCGTATCGGGTTTAATCTCTGATAAGTATATTAATATGTTTTATTCATCCAAAGGATAAGAATAAACTGCGAAATATTATTTTTCAAATTTTAACAGGGATACTGAACTGAAATACTAAACACATTCTCGGAGCAAGAATTGTTTCATAATTTTTAGAGCGGCCTTTGAGAATGTAGGGTGACCAGGCCACACCAAAAAGTAACTGAAACAGTCAAACGGGCTAAAGTATTTGTAAAATAAATCTGTTTACAAAATTTTCGATTGAAAGGCACTTTGGGGAATGCAGAGGTCATGACCAATGCCATGGTTGTTTGCTTCACGGCATTTTGTTCTTCCCCGCATCGACCAATTATGTTATAATTTGTTGGTTTTTGAATCAAATTTGCTCAGATTGGGCAGCTTTGGAATCCCAAGCACTTTGATTACAAATTGCATCACAATGCTTTTTAATAGGGCATTTAAGAATGAGTTCTGAGAATAATTCGTTCATACATTTCATAATTTAACTAGAACATAGTTTTTTCTTAAAGGTGATGTATGGTCACAATAATTTGGTTTTCAGCGGTTTTCTCTCTTAATTGTTACCTTTTCGACTTCGTTTTTTTGAATTTCAATTTCCGTTTTACTCTCATTTGATCCACTGTAACTGCAACATATTGTGTAAGTGTAGCAAAATGTTTGACACCATGTGGTCTGTTCGCGTCTACTCCCGCCCCTATTTTTTTTTCTCATTCAACCGTCACAACCCTGAACCCCCAACTGCATGGCCAAAATTCACGTTTTCATTTTGGCACAACACAAAAAAAGAAAACGAACTTTTGATTATGCCTTTTGAATAAGGGAAATGTTAAGGAGCGAGATTTTTTGGTTTTGCTGCTTCATCATACTCATGGCCTGACAGGCGGAATGGATCGGTTGGTGGGGAGGACACGCTAATGTATCGTTCGCGCTTTGTCCGGAGTGTTAACAGATTAGTTGTTTACATGCCACAAGTAAATGAGTTTTCCAAAATTGCCGCCATGCAGAGGCGTGCCAACCCAATCCAACCCCACCACCACCACCACCACCTTCGCTGTACATATGGCATTGTGCTCTCGTCCGTCGCATCTCGCTATTTCGTTCTTTCGTTCTGGCAGTGGAACCGGTGTCATATGCTTGCTGCTGGCTGTGTCGTCGCTGCTCTTGTTAAATCTGAACGATGACTTTTTGAGTAGTTGGTTGAGCATTTAGGATAATTGCATTACGTGAGCGGCTACTGATTGCGAGCACTGGTATTATTGTATACACGAGTATATGACGAGTGAGTAGAAGTAGATACAAACATACAGGTATAGGTATAGGTGTGTAAGCTGTAGCTATAGATACCAGAAGCGATATGCAATACATACCTACATAGAAAGATGGCTTAGATAGGGTGCCGCCTCTCCTGTCGCCCCTAAAGGCGTTCATTAAGATATCAAACACATTTTATGCGGTGCATTGGTGCTGCTGTGATTGACAGATTGTACAAAAGTGGCTTACAGATGTGACAAAATGCAAGCTGCAAAGGATTGATTTAGATAATTAGAATAATATTATTTAAAGCTTTGATTCAATTAAAATTAATTGTCTAATGCCTTCCAACTAAAGGATTTAGTTCTAATTAAAATTTTACTAAGGTTTCAAATGTTTTGTCATTTACTCGAATAAAAAGGCAAATGAAATATTAAAGTTCAAAAGCGAATTATTCAACATTAACTCAAAATTCTCTTTGAGCATTGTTCATACTAACTGATTCGACCTGCACCTTACCAAAATGCAGTAAAGAATGTAATATCTATGGCAGCTATATGATATAGGCGTCCGATCTTACTGATTTTGATATTTTTGTAAATATAGCTTTGAAACTGACTGCGTAGCGTCGCTTTTTTAAGGGTATAAGTTTATTTTTTTATAACTTAATACATAAATATCTTTTAAACTATTTTAAAACACCATAATTTGGTGCATGATTGGGCCATAAATTGTATATTTTTAGAAGGAATATCATGCTGGTTAGTACTAAGAAATAATTGAACATAAACTTTAGCAATAATTATGTAATATTATTAAGTTAAGAATAAATGCTTTAATATATAATTTTAGTAGCTACAGTAAAATTGTATTTAGTTAAATTCCCCCAAAATTTGTCTGATAAAAAGAACCTCAGAACTAAATTTTTTAAAACACTTTTATTTTTTTTTTTTTTAATTTTTTATTTTTTTAATTTTTTTTTTTTACATGGGATGATCGAGGTCAAATTTCGAAAAATCAATTTAAAAATGAATGTCCCATATATAAATACATGGTTGAAGGTAAGACAGTTCAGTCCCATTTTAACTGGGAACATGCAGGATTGTCTTGCTTTCTTTTCCAATAAAAAAATGTTTAAAATTTGTTTATTTTATTCAATGTGGTCCCCTTTTAAGTCGATTTACTTATGCCAGCAATATTTCATCTTTTTGATCCCGTCCGAAAAGTCATTTTCCGAAAGGTCTGCAAAATACTCCTCCGCGGCGTCGATAATCTTTTTATTGATGAGCCAACTTTTGAGGTTTTGGAAAAAATAATGGTCTGAGGAAGCCAAATCGAGCAAATAAGGTGGATGGGGTAGCAATTGGAGCCCTAATCGTTGATTTTAGCCACTCGCTCGCTTTTTGTTTTTGGTACGGAGCCAGAATCTCGCCCAAATTATTGTGGCCTTTGCTAGCTCGCGCACCTTCACTTTCCGGTCAGCCAACATCATTTCATGAATTTTTTTTTTTGACATTGTCCCGTGTAACCGCATCGGAGGGGCCTAGAGAAGAAGCTAAATCTACCTACACCAAGTAACAAATACGTTCTAAAAGTAGCAAATCCAAGAATATTCGTTGACGAAAGTCCAGCAAGCACGCTTGTTCACAAATCGATAACATCATTACTTGTTTCATAAACATATTAGGCTGGTTCATATGACACGATACAGCTTTGGTACGTTCAAAAACAAGATTTTCAAAGAAAACAAGACAAAAGGGCTACATTTGAAAACAAATTTTTTACTTATTTAAGGAACTACAATCAATTGGTTGGTAGTATAAGCACAGAGAAAAAACGTTTATTGTCTGAGAATCGAACTTAGGACCTTACCTTGTTCTCAGGAACACAAATGGAAATCCATCTTAGCGCACTGCACCATCGCTAACGCTTGTTGCCATACGCCTGAGATGCTACTTATATTTTTGGTACGGTGGTTGAGTAAAGTTCATGCTTTAAGAACTGACATATAGAACAATATCATGAACATTTATTACTACGTTTATGCTTATAAAAAATCATGCTTTTTTGCCCCTCAAAGTATGCATACTATAATTTCTTCAATTATTATTTTTTGAACGAGATATTTTAAAGTCAGTTATGGCAGCATCTTAGATAAGCCACATTGTGCATTCACTTAGATTGTCGGACCAGTCAAAGGTATTCAAAAATAATAAGTGTTAAGGCTACTAAAAAATAAATATTTTCCTTAATTATTTATATTCATAAACATAGCATACTTTGAAGGGCAAAAATCATGATTTTTATTTGTGCATAAACGTAGTATATGACATATAAACAATAAATAGATAAAGGTAAAACAACAGTGAAATTTTATCCGCAAAAGTTTAAGATGTTTGCTTGATTATTTGTTTCTTTTGTTGGAAATATCCAATATTCACTCCCCTGATCTAACAAGAAGTCGCTACTTGCTACACAGCTCGTAAAACCATCGATTTATTGCCAGGAATATTCAGTATAGTGTCAAATTTTCTTCTCATATTGCACCGTGTTTGTGCCTTCACACGAAATCAGGTGTTTTAACACGAACTCGTTGGGTTGGGTAGTGCGTGTTCGTGTCTTGAAAAATCACAACAAGCTCTTGCTCTAGCTTGAGTAATAAACAACAATCAATTTCTTCTGAAACAATTAGCTGAAAATTAACAACCAAATTTCGCTTTTTATGTTTGCATATGTATTCAAGCCTTCAAGCAAAGTCACCACTCACCAACCCTTCGATGCGCCAACGACTAAAAGCAACTTCAAAAAGCAATCGCAATTCCATTTCAATTGCCTAACGAACCAAACAATTTTGGGTATATAATGTCATATTGTTGACAAAATTCGCTTGCGGTGCTAATCAAAATATCCAACTGCCGTGGAATACAACTCACATTTTATAGCTACACTCGCGCGACACTGGGTGACAAACTGTGTCACTGGCTCAATCGAATCATACGCCCAGTGGTCCATTAAATGACAAAATACACGACGAGGACCACCCTCTCCCAGCCCAGGCTGCTGCCAGGAGGAGACGCCGGCGACGAGCATAGATAGACAGCTGCACAAAAGGCTGGAATGTAATTAGGCCAAATGCGAATACCGTTACGTTAACGTAGTGAAATCCATTTTGCAAAAACAATTAAAAGGCAATTAAAAGCTTTTGGGCAAACTTTAAAGGGTCTCGCCACGAAGTAAACCGCAAACAAAAAAAATATATGAAATAAACTGAAAACCGACAACAAAGGAAAATCTAGCGAACCGTTTTAATAAACTCAGAGAAAATTTGTTTAGGCGCCCGCGGGCAGAAAGTAAATTTTGAAAGGAGCTTTTACATATGCAGGCAGGGTTTTTCGGACAGAAATATAATTTAAATGTATTTCTTTTTTTTTTCATATCTACCCCAGCGACTGCGACTCAATTTATTTAAGATAATTTAATCTGATTTCATGTACCTGAATATTTATATGCTTTTGGGTAAGAACGAGGGTTGTTAGGGTCGGACAATAAATGTTCCATACAAACAATTTCAACACCTAAATGTCAATCATTTGGGGTCTCCTTTTAAGCTTTCACATGTTCCTAGACACTGACCCAGACCAGACATGGGGAAGGGGGACCCCACGCAGTCACAAAGGGGATCAAAATTCAATTTAAACGTTACACAAATCGTTTTTCCTGACTTGAGGTTATATTGTTGGTTCAAACCTTTCAAGTTCGTTCACCCATGACATAAAAAAATTTCAGGGTAATTAAAAAGTTGTCGCTGCAAATATTTAATATTTTAATTTATACGAAATTCAATAAATCGACAAATATCAAAGGAAAACATTGGAGTACAAAAAAACGCAGTGATTGAAAACCAACAGGGAATAACTTCATAAGAATGAAGGGACAGGGACACAACAACAACCACAACAAATGATGATGATGAAAGATCGGCGCTGTCCCAAGGTATTCGTTTAATTTACATCGTTCCTGCGACTGCAGACGCGCCGGCGTTTAGACAGCCCGAACCACAGTTCCAGTCCCAGTCGCATATTTGTGGTGATGCTGGTGGCGATTGGGCTGCATTCCATTGCCATAAGGCCCGGGCGGCAGCCCCATGAAAATATCTTAAGGCATTAGGTTGCCCAAGTATGTCAGGAATGTACGGCAAATGTATTGAGCTGCATTTAATAATTATGATGAGGATGAGGCAAACTGGAAACAGAGGCCGAGAATCACCCAAAAAAAAAAAACAACCAAACGAACCGCATTATGTTGGCTGATTTTTCGACTGTTTCGCCTAATGGATATGTCAGACATGGACGTGGGACGGAACAGAGACGGCTCAGTGTCATCTGCTCGCCCAGGCCATGAGCATAAGGAGCAGCAGCAGCAGCAGCAGGAACATTTGGACTGGCTACTGTTCAGTCAAAGCTACGCATATTAATCAACTGACCACTGAGCAAAATGGGCCTGATACACTGAAAGGAAAACTCAATTCCAGAAAAATTATGGAACGTAAAAAAAGAACGAGAAAAGGAGAAATCCATTGAGGGAGAAAAATAACAAGAGATAGAACGAACTTAGATTTAAATATGATTAATAGTAGAAAACATTAAAAAATAAATTCACCTGGAAATTAGTCTTTAATACAGAGTAAGAAAAAAAGAATGTTACAAAAGAAGATCTTAAAGAAGCAAAAATAAGATTTAACACAATGGGCGCAATCAGTATGATATAAGGAAAACAAGCACCATCTAAAGAGGAGTTATAATAGGTCACAACAGCTTAATTCCTGATACATTTATCAGGTATTTTATAGAACACCTTTTCTATCTAAACGGTGCATTCCGAAAGGCCGCAAAGATGAACTGATATTAATTTTAAAGTCCTTCGAATCGTAGTTCGCCCTTACTGCGCTGTCTCCCTCTACACCATGCAGAGAAGCAATCCAAATCATTCAAAACTATTTACATATTCTAACTTCAAAATTGTGGCTCTGACAATTTATAACTTTTTTGAGGAAGAGGGTTACATTTTCCAAATCCAAAACTAACTTCATCTGCGTATGGTAAAATCTATAAAAATTTAGATTTTTTGTGCAAATCGAAAAAAAGACAAAAGTCTTATAAGGTTTTTTTTCGGGCCGTAGTAATTTAACTGTATCATTAGTTTTTTAAGTTATCTGGATGGCTTAATACAAAATGTTTTTTTTTTAAGTTTTTCATCAAGTTATATTTCTTTTGAATGTTTAAAAAATGTATTTATAATTCTCGTTAAATCTTAATAAATAGTTTTAAATGTCAGATTTTCGATAACATTGCGTTTTCAAAAATTATGGTCAAAAAAAACAACTACAACTAATTTTGTTTTTACACGGTAGATACGTTCCAAAAAAAAACATGTAAAAATAAGACATGGAGTTGTGCATAGAAGAAAATGGCATTGGTTCCAAATCCTTCAACCCTCCATAAAAATTAAAATATTAGACTCAGTAATGCATTAATGCATAAAACCAAAAAAAGATTTCATTTTTTAAAGTAAATGTTTCACTAATATACATTTTTGTAGACCGTGTTAAATCAAAACCCACACGGCCCGTGTAAAGACTGAATTAGGTGTATAAATATACCATAAAAATATTGAGACTATCTTTTATTGTATATAAAATTTATTACAAAAATTATTTTAAAATTCCAAATATTAAGAAAAAGCACACTAAAATAATTTAGGTATGTCTACTCCTTTGTTCTGTACCAATAACTTTGTTTCTAATCAAATATTTTCTAATTTATTGTAATTTTGGTAATAAATATTATGTAAAAAAAGATTTTGGGATTTTGTAGACCTTTTGATCTATTACTTTTGAATGCGCAATGATATTGAAAATCTGTTAAAACTATCACAGTGTTATTTTTTCACCAAAATTACTTAAAATTAATAAAAAATTAAACGAAAATAATTCTTTAGTGTCTACCATTTTGTTTCCTAAAATTTTCATTGTTTTCCTATACATTAATGTTATGGAATGTTATTTTGGTTTAAAAAATCGTCAGTTCTGTAGTTTTTAGACCCTATCTTAACAAAGCGCGATTATATCGAAAAACTTTAAGTGTTTTAAATTAGAGCACACATAGGTCTATTAAAAAAGATAATCTAGGGAATTTAAAAAATTTTTTAAAACATTTTTAAGAATTTTGAAACTTGGAAAAAAAATAGTTTTTCTCAAATTAAATCAAATTTTTTACATTTAAATAAGAAAATTGACATAATTAGAACAAAATTCAATCATCGTGTTTGGTTTTCATATCGTTATTCATCTTAGTTTACCTAAAACCAAAAAACCAACCAATTGTATTTTTTATTTGTAAACCTGTGTATTTAGTCGTTTTTCAGCGCCATTAACCCTAAACTAAGATCAATTTAATATTATTTAATTTCAAATGGATGAAAAAAGTATATTATAATTTCCAGTACGAATGGATATCGAAAATATCATTATAAAATATCCTTTTTATCTGCGTAGTATGATTAACTGTAGATTAGAACAAAAAGCTCAAATTAATGGCATTCTTAGTCCTATAAAAAAACTAACTCGAATTAATTCTGTAAAAGCTTACCGCTCCGGGTTGATTTCCTGATTACGACTGGTTTTATTTATTATCTATAAAGCGTGAAATTATTCCCCTATTTTCTACAAATCGCTTTCGATCCAAAAACGAAACAATTCTAATACGATTAAGGTCGATTTTGGGTCGAATCCGAATTGTAAAACATATGGGATTGTTGTGCTTTTTAGGCGATTTAGTAAACTTGTATGGGCTAGCACAAACTGAGCGAACACCCAGATCAGATTGTGTCAAAATGCGCCACATTTTAAATTCTGTCGGTTGTCGTACATCTTTTTGAAAAGTATCTAAAGTCACACCAATTACCGACGGCGATGCAAATTAGAGGAAAAGTGAAAGCCGGAAGTTGATCATTAAAATTGCAATCCCATCTAAGTTGTTGGATTTAGTTTTTCTGAGTGTAACCATCTACATTGCCCAACAAACGTGACATCCTTGTCGACCATCGTCAAGTGATACGCGGCACGGAACAAGCATGAAATCTTCTTCAGTTCAAGTTCCAGTTCCAGTCGCAGCCCCAGGGCAAGATTAAGCTGGTGTGTGTGTTGGCTTTTTTGTGCGACACTTTGGCTGCTGTCGTGCCACTTTTGATATTGCCACGCAAAAAGTGTGAAATTGTCGGACTACTGCAAGGAGCAACAACAGCAGCAGCAGCGGCCGACTCCAACTGGGACTGGTTACCTGCAGCTTTAATTAAGTCATTAACACCAGGGAGACTGCCTACTGTTGGCGGGACTCTGGGACAATATCGAATTTACCATTTTTGGTCAAAATGAGACGATCGCAAATGGTCCGACTGAAACGATACTGCTACATTGCTCTCCCACGGTTTTTTTTAACCAAGTGTAATGCTAATGAGATTCCGAATTAGTTTTGCATAACAAGCACTAACTGGTTAATTACAGCGATACCTTTTTCACCAGCCCCCACCAACTCCTAACCAGATTGTCTTAATCGGTGCTAAAAAGCCATCATTATACGATGCATACCTCAAGTAATTACATCGGGAGGCCCCCCTAACGATCCGCGCAGACAGACAACTGTCGATCATTATGAAAAAAAAAATATAACAAAAAGAGAGCACACACAATTATCAACGAACGCTGGGGAGTGTCAATTAATGATGATCAGCCAGTGCCCTCCATCCTCCAGTCCCATTCAAAAAGAAAAGAAACGTCAAACTGCGCGTCAAATGGGCAATGAGCTTAATTCGTTGCGCCTGCGCAGATCCCGCTCGGGCAATTGCTTTTGAATTGCCTTTGTTTTAAGGCCCCCTTCTCTGTAGTCGCTTTGTTGACATTTACTGTTGGCCTTTTTTTTTGACGTTTTACGTTTATAAATTGTTGTAACGCCTACCCAGCGGCATTTCTCTTTTTAAATACCCTGTACAAAGGGTATGATGTGTTTAAGCAAGGAAGCTAAGAGTAAGAGACTAATTTTTGAATGTAGATTGTTCAGATTTGAACAAATTTGTCCCTCCTTTCCCTTCGAACCGCATAAAACCGAGAGCCAGAGCAACCATTTAAAAGTCAGAACCTTGAAATAAAAATATATTTACTTAGGCTTAATATCAATTTATTCAGAAATTCTCAATTAGATCGGACAAAAAACACGGAAGTTATATATAAAAGGATTCTGCAAGATTTTCAGCATTCACATTCACGCTTTCATCATTCTGTTTATATTGCCGTCATTATATTCAAGATATCTTCTCAATAAATTTCTAAATGCTAAAAATTTATTCTGCAATTAGTCCCTTTATTTTCGTGTAAGTCAACAAGGTTACAGGGCAGGGATTAATCCCGAAACGAATTTCGGTTCCGTTAACGGTTCCGGTACGTACTGAAATGAGTATTTCGGTTAAAGGTTCTATTTCGGGTTTTAACTTATTTCGATTTTCGGTTCCGATACGGTACCCGAATTTTTATTTCGGTATACCGGTACATACAATTTTTCAAATATTCCAAAAAATTATATTCTATCTCTAAAATTTAGGTGAACATTTTTCTAGCTTAGATGTTATATATATTTTGATCTCTTACCAACTGAAATATTTATTTAAAAAAAATTACCAAGACGGTACCGGTATTAGCGTTTCGGTATGGTTCCGGTTTTTTCGGTTTTCGGTTCTTAAAAAAATTTTAATATCGGTTCCGGATCCCATACCGAAACTAGAGGTGGAGAACTATCGATGGCACTATCGGCACCATCGATAGTAACCCTGCACTATCGATAGTTTTTTTGCAAGCTTAAACAAAATAATAGTTGCGCTTAAAAACGTTATTTTCCAAATCTAAACTGATCAGAGTTGATTTGTCAAATTAATCTATGTGTTCCTTTTAAACCGACTCGGAACTTTATCCCCTAATCTTTAAAACGTTGTCAAACTATGCTTTGCATGCATGAGCCGATTCGTGTTCTTTGTGCTGATTACAATAAACTCTACCGAGTAATTAGCTTAGAAGAATCTCTTCCTGGTATCAAAACCTCTTTTTTAACCTATTTAGCACGAAGTTTGCCTTTATTTAGTGTTTTCCTACGCGTTTTCGTGTCACACGTTTGTGGCTGAGCATATTTTACCTGGGGTTTGCGCGTATCAAGCTTCGGTTTGGTGACTCTTGACGTCCAAACAAAAAAAAAAAAAAAAAAAAAATAGTGAAGTCTATTTTGGACCCTAGGTTAAAAAAATAGGGTTTCAAGAATTACTTTAATGCTAGCATCAGAGTTTCTATAAATAATCGAAACCCTCAACCTAATATTAATGCCAAAGATAAAACCAAAAGTGACGGAAACAATTTTTTTTGGCTTTTTTAAGCATGAGCGTTTAATTAACATGCTATCGAAAACTATCGCGCACTATCGATGGTTTCTAAAAAACTATCGTTGACTATCGATGGTGCTGACTATCGATAGTTCTCCACCTCTAACCGAAACGTGGCTTACGGTTCCGGTTACGGTATTATTCCCTGGTACAGGGCATTTTGTATTCGAGGCACTCGCCTCCAATGCTCTTACCTTATTTTTTATTTCTCTTTTTTGGCAAGAGGGTGTGACTATTGTTGTTCTTTGGTCATAACTCATTAAGTGTGTGTGTGTGTGGAACTGGCGACGGCGACTGCCTATTAATTAGATAAGTATCTTGAGGAATTGCCCATTTTCAAAATAGTCAGCGAGCATTCGCGTAATTAGATTTGCTTTTCACAACATTTACGTTGGGTCATTTGGCGGCTGCGACTCCAAATAACTGAAGCAATTAATCATTGGCCCGAGCTCTCTTGAGCTACCACATCAACAGGCCAGGCCAGGGGCCGGGCCAGCCAAGTGTAAATGCTCTTCTGTTGCCTTGCGGTTTGTCACAATTTATGAGGTGATAATTAGTCACTGGAAGCCGCAAAACTGTCATAATATTGTAATTAACATTAAATTTAAATGCCACAACTTTCACTCCAGCCCCCCAAAATGAATCCTTACCTGACCATACTGGTTTCCTTATTGACTCAGTAGCGGAAATGAGTCCTCTGGCCCAAGTCAAATCGATCGATAACATCATTTACGTTGTCCTGCTGAAAATAAAAACTTGCAAAGAAGAACAAGAAAAAAAAATCCGCAAACTAATCACAAAGAAGGAAATGAACGAGGCAGTAAAATGAAACGTGGCTAACAAAATATTCAACTCAAGGCAACGCAATCCGAGTCGAAATCAAATCAACTTCAGCTACAGCTTCAGTCAATGCAATTTGAGTCAAGGGAAATTTCTGATGTTAGTAGAGTCCATTGGACACCTAAGGATTTGGCTTTGTGTAAAGGTAACAGTAGCGCTGCAAACGACTTAAGTGTCTTATGGAGATCTATGATAAACATTTCTTGGGAAATGCAGAATCATAATTAGAGCGAAGCGCAGTTGGTTCTAAAAGTCATCGCATAGTACTTAACATCAATATCTTACTTCAGTGAAAAGAAAATTGAGTTCATTCAACAGTTGAAGCTCTACATATTGAGTTTTACTTTTAAACTAATATATACACAAATTACTTTAAGCCTTTATATCTAAATAAAATATAAATACCCCCAAAGGGCCAAGCCGAGCTTCTCTCAATCTCTTGGCTCGTGTGTGTCTATTAATTTTCGCTCTAGAAAAAAAAGGGAATCCGAACGTTAAAGTAATTAAGAAACTTTTTGATGGCTGCATACTTCACAGTAAAAGTATAAAAAAAAACAAACTTATAATTAGATGTTCAGAGGCGGGATCGAACCCACAACCTCCCGCACAGTACCCACTGAAGCACACAGGTCATTTTTATTTTTTATTCACCCCAAAATAAGCTATTATAAATTTAGAATTTAGACCGTTTTGTTCTTGAAATTTGAAGATATTAGTCTTCTTTTTTCTTGAATTACGCATGAATCAATTCTAAATTTTAAGACATAAAAGTAATAATAATAATAAAATATCAGAATACATTTTATTTCAAGTTAAAGGGACTTTTTAATCAAAATACGAACTTGAAATGAGAATTTCGTTTTTTGATGTAGAAATTTCGAACAAAGTCAGCTTTTGAAATCGTTTGTACAAATGTCTCCTGTAATTTGAGAAATAAAAATATCTTTAATCACAAGAAACAATAGAAAGATTTGATTACTTTATGTCTTAAATATTTTAAAGTATTCTTTAGTATGTCAGAACTCTTGAAGATATTCAGCCTTGTTCCAAATCCCACAAAGCAATTCCGCATCAATTCCAAAACGTTTGGTTTAAAAAATATATTGTAAAAAGTAAAATGTGAAATATTATTGTTCTGAATTCCGCTTTGCATATTAACAATCGATAGACGATTAGATTGGGCTGTCAACCCATAAAAACACGATCAAATCGTACAAAGTACAATAGTTTTGTTTTACCCTGTGGCCTATAATTTTAGAATCAAAATAAAATTCATATCCAATTCCAATCCATAAACAAACCTGGAACCACTGGTTTATAAATGTAATATCAAAGCAATTTCACGCGGAGTTCAGAACATGAATATTTCACTTTTTACTTTATTCAATTTACTTTTTTCATTAGACAAATGGAAAAAATTTGCAAACCCGCACAAGTCTTTCGGCTCACGTTTACACACGAATCAATTTCACCTTCGAAAACATTTTTGTGGAGGTCGAATTGAGAACAAGGCTGTTTATTATTATTTTTAAGAATTGATATACATTATTAAATTGTGTCCAATTTGGATAGCAACTTAAGCCTTCGGCTATGCTTAAAGACAAAATTTCGTGCTGGGTTCGTGCTTTGCCCAAAATTTAGTATTTGTGCTTGTATTTATCTTCCATCAGTTCTAAAGGAACAGACAAATTTCTCTTAGCTTCCGGTTACCGATCGTTGAACTACATCTTCTTTCACACCCATATTTAAGAGATTACAAGCTTGCAGAAAGTGATTTTAATGTGGTTAGAAGTGGAAATCAATTCTTACGCAGCTGGTCCTGAAGTCTTAGTAATGAACTGAATCGAAGCTTCTTGAACTTAGTCTTTCCTATTCCACGTTAGGTTTCCCCCTTTTGAGCTTAAAGCCAAAAGAAAACAGGTTCAAGCCAAAGTTGGGCATGGGCTTAAATTTTGCGGACACCAAAATAATGTTTTTGAGACCCAGCAAAAGCTGCTCAAAAGCAGGAGAAAACAGATCGCTTTCTAGCGCGCTTAAGACCAGATAAAAGCATCAACTCTCTGGTCTCTGCTCTCTAGTCGTCATGCAATTCTAAAATTCCCCATGCGAAGGATTGATGAGAGGTTCATTCCGTTTACTACCTCATCTGAATTCCAAATAAGGCAAGTTCAACGGATTCTTGACATTCCCGGACAGCTCGAACTGCCAGTTTCTCCGATCAGTCTGGTGAAGGTGCAAGAGAAGATCGAAGAACTTAAGTCCAAAAAGAATCCTGGGGAAGAAGGACTTGATAACAAGACCCTAAAGGCACTCCCTGTCAAAGCCATATTCTATTTGGTCTTGCTTTACAACTCGGTACTGAGACTAGGTTACATTCTTAGCTTCTGAAAGAAGGCACAAGGCCGGGAAGAGTCCTTCAGATGTCGAATCATACCGACCTATCAGCTTGCTGTCGTCAGTGGGGAAAATTTGGGAGGTGATTTTTGAATAGAATGCTTTTCTTGGATAATCTCAGCCAAATCCTTCTTTTTTTGTTAAGATGATATCAGGTTAGTCGTATAAAGATTTAAAGTTGTCTGAAGTTCAGCGTGTCAAAAGCCCTGCTGTAATTTATAAGTGTAAGAAATGTCCTAAATCTATTATGATGTTTTCTGTGGAATGGATATGGAATAATATTTAATGAAAAATTTAGTACTTTAAATAGTTTCTTTTCTTTAGTATTTCTACACAGATCGTGACTTCTAATTGAAAAATCCAAGTCTCTCGCGCGTTTTCCAATGAAAGTAAGTGCTAAATTGGCATTTCTTGCCGCTTAAGTAAAACGACCACCAATCAATATGCCAAATGAACTCAATTAGCCCTCACTAATTCCTGTGTGACTTTGTCATGTGTGCCAGCAACAACAACAACAACAGCAACAATAATACTACTTACTACTACTATGCAACTCCTACTCCCTGCTTAAGCACCCTTAAATATCATTCAGACTATGTAAATGTAGTCCTGGGTTTCCGATTATGCTAACATTTGCCAAATGAAAACTGAAATGCTGTAATTTGAACTCAACGCTTCAACGGCCAACTTTGTTGAGGGCTGTTACCTTTTTGCACTGCAAATTGAATGGGAATCTTTTTTTTTTTTTCTTTTTGCGTTGTGTGTTGTATTGTACTATTTGTATTTTGTATGCCTCCTAATGGCATAATGTGCCTTCCGTTCCATGAATTTGCTCTCGTTGGGCAACAGTAACTGATTTTTTAATTTCATTATGGCGCACAAAAGGCGTGCCATGCCCATGTACTGCCATGGCGTTCCATTTACTTTAGTTCGGTCTGTGGTTGTTCCTTTATGCGTGCCCGCTGGGATGATGGGGGCAGGGGGCAGGAGGCAGAGGAAGAGCATTATGTGCGCAATTTCAAATTATTTGTATTGCAAAAGTTTGAACAGAAGAACCAGGCGAATGTGACTCTGACTCTGGAGAGCTGGTGTGTTAGAAGAATGGTCTACATATATACGTATTGTGGCATTTCGGGGTGGTTTGTACACTCTTTTTTGACTGCATGTGGAGTCTATAAAGAGGAATAGAAGGGGGAGGTGGGTGTGGTTTCTAACGCCCAAAACTTAAGACGCGAACAGGCGGCGCCATTTACAAAAAAAAAAAAATACTTTTTGCCAGTGACAGCAACTTCAAAGGGGATGGCTTAGAGAAAATCCTTAAAAAAATGTGAGGAAACCTTGTAAACTTGAAACTGGAACAAGAAGGTGCTTCTTGACTAAATGCAGTGTTAGTCCGTGTTTACACGATGAAGTTTGCTTCATGAAGCTCTCTTCGATTTTTTTTTGAATGCGCATTTACATGAAGAAGTTTGCTTTATGAAGTTCGATTTCAATACGCCTGAGAACGCGACCTATCGATAAGCAAATAGCCCACAAATCAACCCTGCATCAGTTCAATCGAAACAAAGCAAAGGAGAATTATCGAAAAGCTTCACGCCTCGGTAGGTCATGAAGCTTTGTCAGTTTCGGCTGCCGCCCTTCACCTTTTTCCCTCAAACAAAAACTTCATGAAGAACTTCATGACGGAAACTTCATCGTGTAAATGCGGACTTATTCCCTGACTTTGGTACAGTAGAGATATAAAAAGAGGGTCGATTTAACAAGTGCCCGTTCCCATTTATCTTTTCGATAGGATATTCAATATAGAGATGGGCGCGGGACGGGAATTTTCGGTATTCCCGCGGGTTCCGAAAAAATTTTCAAGATTCCCGCGGGTCGCGAAAAAATCTTCGGAATCGGTACGAGACGGGATTGAATTTAAAATTTAGCGTCGGGATCGGGACGGGTCGGGACAGACTAAGGTCGGGATCGGCACGGGACGGGATTAATTCTTGATCCCGAAATATTTCGAGTCCCAATTTATTCTTCGAGTTCCGATTTTAAAAAAGTTCTTTATCGAACTAATTGTATGGTCACACTTACACACAAATGAGCAAAGACGGCGATATTGACTTGAAACCGTTATTCTATATAATATATACGCAGTCTGGTCTTCCTAATTAACAGTAAAAAGATTAGTTCGATCTGTCCAGTGGTTTAGAAGTTATTTTTCATCTTGATCATTGATCTAACGGTCAGATTCGGCTGAATTCAACAAATGTGTAGCCAAGTTTCGGGACCTGATTCCCCGCGGGTTCAAAAAAAAAATGTTCGGGATCGGGACGGTATTAAATTTAATATTTGGGTTCGGGATCGGGACGGGTCGGGAACAACCTAGTGTCGGGATCGGGACGGGACGGAACTGAGTTTAAAATATGGGTTCGGGACGGGTCGGGACAACCTAGTGTCGGGATCGGGACGGGATAAACTAGGATCGGGACGGGATCGAATTTTTCTGTCCCGCGCCCATCTCTAATTTAATTTCAATAAGTTTGGTTTTATTATATGTAAAGCAGAGGCTTTTTATGTTGCCAACCAAATATATTGTTCTAAGTAAAACTTATCGAAGGACCGATCTTTTCTGGAGGAGCTTAAAGATATATTCATTTGACTTTGCGTTAACTTGACAGAATCATTTAGTATTAATTTAGATTATGAGTTGTGGTTGTTTTTGCCACTTTTTATAACTTTTAAAAATTCAACGATGCTTGCTGGAGCCTTTAAAATATCCGGCTCGAAGGACCAAAGTAATTTTTCCTCTTCATTTTGCGCAGTTGCCACTTCAACAACTATTTCTTCCAACTCGTTTGAAGTTTCTTGTACATGCTCTTAAGATACGAAACTTCCGCTTGGGATTGGTGACACCCGAACAGACATGCTGCCTCCCGGACTACAACCATGCCTCAGCATCCGCCTCCTTGTTCCCCCACCACCACCACCACCACCACTTCTCCCTCCCCTGACTAGCTCACGTACACTCAATCTATTACAAAATGACTTCTATGGCTTGTCATATGCTCATGTAACTGGCTGCTGCCCTGTCAAACAGTGGGACAGATGGACTGAGACGCCCATTTGGTTTGCTTTTGCTTTGAATTCAATTTGAAGTGGGAACTGCCGCTGTTCCTCTTGTTCGTCCTCCATCCTCTATTCCTGCTCCCTCTCCCTCGTCTCATGACAGTTGAAAATCACATAATGTGTCATTTAATAATCAAGCACAATAACGAACAACGAGAACGACAGCGACACAATGTGCAATGTGGCAGCAGCGACAAGAAATAATACAACAATATCGCCATTAGGCATAAATTCCATATACAAGAGTTTATATACAAAGTGTGTGTGTGTGTGTGCGAATGATTGTGCCAATGGCTGCTGCCCCACACACACACTCACTCCCATATGTGCACACTCTTCACATGCTTTCTCAAACACACAACATTGTGCGGAATCCCTGCGGCCTTCTCCTCGTTGCAAATGGGCATACAAAAAATAAAAGTTAAATAAACGTTAAATGAAAAATTCAACTCAATTGAATTCGTTAGCGCGAAATGTCGTTCCTGCTCGTTACTTCATCGTCATTCTCATGCTCAACATCATGATTATCAATGCACATCAATGTCATGGAGCGATGGAGAGATGGAGATGTTATATAGTAGTTGGGCAGTTGCCTGCCATTGTTGAGTCCTGTCACTGGCCGGGCCATTGTGTCCTCCTGCGAGGCTAACACAAAAAATGTGTTGAAAAGGAAACCATTGGGCACAGGATGATGGTCAGATCAAATTTAGATTGTAGAAAATATTTGTATAGAAGGAGCACAACTTAGTTCATGTTGGCAAATAAATTATGATAAAATTTATTATATTTATTTGTTTATTTTAAAATTTACTCTTTTTATTTTTTATTTTATAAATAAACTCTAACATTCTAGCACAATTATTTTTGTAGGTAAAACATTAACGGAAACCGGCTACTTTACGCTGAGTCATCTGATGAGATTTCAGTAGCTTTTTGAACAAATTTTTGATTTGTGTTTGTGAATCAATTTGTATCACAAAAAAATAACAATGAAAATTGTTAGAATGATATGGAAGACGCTACCATTGAAAACAATAATGTTTTTTCCCACTAGAACCACTTTTCAGTTACTACGGATGGCCAAATTATTGTCATAAATTCAAAATTTTAATGGGAATAAAAAGTGATTTTAATCAAATATTTTCATACAACTTTAAATTGACAAATAAATTTGCTATTATGACAAAATATTTTAATAAGGTTTTAACCAAAAATTTTACGTAGAATATAGTTACGTAGTTATAGTTATAGCAAAGTAAGGATTCAACCTTAAAATCTCCGAACAGTGGGCAGCAAGTGCTGTTTTTTGTATTAATGTCAGATTACTGTCCAGATAGTCTCTTCCTTAAATTCGATTTCCTTGTACCAATATAAACCTTCAAGCATATTATTGGTCCCGTCTCTAGCAGGTGGGGTTTTAAATACTAAATTATCTTTGTTAATATTGCTCGTTGTTTTACTTAAGAACATTTTTTTTTGTGTATATCGACACTAGACTAAACGTCCCCAGTATGAAAAAAATGTATATTGGAAATGTACTGGTGTTCAAGACTCAAAAAATTCGTCATAATTTCTAGTTTTCGTAATGAAAAATTCATAAAAACTATGGCAAGGGACCGATGAATATCTCGCAACTCAAAAATGATTAAAAAACCTTAAAGTTGTGAATACAGAAAAAGAGTTCTGACTTATTGATGACTTCGATGGGCGAACTATAGAAGGGGATCAGCATCACCTCCTCCCATTCATAGAAGACCACAGAAACATTTATCCTAGTTCCTTAAAGAAAACTCAAATAAATCAATTTTAATATCTGCACTAAGAAAAAAATCAAGAATTCCGTACTTAAACAGGGGAAACTTAAGTACAAACGATTTCACAAGCTGACTAAGTTCGACATTTTCAAATCAGAGAACAAAATTCTCATTTCTAGTTCGTTTTTTGATTGTAAAGTCGCTTTAACTTGAAATAAAATGCATTCTGTTACCTTATTATTATTCTTTCTTTTTATGTTTTAAGGATTTAGGATTGATTCACTCGTATTTCAAGAAAATAATTATCTTCATATTTTAAGAACAAAAAAGTTTAAATTCAATCATTTAATTCATTCTTAAATTTAGATTTTAAGAATTTACGCTATTTGAATTTACAAAAGATTCAAAAATACAGTCGGTCCAAGATAAGTTTCTTCTAAATAACAGCCGACCCTTTCGGTCTGATTCGTTTTATAACACTAATATGTAAATTGTGAATTTGATAAGTAAGCTGTTACAATCTTATGACGTTCTTTGAAAGCACCGCGCAGAATGAAATGTATGCTAGACCAATTAATGTCCAAGGATAATTTTATCTTTACGTCACATGTCGATTTTGCAGTCTCATCTAGGGCGCAGCATCAGGGGTGGATACGAAATTTGAGTTTGGGAGCAGTCCAATAACAACAGAAAAAATCATTCCTTATGGGCGAGGCTCGAATAGAACAGTGATCCACACATTGAATGTATTTTTAATCTTGCAGTCGGTGCATGCAATTTCTTTCTGTTATGAACTTTGAATCGAAAGCAATTTGCTTGTGCTCTAGAGCTGCGCCAGTTGCCAACAAATATTTCTAGGCGCAATGGGAGCAACAGGAGCTTGCCCACCGCTGATTTAAATCGTTGGTATATATTTATATATGTCTAAAATTATTTTGAAAATTGATTTTAAATTCAACAAAAATATTTGGCAGCTCAAAAGTTGCTTTTTTGAATAAGTAAAATGAAAAAAGGGGAATTGGAATTTTTTGTAGCAACTTAACAGCCTCGGCGGCACCTTATACGGTATAATATTGCGATTTGGTTTTTCATTACGGAAACTAGACAATTTTGAGGATTTTGTTGAGCCCTGAACACCAGAACATTTCCAATTTTTATATTTGCATATTGGGAATGTTCAGTCTAATGGACAACTCTCTCTTTGTTGTAGCAATCTGAGGGAATCAGTCGGTGAACAAAAATTAGAGATATATACCACCGAAACATACATATATTTCGAGTGGTTTTTTCCTTTTGACTTGACCTGTTGTTTGTGATCTTTAAATGTCTTATTTCTTAATCTTATGGAAAGAAGAACTTAAAAATTAAAGAACCTTGCTTTAAAAATTATCTATTTCCTTTCTATAATTTGGGAATCTTAATCACTTCATCTTCTACCTCCTCATTTAAGAATAGCTACCTTCTAGAAGGGCTAACAAAACTCTTAGCCAAGAAAACTTTTAGCTGTAAATATAATGTAAATGCTAATGGGCATCCTAATGGCGAAATTCTTTCAAAGCACTTTCCACAATTTGGCAACCGCAAGCGGGCACAAGTTCACCGTGTGCATTCGCAAGAAGTAATGGTACACACACATACACAAATGTACCTGTAAACTACAAGCCCACAAATAAAATTTTGTTGCTGAGTAATTTTATTAGTTGAAACTGAGGAACGAAGGAGAAGATGGAGGTGGAGGCAGGTAGAGGTGGGGGAGCAGGGCGTGGCTGGGTTAGGGTACGCTGCAGCGGAAGTTGAAAATAACCCGCTGGGCAGGTAGTATATGTTTTCATACAAAGGAATAATACCAAAAAGAAAGACACTTTTCGAAAATGGTCGACGCTGATGTCGGATGATGATGATGACGACGACGAGCGAAGGCGATGATATGGCAGAAAAGCGCGAATGCCCCCAGTGCCAGTGCCAGCCTGTCAACGCTTCTCTTGCGCTACTGTGTGCGGGGGCGACGGCGCCGTCTGACAAATTGCCATTTACACCACTTACAAAGGCAACAGCGGCGGCGGCAGCAATAACAGCAACAACAACGACAAGTGGGAAACCCACACAGATACATCGTATATACTAGCTGGAATACCATGCCCCATTCACCATCCCGTTTCCATTCCATATGGTTGTCTCACTTTTGCTATTGCGCGTTGCGGCGGGTAGGCGTGACACTGCCTAGACACACCCCTTTGCCAATGGCAGCCATGTACCTAAACCGACACATAGTATCTGTATCTGTATCTGTGTCCGTAAGTATCTTTAGCTGCATCTGTATGTATCAACAGTTACAGATACTTTGGCGCTTTTGTAGCAGCTTTGAGTAGCTGCCGTTGACGTTTTGAATAAATTTTAATTGAATTCGCACAATGAAACTGTTTACTTAACTTGCCACTTTGCCAGATGAGCTTCATCTGAGCGACATTGTAAGCGCGAACGCACGCACGAGGCACGACATAGGTGGAGGAGGACCCATGAATGTGGGATGTTGTGGCACATGTAGGCGTTTGGAACTGAAAAACACTGAGGAGATACTTAGCTCTAGGTTTAATTACAGCAAATCAAACGGGGCATATGCCCAACTTTTTGAGTTAAGTGTGCGGTAGCTTCCATTCTGGGTGGGCGAAAAAAATTCTTAAAAGAATTGTCATACCTTCATAGAGCTATTAAAAACTGTTCAAGAAATAATAATAAAATATTATTCAATGAAAGTTAACATAATACATAAAACGCACCCCTTCAGAACCGTTTCGGTATAGAACCACATGCCGATCCTTTTAATCCATTAACCTTCCGAACCAAAGCCCGATCCCGAACATTCAAAAATTACTTCAATAAATATTAAAATAGTTTTTGTTTATAGTTTTTGCAATTCATAATGCAATTCGGTTAACTGGGCCACGGTAATGACGGATAAAAGTGCTGTTGCTTTTTGTGGTGAAACAGAATTTTGTTTGTGACCAAATTGGGCCGAATTTCTTTTAATTTGGCATCGAATTTGTAGAATACCTGTCAAAAATACTCCATAGGGATTGTCTGACCCTTTTTCAAAAGGTCCGTTAAGAATATTTATCTTGTGTTCTAAAAAAAACTTGTCCCTTACCTTGCTTCTTTCGAAAAGTTTATTAACTTGACTGTTCCTTCGTCTCTGACATGTTTCAATGAATCCAGGTGACTATTCGACGCAAAAACTTTCCTGAGATTTTAAGTAATCAGGTCCAAACACTGCTTCAACTAGAATTAAAAGTATCAGAACTAAAAGCCGACGATTCAGTAAAAGTCTGTGGGTGCTACTTCCAAGGTAATTTACTAACCCGAAACTTTCCTAATTTTATGAGCTACATAACTGATATTTCCGAGGGTTAAGTCCTGCGCTTAGATGAGATAAAAATTAAGTTAGGCACTATACTTCAAATGAATAGAAATACTTTCGAACAGCTTTGAGATCTTAATTAATTATATGAAGTACTGTGCCGAACTAAATTTGTATCTCCTCTAGAGATGGGTCGCGGAATTTCCCGAATACGGAACTATAAACTTTTTTTTACTAGGACGTCCCAAATATTTTTTAATATTTCTGACATGCCTAGGGAATAATTTCAATTCGGGTCACGCGGAAATCACGTCACACGCCCATCTCTGATGTCCTCTGAGTTAAAGACCTTTTAGCAGTAAACTATCCCATGTGTTCTACAAATCGCTTTCGACCCCAAAAACGACCCTTCTCGGTCCTATTTCGGTCGTTTTTAGGGCCGAAGCAATCAGTAGAAACCTTGGGTATATTATTCCCAAAAACGACCCAAATCGTATGGGAATTTTGTCATGATGGGGGAAAGTTTTTGTAGAACATACGGGACTAAGCCATATTTATATGAAAAGCTGTCTGGAATTTTTGAATAAAAGCACAATAAAAAAATATATAATATCCAATTTCATTTTATTTGGTCGTTTTACGCTTCATTAAATGCAAAAATAAGATCAAATAAATATTATTTAATCTCAAATGAATGGAAAAAAAAATTTAAAATCTCCAGTCCAAATGGATATGGAATATATCCATTTGATCTTCAAAAGATATCGTTTTTCTGTGTGGTCATATTTGAAAAGGCTAACCAAACTGAATATTCTATTGTGGCTTTGTGTGGCTCAGTGGGTAGCCTTACTGTGCAGGAGGTTGTAGGTTCGATATCACCTTCCCGAGACATCAAATAAAAACAATTTTTCTATTTTAAAATTTTTACAAACATAAGGTCAACTTTGAAACAATTGATTTCAGCTGTGTCCATAAGTTTTTTTTATATCATAGCACTATGAAAGAGCTTTTCAAATTAAATTTTGCTTTTTTTCAACAAAGAATTTTTAATAAACATTTATAAAATTTGTTCCTGGAAAATGGATTTGGATAAATCGACTAAATATATTAATAATAAAGTTTACATAGGGATCAGAACATTTGGTATAAACGTCTAAGTCTTTCTCTTTTAGATGAGATCACTTTTAGGATTGTGAAATTAACTAAAGAACTATGTCCTTAAAATAGACAAAAATTTCAAATTTTAATATTTATACCCCATCTCCAGTTTTTGACATACCAAATGGTAGGCATCAAGTGCACTCAATTGATACCACAGTTGACACATTTCCAAATCAGTTCTCTGACACACTTCCGCACATCGACACCTTGGCGCCAGGCCCACCCCGCCCCAACCCCAACTCGGTTTGAAATATTAAATAAAAATATGGTCTATCTTCAGGATTTATTCCTTGGCCTTTGGTTCGGCTTCGTTTCGTTCTTCCGGCACACGAAACACGTGTCAGGTAAATGCTGCCGTGCACAACACTCCCTCATTAAGTTAATAACAGTTTCCCAAGTACAAAGTGAAATTGCGAAATTCCGTTTCACAATTCTTCAGCGACGCTTTTCCTACACAACCTCCCCCTCCTAAACCCTCCCTCCAGCCCGGATGGTTAAGCAAAGCAACTGTAACTGTAGCATATGAAGCTGTAATTTGCCAGCGCTTGCCTTTTGATTCCGCAACGGTTTTGTTTGGTTTTGAATTACAGCGCCCCCCCACTGCCGCCCCCGTCCAGGCTGTTGCCACTCGCTTGTCGGATTGTGTTTTACATCTTGATTATCTGCCGTTTGTTTATACAGGACACACACACAGCAGAGCCAACCCCTCCATTAGCTGCAAAAGGAAAGTGAAATAAAATTTCTATTCAAATCCATTCAAGGATAAGAAGTCAATCAGTCTTCAAAGTGCAAAGGATTTTGCACTTTGTCAAAAATTCAAATGCCAAGACCAAAGCCCACACAAGGCTGGTGTGTTGAGGCCGCCCAGAGCACAGCTGGCTCTGAAAAACTTAATCCATGCTGCTGCTGTTGCTGCTGTGGCTGAAACAACCCCAAGACGTTCCCGTTCACTCGACACAACCCAAGGAATATCAAATTGAAAGACCGCCTGCTGAAGGCGTCTCTGGCACGTGGCCACAGGTCCAACACCAAACAAAATGTTTGGTGAATGGGTTGAGTTGAGCTGCTCTGCTCTTGCTCTGCTGTTGGGCTCATACTTCAATTACCCTTTAGTCAACGGCGTTTGGTCACATTATCGTAATCGCATCCTAATTGCATGAAAATTACGCCCACGTGCCCATCTATGTAACCCGATCAGGTTGACTGATTTGGCATCAAAGGATGTACATACAAATGTGGGGACAAAAATTTACAAAAGATACGGATACATATATAAAATTGTGTAATTTGAATCAAATTGTGCGGCAATATAACGGTAAATATTCGCTTAAAAATTAAAGAAAAAAACGTTTTACGAATTCCCAGCGATATGGCTATGTTTTTTATTGTCAAACTGGATTTTGAAACCTTTTTTATTCACCACTGATTGTATGACAATGACAACAATTTAGTGATTTGCAACCTTGTTTACAATATGCATATCAATTTTTTTTATTTTCCATATTTAACAAGAATTTTTCGTGCAATGGCAGCTAATCAGTTACCCAGTTTATGAACTAAAGAAACATATAATGATATATGCCCTTCAAAGTATGCTATGTTTACGAATGCCTAAAGTTGGTAAAAGTCCATATTTTGACCGTTTTAAGGCCTGCTTTGCAAGCAACCAATAAGTTTGTTTTGACTCTCCTTGATATTATCGTGAATTACTATTCCTTAGTTTTAGAATAAATTATTCCAAAAAATTTTGCGATTTTTTTAGACAAAGATATATTATTTTGAATACATGGGCTATAATTTTCATTTTCTGACTTAATTGTGCTACTGCCAAGCTAAAAACAGTACATCGCCTAATAATTTTTATTAATTATTTTTATTATTGCATTAAAAGTTCATAACGACAACCAAAACACGGAAACATTTAGTCAGTTCAAATACTTGTACTCAAAATAAAATATCTTCGTTGAAAAAAATCGAAGAATTGTTTGGGATCATTTGTTTTAAGGCTAAAGAATATTTTTTATGATAATATCAAGGGGGAATTAAAACAAACGTTTAGGTTGCCCACAAAACTTGCCTGAAAATGTTAAAAAGAAATAAAATAAAATAGAGGCATTTTTGCCCACGTAAGGCTAAAATTTTATTAATCTAGAATCACCACCGTTCCTTCTATACCATGTTGCCTAGTGTAGTTAATGAAAATATTTATTTGATATGTGCCTCAAACTGTGTGAATATACAGTATAAATTATGTAAGTCGCTGCCATAATTATCTGGTATAATAACCCGTGAAATGACCTAGCGTACGCTATAGAGTTGGTCGCGTATAGCACTTTCTCATACTTGGTTTTTCTTCTAAATGGAATTTCATAATTAAAATTAAGAATAGATCGCTTAGAATTATATTGTGGCTAAAGTTCAGATTTTCCAAAAATATCTCTAAATCGTATGTTAGGTAATTTTCCCGGTTTTTCAACTTTAGTATAATGTCCTACTTATGTGTTGATTATCAAAATTATGAGCCTGTGTTATATACATATGAATTATAACGTCGATTTCCGGGACTTAGTTTTGATTTAAGAACTATGGTTTCTTGGGAAAATTTTCTAAGAATTGTCAATAAATTACGATTTTGCCATCCACACATATTCCACATATTATCTGTAGTTTTCCGATTGACAGTTTCAAACTGCAGAAATTGTTATGTTTTGAATTTGCTAACGGTTTAATGTGTGGGGATGCCACACTGTAAGCGCTCATAGAAACGTTGAAAGCTTACAAGTATGCAATATAATTTATACAGCTTTAAAGTATGCAGCATTTTTATATAAGCACTTACTGCTTGCTGCCTTACAGTGCACGTTAACAGTGGATGTAACAAAAATCTTACAGAACTTTTCAATCGCAGCCTAAGAGTATGCTTTACTTTTAAATCACTAAAAGCTTTTATTGAAAGCTCTATTCCAATTGGGTACTTCTATGGCATTTTAATGCTGTGTGCCAATTGGTCACTCTGCCGTGTATTGACGTTGAATATATCGATATACATGGCCGATATATATCGCCGCCAAGTTTTTAAAGAAAAATTTAAATGAAAAGATTACATTAAAACAGATACAAAAAATTTGACATAATTTTTACACTTAAATAATTGCCCAATGTTTGTTGCCCATTACACGAAATGTCAACGTGAGTGTTATGTTGAGCTTAACTAGATTAATCATGTTATTATAAGCATTTGTAAAATTTACTAATATCCCAGCAGCAATTGTTTTTCAACCTTCCCACATAAACAATTACAACAATTAATATAAATTAACTTACACAAAACTTGAGAATCCCCATTAAAACGCCATCAACAGTATCTCATCGTAAAACTCTTTTAGAATTATAAAATAACTTAAGTTTTGTTTATATATTTCTTAATTTCAAAGGGAAAAATAATGTTGTATCTCATTATCTATTATTATCATATTCTAACTTCATATGTTTTACATATTAATCATACAAGCGTTCGAGACAAATAAGAATAAATCAATATTCATATTAAAAGCCATTTCTTATTATTATTTATTAAGTTTTCTTTGCATTCGTAACCTTAAAGCTTAGTAAAAGGAATATCATGCATAAAAACAACAAACATAATTAAATTTTAGTAAAAATAAAATTAAACTTTATTGCACCGCACGTTAAGTTCGAAAATTCAAAATGCGCGCCACTGAACAGCTGTCGCTGTTGGTCGACGCAGCAAACTGCGCCTCTACAAGTCTGCGTCTCTTTTAGTCTGCGCCTCTACTAGTCTCCGCCTCCGCGCTGTTGTCATCGCTTCAAGACAAAAAAGAAAAACCGTATTGTGCCTCTGTTTTACATAGCAAACGTGTGTGTTTTTGCGGATAATTAAGTTGTGTATCATTTAAATTATTTAAAGGCTTTAAGCACAACTGTATCGTATATTTAAAACTGGAGCAACAAGTGGTTTAAACACGATTTTCCTACATTTACGTGCCTTACACACTCACACCTCACATCCACAAACACACACACACACTGTAAAACGCAAGAGAGTTCTACCTGTGTGTGCAACAACAACAATCAAGTTGAGCTGCCATTTTCGAGAGAGTCTTATTGTGTGTTTTTTTTTAATTACGTCGAAAGTAGACAAAAATGTTAAACGAATAATTAATGCATAATTCAATTAACCAAAGCTGCCAGTGAGTGAGTGGCAAAGTGAAAGAAGTGAGTGAAAGAGAGGAAGAGAGTAATCCCCAACGCGAGGATCTGTATCGCGTTCAATAATTTTGTAAAATTGATACAAGTGGCCGATAAATATAGCTTACAAGTGCACTTAAGTAAATAACTTAAAAAACAAACATAAAAACCAAGTGACTAAAAGGTAATTATAACTGACATTTCGCTGGCGCTCTTTTTTTTCACCTTTCCTGTGTCTCTGTATGGGTGTTTGTGTTCGTCTGTGTGTTTGTATTGTGTTAATAAATGAACATTTCTTTCGTTTTCATGACATTGCTGTTTTCTCATCTCTTTGGTTGCCGTTGTTTTTGCTTTGCATATTTCAATGTTGCAAAATATTTTCTTTGATTTTTTTTTTTTTGAATATTTTTACCTTTCTATGGTAAAGTTTGCACTTGTTGCTATCTCTCTTTTTCCCGCTAAGACTTTAAAGTTTCTTGTTTTCTTACCCACACACGCACACACAAACACACACACACATATACACTTGTGTAGTGGCCAATAATGCTTTGGAATGTGGCGCTGTTCTCAATACATATTGTTGTCAACGGTTTTTTGTTTGCTTATCACCCAGAAGACAACCCGAGGGGGGGGGGAGGGGTATTATGTGATTGGGGAAAATTCAAATGTAACCCACTTATGAATGTTAATAATAAACACTCGGGTCTTGCAGTTGGATGACATTTTCCATTTCCGTTGCCACAATTTTCTGTGTCAATCACCTGTTCCCACCGCCTCCTCCTCCTCCTCCTTTATTGTCTGCCTCTTGTGCAGCGTTGGCACTTTTTCGCATGCCAAACACCCCAGCAGCAGCAACAACAATAACAACAAACCGAACTAGTCATGATACATACATATAAATAGCCAACAGTGTTGACAATTCACTACTTGATGGTCGCAGCAGATTCCCCAAACAAATCCCATCAAAAATTCACAAAAAATACGAAACAAATAATTTTTTTATTTTATTAATTTGTCAATTAAAGTTTTCTCTATTGGAAGCTAACAAACTGTTTGAAAACATAAATAAACAAAAAAAAAGTTTCAGGCTCAATTTCTAAACAGGTTTTTGTAATCAACTAGTTTCAATTCATTCACAAACTCAACCAGAGCCCTCTTTTTTTGTAAGGCCCATTATGAACCGGTTTGCAACCCCATTACCTCAATTGCTGCCTAAAAACCCCATATTTAGATAACACTATTTAAATAATTTATTTAATTGCTTAAATTCTTAATTTTAAACATTTATATCAATTCTGTAGCAATAAAATACACTTGTCTAGGAGCACACAAATTCAACGAATTCGCCGCAATTTTTTGTTGTCCTGCTCTCAGGGACGGTTTGTTACCCTTGAATATTGGGCGCATTTCGATTTCTCAGCTTCTGGGCTAAGACTTAAGTGTTAACATTTGATTGTTTATTTTTGCTAAAGTTATTCTTCATACTGTTTTCTTATCGATTTTTCGAGCTATCTCAAAAATGTTTTCGCTGCGTCATTTTAACAGCTGTTTTCGTTTGTTGACAATTGGAGACAATTTCGCAAATGTTTTGATTTTTAAGTTCTTTATTGGACTGAAAGTTATCAGAAACCGCAGCATACTATAACCCTTAGATCAGCGGTGGGCAACAAAATATTACTGAAGGGTGCAACAACAACAAAATGAACTTAATTTTTGGCCGGGCTGCTAGGGCCCAACGGATCGCTGCTTTAGAAATATAGTTTTCGAAGTGCTTAATTCTGAACATTAAGACTGGTTTTAGAATTTTGTGTAGGTTCGATAGAATATTTGTTTTATTTAAGCACCCAAGTATTTTATTACACAATTCATATAATTTTATTTAAAATTTAAAAGCTAATTTATAAGACCAAGTAGAGTTTCCAAACGCCTTATAATCAAGGTTGAAAGTCCGGCTCGGTTCAAAATAATCGGAAATCGTTATTATAATCATTATTCGAAAATCATAACTGCGATGATAACGCAGCCAAATATGACTGGATACAAGTTGTATTCATTTGAGTGAATGATGAAGTAATTCGCTCAAATAGTGCCGACAAATTTCCGATTTTGGTCATTTTAGACTAATTTTCAACAAAATTTGGGCAAATTATTTGCCTGTGGGACCTTAGCTTTCGTCAATCGCTCCTTATTCCCTTTAAAAATTGTTTTCAATAGTTACAGAGTCAGTATTAATGAGAAATAATTTTGATACGAATTTGGATAAATTTGATAATACAAAAGGCAGAGAGGATCTATGTAAAGCCGGCCTTAAATTCAATTTTATAATGACCCTGAAGGTTGGTCATTTAACAGCTGCTTTGAACACCACTGTTTTTTGAATTAGCAAAAAATGAACTTGATCCTGAACCTAGGTTTCCCGATCCGACCGATTATGATCCCGCTCCGTGAACCTGAACACAGAAAGTATCGCGGGTTCAAACCCCAGAGTGACCCTCTCCTAATTTTTTGGAGGTTTGCAACCCTGATTTAAGTGCTTTCCATAAAACTTACCCATTAGTTCAGTACTGGCTTATGTCATGAAGTCCTAAACCCTGCTTGACTTAATTTCATGGCCAAAAGGCGTATAGGGAAAACCTTGTATTCAGTACCAGTCCTTTTGAATCAAAGCTGAAGTACCGATTCAGTACTGAGCCAAACTGAAGGGTTTGCGCGAAACTTACCTCAATTTAAAGCAAGGCTGCAAACCCAAAACTAATTTTCAGGTTCGGGGGTTCGAAATATATAAATGATTTATGGTTTAAGGGTCGAACCTTGGATTGGCACATGGTTTTAATAGAAAATCTATAAGTAAAAAGAAAAATAATATTTAAAAATTGTAGTAATTTAAATATAATGTTACTTCTTTGATAAAATTATATAAATTATAATGTGAAAAAGACCCTTCAACTAAGACTTGAATTGATGGCTCTAATAAGACAATCATTTACATGAATGAAATGTCCAAAACATCTCTATTTTCACGGCTCTCTTTTAATCCCATCAAAGACTCTAATGATGTCATTAATCGTTTTGTTTTTGTGAGACACTTTGGTGAGCGTCCACATCGCTCGAGATATCTTTCTACATCGTCATCATCTGACAGTGATATTGACAAAGGCAAACTCGGAACCTCCATACTGTTTAAGCTTGGTGGTCTATGAAAAATATGAACAATTAATTGATTAGTTTTTTTGCATTTGTGATTCATTCATTAAACTTTGGAAGCGAGGATCTAAAAAAACAGAGGCTATTAAGGGTGGCGATTTTATCACTAATTTGTAATGTCTTCCTGGAATTTTAATTGGTTTTTTGTATACGTGAAATGAGAAAAATTGCGGTTTCAAACCGTTATGATATTTTAGGGCCCCAATATCCCCCCCAGTGCGGTCCTGTTACCTTCCCACTTGCCCACGCCGCTAAACAGCTGATTGAGCTGAATTCGCCTGTGTTTATGTTGCCTTTGGCTGCTGTTGTGGTGTGGCTGTTGTTTTCAGTTGGATTTGAACTCGCAAGCAGAGTGCAAGGATATGTCGCAAGGATAATCCTTTAATGTGTGTGTGTTTTGTGTGTGCGAGTGAGTGTGTGCCGTATGCTACGTGTATATTTTCAATTATTCAAGACGCAAACAAAGTTTATGACTTTGCAGTTCTGGCTTCTGCCTCTTCTTTTTGTTGGTCTGCAGTGAGTGCAAGACTAGAGAATAATAATAATAAAAAACTAGAGAAGCAACAACATAAAACAAATGCGGCAACAACTAAAACAGAGGCAGCAACAGCGAACGGCAACGCCAGAGGCAGACCAAGTCCAAGAGCCACGGCTCAAGTGGAAAAGTGCAAATGTATTAAATAAATAAAACGAAACTTAACTGAACAACTTGGCTAATACTATGTATGTTTGTGTGTGTGTTGTCTATGCTTACTCTACACATTTTCTCAGGCGCATTGCATAAGTGACTTTCTTACTCATATTAACCTGTTTTTTTTCGCATTTTGTTTTTTTTGCAGATAAGCAACAACGTGACGTTTTTGTTCGTTGATTAATAATTCAAAAGATAAAAACCACAAAAACAACAACAACATCTGCAATACCATGGAGTCCATGGAGTATGAAATGGCACGCAATATGACATTGCTGTTCTTTTTGGAACGTCTCCTGGACAAGGGAGAACCACGCACCGTACACGATTTGTCCTGCCAATTTGGCAATAAGGAGTTTACCAAGGAAATGCGTCAAATTGCCGGCGGCAGTCAGTCGGGTGAGTTGAACGAAAAACTAATATTTGGACCCCCGGGTGTGCACCTGCTGCGGGTCATTGTTTGTCATTGCCAAGTGTACATGTCATTGCCAGGGCCATAAGAAGCTGCGCCAATGCCAAACCACAGAAACAGCAAAAGAAAACACAAACCGAAGGTTTCTGCAATCGATAATGTTGTTGTTGTTGTTGTTGTCGGTTTCCCCCCTCTTCCCACAATGTGTGTGTATTATTTTACAACTGCACTCAACAGACAGCAGCAGCAGCAGTTCCAGGCCCATCTAAGCATTCGTTTCATTTTCCTCATTGACAACTCAGCAGTTGTTTATCTCCATTTTCATCCTATTTATCAAATGGATTTATATTTAGCCACAACTTTGAATTTTTAAAAATAAATTCCACTTGAGTGAAACACAAAAAAAGGTGCAATGCACTTTCTTTTGAAAGTCATTTGGCATATAATTAGAATTTTGAGAGAGAGAGAGAAGATAGAGAGAGATAGATAAATGTGGCACGAACTCACGGGGACAGGAAGTAGGCAGATTCTTATTTGTTTACATGTTGTTTGAGATTAATAACCAAGGCAGTTCATTTGTCGTTGAATTTCGTGTGGGAAACTACACAAATTATAGAGAAATATTTTCCACAAAGCAGTCTTAGAAGGAGACTGAAGTGGTCATAGTCAAGGGATTGCTTGGGATTTACTTCTTTTTTGGACTAATGTGCGAACCTTATGCACTCGGGCATTTTATAACTATTTTTTTGTTCCTTCTTTTATATACTGCACGACTTTTAGAGTAAATGCCCTGCTGTTGCTTAAGATATGTAAAGCCCTTCAATTGCAAATAAATTACAAAGAATGATTTTTGGATTAAACCAAAACGAGATTTCGGGCCGATATTTAGGCAGATACTCTAAGATAATTTAAATAATGAAAAAATGGTATTCCCTCAATCTTTTTCTTCCCAAGTCAGATCAAATAATTTAAGTGAAATGAGAAATAATTTTGTTTGTATCCAAAATTGAACTGAATCTTTTCTAAATCGCTTCTTAGTTCGCACTTTTTTCATAGAATTAAACTTAGGTCCTTATTATGGGTTTACAGCTTCTAGCGTTTGGGCGTTGATGACCATTCAGTGAATCATTCAGGACAAACATCAACTAAAAAGTGTCTTGAATAATATCATACATTTTATAAACAGTCCTAATCCGAGATATTCAGACGAAATGTAAGCATTAATAATGTCAGAAGTAGTAGTAGTAGTCGTTCCCTGATTCTCTCAATTCGAGTACAAAAGGATTGACCAACCCCAGATTTCTGGTCTTGTTCCTGTCTTTAGATTGGTTTAGCTTCATATTAGCTCGAAATAAGCTTATTTCAGCAACAGTTTTAAGTGTGATGGTTATCCCACTACTACTCTAATTTACCTAAAATAGAGAGAGCAAAATTTCGTAGCGTATTGTTAAGAAACTGGCCAACAAAACAATTTCTAATTTACTCTTCCTTTCTTTTCGCTTGTTCGCTTTGACATAGGATATCCGTTATTACTTTAATTTCGATGCAGAATTATTAGAAGTCCGCATCTACTGTAATATCGATGCAGGATTATTTCATTTTCATGTATGTAAAAGTTCTCAACGAAACCTATGCATACATGTGGGCAAGGGAACATTTGGTCGAATCGAATACTTGTATTCAAAATGATTTATCTTCGTTGAAAAAAATCGCAGAATTCTTTGGGATATTTTTTTTAAAGCTAAAGAATATATCTTTCCGATAATATCAAGAGAGCACAAAACAAACGTATAGGTTGCCCAAAAAACATGCCTTAAAGTGCTCAAAAAGGCCCTTTTGCCCAATTAAGGCTCAAATTACCAAAAAGCCTGACATGATAGATCATTTTGCCAATCAGATTAATGTTAAGCCCACGAAAATCATCCAGAATTACCACCACTCCTTCTATAAACTGGACCATGTTGTCTAATGTTATTATTTTCTTTTGATACTAAACTTGTTAGTGTTTTGGTCGTTATGGACGACTTGCACCTGATTCTACACAATTCAACTGGCGATCGATTTGACAGCGGAGTGTAGTGTAGTTATCCAGGCTTCATACCACATAAAAAAGTCCTTCCTTCTTTGCTAAAACCCTGCCACTCATCGCTTAGAAGCCTAAATGCGTTTCTACTTTTAGTCTACTGTGAGCGATCGCAGCGCCAACACCTTTCATTTATATATTATGATCTTATTTCCATGTGTTCTACAAATCGCTTTCGACCTCAAAAACGACCCTATCCCTTACGATTTGGGTCGGCTTTAGGGTCAGGATTGATATTTTTTGTGGCAAGCTTTAATTTTTCTTATGTTTTTCGGGGTAACTGCCTCATATATCGCCCATATTTTAAGTCAGCATACCAATCAATAACACAGGCCAACAAAATTCTCTAAACAGAAAGCAGACTATACTTTTTTCGAAGGTTTTTTGAAGTGCTGAATCCGATACTGAAGTCAGAATCGCCCCAGAACAAGTGCAAAAAACACGCTTTTTTGCTGTATTTGAAGTCTTGACATATCAAGGCATACGTCTTTTTTTCAAATAGATTATTATTGTATCTAAAAGTACTGTAACTCCACTCCAAAATCTAGTTTAAATTTAAAAAAAATCTTTATTTGATCCTGATCAATTCACTAAGTTTGCTAAATTCGTTAAAAAAATCGGAAGCTGAATAGTGCTTAATAAGTTATCGACGAAATCTTGAAAACAACAGTATTAATTTCCATCAAACAATCATCAAGTTTTTTAAACTAGTTCCATTGAGAATAAACCTCTGCCAAGATCTTAAAAATAACTTGATTTCATTTTTAGAATCGATTCTATTTTGAATAAAAATCAATCCAGTTTGGATTTTAGTTGGGAAGGTAACTATTATAGAGGTTCATTTCATGATCCACTTCGAAGGACTCAAAATAATCGAAAATACTTACAGACTTGATTGTGCGTATCATTGAAGGGATTCACTAGAGACACTTGATCAATGATCACCTTTGAGAAAGTACAAATATGTTTACCAATATCCAAAACAAACGACTTGAGATTTATAAAGTCTTACGTAGAGGATTTTTATTCGGTCTTTTAAACTGAGTAAATGGATTAAGACTGTTAGGTGGATCAGTTATTAATAAACCCTTAAACACTGATCGAATTTCTGACGAATGGTTTACATTTAATTCAACATTTAAAACATTTTAAAATTAAATTTTTGCTTCTATTCTCAGTTTTATTATTTGTATGTCCAATTGTAGCGACACTTTCTTATCATTTGCTTTTACAGTTCACAGTTTTTAATTAATTGCATTAACAAATTTTACAATTTCTGCATTGTTCACACTCGGTGAGTGCACATTAAGTGAACAACAAAACAAGCAAAAACATTTAACAAAATTTATTTTTAATATGTTGTTGGCACATTTAAACTACACATGTCTAAGAGAGGAAACCATGTGCGTGACTTTTGATGATAGAAATAATTGCATCACCTAAGCAGAAAAACTGGCGTTAAAATATAGTTTAATGTTTGATTTACAAAACGCAGTAGACAAAGTTTGAGAAGCCTTGTCGGTGGATCTCAGTCAGACACGCAAATCAGGTGTGTTATATATATATAAAAATGTGGGTATTAATGTGCAATGTCAAGGTTTATTTTGTTGTCGTTTATAAATAGAAAAGCGTCAGCGTAAGGAAACTAGCAAAAAAGGATCAATTTTTAGGCCAACGAGAAAGTAAGCCATCTGAGAGGGCAAGTCCTGCAAATTGTTTACTCTCTAAGGGGGCGGACAAACAACTTCAACATACATAAAACCTATAAACATATTTTATGCTAAACCATTTTTGTCAACGTGTTGTTTGTCCAGGGTTAAGGCCCTCTCCCCCCCCCCATCTATACCCTTGATAATGCCTCTCTATGATGTGGGTATAATGTGGCTTAAGCTTTTTTTTGGTTTGAGGGAGCAAAGGGAAATGGAGTGTGTGTCTGTGTGTGTGTGTGTGTGCCACACGAAATTTGTAATAGAAAAGTGTCGATTACGTGACAAAAATGTTCAATTGAATTTCAATAAAAATTGCATGATATTCTATCCATTTGTTGCTTCAATAATAAATGTTTTTTTTGGGTACAGTGAATATTCCCTAGCGATTGACAAGGGTCGAAATGAATGTCAAAACCAATTTTACCCACAATTAATAGTAGAACTTAAACGTTGTTAATGGCTTTACTAAATAATTAAAACTTGGCCTCATTTGTCTAACTCCAAAAATTTCACCCATTACGAATTTGTGCAAATCATTTGGCCAAATAAACTCTTAACACGTCTGTCAAATGCCTGACCAAAAAATTGGCGGATTTTATGTAATCGATTTGCCTTGGCAAAAATACAAAACGTACGACAAAAACAAATTAAGTTTGTCAATGTAAGCGAAACCTGATTAAATGATCGATTGACAGAAGGTCCCCGCCATTAAGTCAAGACGAATTTCGAGACTTAATCCTCAACGTTCACCACCCCTGCACACTTATTTGACGTTTTGCATTTCCGTTACACATTTCACTTTTCTTCGACACAGACATAAATCTAACGATTTTATGAACACAACAGAAGGCACACTCACTCACTCACTCTCCCCCCCTTAAGGAAGGCCCGAACTCCTCCTGGCATTGCGTGTCAAAAAATGTGCGTGAATGTTGGGAAGGAACTTGCTGTGCATTGATTTTTAGGCTCACAACTGGCATTAATTGCCGCCAAATCCTTTCGCCAGAGGGAAAACTAAAAATAAGTAAGAAAGTCCATCGACCTGTATATACCCTGTATTTGGCAAAAGTTTAAATACCTTTGCAGTTCGATCAAGTTTATATAGAAAGAAGTTCGCGCTGTGTGAGCTGAAAAGTTCAGGGTAAGGGTTCGAAAATGTCGTAAACCTCAGGAAAAGCTGTCTTAATCGTTCCTTTGAATTTAGTTGTATTCATTTCGGTAGACAAAATTGGCATAATTCATAATATGAAATGTCAATTCCCATACCATCACATCTTTCTCAGGGCTATAATGGCGGGACAGTAAGTGTTCTTCCTTTTAAAGTTCAAGCTATCAGGTCCATCTTAATTAAAGCGTTTTTCATTCAAAAATATAACAAAATATGCAACTCGTTTTTTTAGGTGATTTCTTTAATTTTTAAGTTTAACTCTTTGTACAGAGCTTTTAATTTTAAATTTGAACGTATTTTGGTAGTAGAACAATCTAAATTTGTTGCTTGTCGAATTATTCGTCGCTCAGCAGTAAGTGAAAGTGCTTTTATTGTGCTTCCTTTCCTTTTCTTGCTTTTTTTTCTGCTGTTTCCAAATTTATTTCTCTCAGGGAAGCAAACCGCTCGGGAATTAATTAGACTGGTACGGTTCAGTGGTTTTTTGAGGTTTTAAACCACCGGTTCGGTTTATAATATGGCCTTTGGAGCAAACTAAATCGCGGCTTCGGTTCAGTTTAGTGGTTTACTTTTATTTTTCGAGCATTATTATTTTTCAATTTTAATTAAATTTTTTTATATTAATATTCATGAACATAATTATATAATATACAGGTGTGTCCTGGAAATCTCTAGAAATTGTTGCAGAAACTACTGCATTTCGAACCAAACTTGAATGAATTTATATGTGAAATGATAAGAATTGGTACGCTTACTAGATTAAATAGAAGGAACTAAGAATTAAATCTTCTTGGCTTTGAGCAGTCGGTTTCAAATCGCTTAACTTTCTTCATCTGCTCTATTTACCGGGCATATTCCTTCCGCATAAAGTAAAACAGTTTTAGTTTGAGGTCCAATAGTTTTTACTAAAATCACTAGAGATTTCCGGGACACCCACGATAAAGTTGGTAGATTTCAGGAATATCTTGGAAAGCAGGAATGCAGTAGATCTATCTATATATCTATTGGATTCTCTGCCATCAGGGAATATACGAAAGCAAAATGTGAGCTATCATAGGAAAGTACACCACTAAAAAAAAAACCAAGAACTTTGTACTGGAACCATGTACAAACGGTGTCAATAGTACAGTAAGTACGAAATTACTTGATTCAAGTACAAAGTTATTTTATTATTTTTTAATCCCGCAATACTTGATGACAAATTATTTTTCCTTTTAGTTCAATAATTTCCAAATTATTCCTCCAAAACATTCCTGAAATATTTGCCATTTTTTATTGCATACTTTTTGGCTTTTCATTTTAAGATTATTTCGTACTTTATCTAAGAAATTTTGTAATTGAATTAAGAATGTGTTTTTAGAATTTTTTCGCTTACTCTAAGTACGAAAAATTCTTGATTAGAGAATGTTCTCATTTAAATAAAATTATCATTCGTTTTTGGACTAAAGAATGTTTCATACTTAATTGAAGTACACTCAGAAACAAAATATTTTAAGTACAAAACGGTATAAATCCCATCCCGATCGTACTACCATTCTGCCAGTCGATTTTAGGTAGGTGACCAAAGTCTTAATATTGCAGTTAAAAATACTCACCTTGCTTTAAGGGGTTATACGCAGTTGCAAGGCCCAAAAAAATACGTTTTTTAAATAATTTTTTAGAAAGGGATATTATTGAGTTTTTTAAAGTTTTTATTGTCACTTAGATCATGTTAAAATATTGGAGGACTATGCTCCTGCGGGTAATCTCTCAATGGTCCGCCTAAAAAAGGCGTTTGGCGGTGATCTAGATATCTCTGGTTTGGACCATCTGAAATCAATAATCGGCTTAGATTATTTTAGAAGGAAGATGAATGATGGGATTGATCAAAGGCATAGTCAAATTTTCAATGATTAATAAACTGGCGACAATGTAAACCAAAAATTTAAAACTTCAAACATTTCGAGCCATTTTAATTTGCGGTTTTTGGTTCAGCATTTTCAAATAAACGCGAGTTTGATAAGCCGTTCGATACGGTTTGGTTCGGTTGAGAAAGAGTTGGCATTCCTGATTTTTTTGTAGGGTACATTACAATCCTAATAGTGGGATAAATGGGGTTTTCATAAGTTCGGGGGTGACATTAAAATCTACATCAGCAGTTTACATTCCAATATTCTTTAAAGAGTGTGCGATGCTTTCTTCTGCCTGTTACACAAATTAACCTATACTTATTATACCCTTTTTAGCCCATGCTACAGGGTATATAAAAAAAATGAATTTGACTGTTTCGGGTGCCATTTGTTTGTAATGGCTAAAACATTTAGTTGAAATTAATTGAGAAATAAGCAAAGCAGTGAAACCGAAGTTCTCTCTCACATAAAAATCTTGAATTTATGGCCCACACACCTCGCCTCACCTCATAACCCCTTCTTTTTTTTTGCTCTTACCTGAATTTATAACCCATCCACAAAAAAGAAAGAGGAAAATGTGTGGTTTTCAATAAGCAAACATAAATATACATAAATTTATAGCAAATGTCCTCAGTGCATTTTGAAAATTGCCACAAAATGTAACCAACTGGGTCGAGCCGTAAAATGTGCCACCCACCACCCGGCTTCACCTGCTCCACTCTGCCAAAATGTTTGTTTGCCAAGAAATGCGGCTAAGCATACAGACAAATATTGGCTCGCTAATATTTTGTACTATAAGTATTTGGGTTGCCCCGCCCCCCCCTCGCCACACCTCACCTCACCCTTTCTCCATAAATATGAATATTTGGCGGCTTACAATTTTTATGAACTTCGATTTGCGTCATTTGGAAAATTTCAATTTCTCTAAGTAAACATAAAATTGAATTATGCACATGTTGCTCGACCTTTTTCTGTTTTCTACCACCTCCTCCCCGGGGGGGGGGGGGGTCATTTGTCAATTTTGTGGCTCATTTGGCAGGGCAACGATATTATTTGTTCTAGATTTAAGAGATTTTTCTTGTAAATCTCCTTACATAATGTTAAGTTGAGTTAAAAGTTGATTCACATTTTGTAAAATTGAATTAATCTCTTGGCTTGGCAATGTTACAAAGTCACTTTGACAACTAGAGTAACAATAGAAGCTGAGTACGCCCCCCCCCCCCTGCCCCTTCCCCCACCTTGTCTCCACTCTGCGCGTTTGTCGTGTCACGTCATATTACACAAACAATTGAAAATAGTCGCCTGACAGACAGCCAGTCAGACAGACAGACATATGGTTATGGAGTTGAGTACGAGTACTCATCATCATCATCGGCATTGCTAACAATTGGGAAGGGAAACGAGCAACGAGCGGGGGTGCTGGAGGCCGGGTGTCGTTGACGGTAGTCAGTCGGCAAACTATGACCTGATTTATCAAATAAATGGCTCAGACTGCACGGCATGAGTGCATTCACTTTTCATTTGGTTGGAGCTACACTGAAAATAATTTGAGTACTTAAAAATAAGCCAAATGGAATGACTCATGAAATTTTAGAGAAATTATTTGAGGCAAAAAAATATTTAAAATTTTTATAAATGAGTTTCACTTATTTACTTTTTTTTTTTTGTGAATGTTTGAACTACATATTTACGCTTCATTGATTTTGAGCCACTTTTTCGCAGTGCCTTGAGAATCCCATTTGCACTCACTTATAAATTAAATAAATTTCTGATTTATAAGACGCTTTTTGATGTGGAACATTGTGTTTGCTTGGCCTTCAATAGAAAAGTGGAACCCATTATATTTATATTATAAGAATTGTGACTGTTCCTTTTCATTTTGATACTTACAAGTTTTAGACGTTTTATGCAGATAAACTTAAAGGTCCCTGTATTAGCAGGAGAAAATCTCTCGCACTAATACAAGAAGACCATGGGGTACATACACAATGCAACCTGTAGGGCAATTTGTTTGTTTGACGGGTTTTGCGCTTTGCTGGTCTTGGGCTCCTCAATCAGTTTTGGCATCCCTGTCATGAAGAGGCAGTTGCTTGTCTGCAAATTCGTTGGGCAAAGACTACTAAAGATGAAGGTGGGAACCTTTTAAAACAGCTGTATAGTCATCCAGCCTCCTTTGTGGTATTGTGTGTGTACTGTCTCTGTAACTTATATGACCTCGAACCGGCCAAAACTAACAACTGCGTAAAAATTGGATTCCCAATTACAAAATGTCGGATAGCCTAGCACAAATAAGCGTCTGTCTATCCTCTGAACGAGAAGACCCGTACTAATCTCTGTATAAACGTAAGATAGAGAACATGGAGGTACTGCAAAGGCTAAGTTTTTATAAAACAGGAAACACTACAATATCGTAGTCTTTACATCTATAAAACTTATCGATAAACTGAACCGAACCGAACCGTTTTCATAGACGGTTTTCGTTTCGGTTTAGCATTTTCAAAAGATCACCGGTTCGGCTCTTGGATCGGATTATGACCACAAATAAGCGGATTGGTTTTATAAGAACCCGTATTTAAGAACCGATATTTTCGGAACCGAATACCGAAACAAACCGGAACCTAAACAGAATATTTTATCGAAACATATGTTTTCGAAATCGTAATTCGATTCGGTTTGATTCTCTGGTACTAACAAATTAAATAAATATATCTGACCTGCCTGAGGGAGCATTTCAGTTCGGGTCCACTTCGCGTCCGAATCACGTCCCACGTTCATCTCACGTACGAACCACTATGATTAGATTTCTTCACAAATATTTTATCAAATTTTGTATTAATTTTAAAATCGTAGCAAAAAAAAGCAACATTCAACTGTCATTCGTAAGCAAAGGCTGACTTTAACTGCTGTTGTATTAAAAGGGTCCTTTTAAACTAACATATCTGTTAAGTAACATAAACTATATTTAAACACACAAAATTTATTATGATAATGCCCCAAAAAGTATGCAATTTTTTTTTAATAATTTTGCTTTAATAATTATCTATTTAAATAAGTCGGTTATAGTAGTCACATAATTTATACTGTGAAATGCATTATATTGATGAAAAGGATATAATTATACAAAATAATTAAGTGTTTATGCAAATATGAAAGAAAAATGTTCCTTAATTATTCCATAGCATACTTTAAAGGGCATTTATCATGATAAATTTTGTGTGTAATTGAAAATTGATGAATTAATGAACTGAAATTTTTATTTGAACACTTTTAAGAATTCACTTATTGCCTAAAAAAAGGGGAAAATATACTATAGTGCAGGAGCAACTTTTTTCCTTTTTAAAAAAATTTGTAATATTCTAAAAAATTATAGATAATTTTTTTTCTTAACAACGGACGCATATCATAAAGACCGGAAATCGATCGATTAGGTTAAGGTATTCCCTGCGTGACTCAGAAAACAAATGCAATTAGTGGGCTAAAGTTTAACAAAATGTTTACTAACTTTAGGTTGTGTATTTTATACATCTCAAAGAATGGACTGACATTTATACTGGCTATATAAACTTCGCGCAGTGCACACACAGGAGGCTTCTCTGCACAATTGTAACAAACTATGAATCGAGAAACTTTTGCCAACTTTACAACTCGTAAATATGCATGTGGTGCGTATCTCTATGTATATGTTTGTATTTCTGTGAATGCTTTTACATTTTGTTATTATGCGATTACAATGTTGTTAATTATGGGAATCCAGGCAGATGTAACATGACTGATACAATTCACTTGCTAAAGTTTAGGTAGAAACTCAATTCCAGCGAATTAATCAACAACAATGAGTACTTTACCCCCAGACGCCACGTCTCCTCGTAATTATATAAAGAAGAGTTGACACCACTGAAAGCCAAAAGAAAATTAATTAAGTTGGCCGCTGTTGCTGCTGCAACATTCTTACTGCATTAACTACTCCCGCCCAGACTAATGGCCCACTAATTATAATTGACATCTCGCTCTGACACTCCCTCTCTCTCTTTTTGTTGCAGGTCTGAAGAAATTTCTGGCCCAATATCCTTCAATATTTCTGGTCGATGGTGATTATGTACAGGTGAATGCCTATCAGCACAGCAATACGGATGATGGCAGCTGCGGAGGCAAAAGGGATTATATACAAGAGGCTAAAGACTATTTCAAGAATAAAATGCTGCAATATGGAGCTGCCGCAGAGGTACCGGTGCGTAGTTTGCTGGGTCATAGATCGCAGGCCTCGCCTCAAGTGAGGCATATTTCGGGTGAGTTTTTTGTAAGGAAAGCAATACCAATTTTCATTCCCATTTCTTCCTGCAGGTCAACACATCAAGGAGTTTACGGACTTTCTGATGAAACACACGGACGTCTTCAAGGTAGTCGATGACTATGTAATGCTCGTGGGCTGCGAGAATATGACTGATTTGCCCGCACGCGATCGTCTACACTTGCCACAGTCAAATATCGATACACGTGGCACTCAACAAATGTTGGACTTTTTTGCCCAATGCATTGAGATCAAGGGACCCCTGCTGGTGGATCAATTGTTCCATTTGCTGACCACCAATTTCCCGCAGGATCAATGGTTACGCATGTTCAAGACACCCGGGGATTTGAGCTCGTTTCTTAAGCTATTTGCCGATTGTTTTCACATTCAGGCCAATCTAGTCACATTGCTGCAGAAACCCAAGCTCAGTGATACGCACATACAGCAGGCTCAGGCCCAGACCAGAGAGCAATTCAATGCACTCAACAACAATCAACAGAATAGCCGCCAGAAGTCGGAGGCTGGCCTAAGTGCGGTGCAGCAACGATTGCAGTCACCCTCATTGCGTAGCAATGGACATGCCGGCAGCAACAACAATAATAATGTCAACCAGAACAACAACAACAACAATAGCAGCAATAGTATAGCCTCACCCAATTTTAAGCTAAATGCACCCGTCTCCAATGTCATGATGGGGCAAGCACAAGATTTCACACAGCCCAAATCGGAGCCAAACTCTGGATTTGACAGCTATGTGCCCATGTCGGAGCTTAAACTGGAGAATCTATGTGAGCGTAACTATCCCAGTGCGAATATATGTTATGGTCCCATAGGAGGACCCAATTCCAACACGAACAATGGGCCGGCACAGCCGCCGCAGCAGCAGCAGCAGGCACTGCAACAGCAACAGCAGCAGCCCCACGGAGCGACTGAATGCCAATCAGACACTGAAGCAACGCATAAATACTCTGGTCATACGCACTCTGGCCGAGAATCTGGAAAAGGACAAACAAACGCTGGCCAATCAGCAAACAAATGCTGTGGGTAATTCCCCCCACAGCAGTCCCCTGCATTCCAATTCCAACTCCAGCAATGTCCCATCCCATCCAAATCCCCTTAATGCCAATCACTCACCTAGTCACAGTTACTTTGTTGGCGACACCTGGAAGATCAAAGTGCTGCAAAATACCAGCGTTATAGCCAGTGTCAAGCAGGCGGTCTTTGTCACCGACATCATACTCAAATATGCGGCCAAAAATGATGGCATAGTCATCTCCCTAGACTGTGAGGGCATTAATCTAGGTCAAAAAGGAGAGATCACCCTAATTGAGATTGGCACCGGTCGCGGTGAGGCTTTCCTTTTCGATGTGCTCTCCTGTCCGGCCATGGTTACAGATGGCGGTCTCAAGACCGTGCTGGAACACGAGCAAGTGATCAAAGTCATACACGATTGTCGCAATGATGCAGCCAATTTGTATCTACAATTTGGCATTCTCCTACGCAATGTGTTTGACACCCAGGCGGCTCATGCCATACTCCAGTATCAGGAGAATGGCAAACAGGTGTACAAGGCCAAGTATATATCGCTCAACTCGCTGTGCGAGCAATATAATGCACCCTGTAATCCCATCAAGGATCAGCTGAAGCAAATCTATAGACGTGATCAAAAGTTTTGGGCCAAACGACCGCTGACCCGTGAAATGATGCTCTATGCGGCCGGAGATGTGCTGGTGCTGATCCATGAACAGCTATTTGGTAATCTGGCGCGACAGATTAAACCCGAAAATAGGCTACTGTTCTCAGAGTTGTGCACAGAGCAAATCCTCATGCAGATTAAGCCCAACGAGGTGAAGATACGCAAGAAACAGCGCAAGGTTAGCACCGAGGTATCAGATCTCAAGCAGAAGCTGGCCCAGACCTGTAAGAGTATAGTGCTCTCCAATCGGGAGATACGGCTGCTGAGGTGGGTTTAGTTAATAAATATGAAAATTAAAAAGATTTCAACTGTTTTCTTAATCTACAGATATATGGACTTGTCGGAGGAGGAAAAGGAACGTCTCAAGGGCTACTACAAGGTGGCCAAGAAATTGGAGAAAATGGAGTCGGCCGGCAATCCCAACAAGTGAGTGAAGATTTAAACAGAAATATTTAAATGAGAATTAAACCTTAACCCCCTCTCTTACAGAGATCAAAGTGATTCCGAAGATGAGCCAGAGCCAAATGAGAATGATGCATTTCCTAGCCTGGATTCGGTGCCCTCGGATAACTCGCTTTCGGGTACCTTTTCGCCACGCTTTAGCTCTGAGCCACCCAGTTTGACTGAATCTATGCAAATGTTGGAGGAAATTTTACAAAATAAATCCATGGATCGCATAGCGCGTATAGATAAGCTAGAGGCCATACTGACCACAGCCACCTCACTGCCTTGCGATCAGGTAAGTGTCCGAATCATTTATTAGCTTGCCATGGTTTCAAGCTGATACAGATACAATTCCAATTTAAATCAGGCGACCCTAAGGTGCCCGTCCAAATATCTAGAGGTCAGACGGATGAATCCTTTTCAGCCTTCGATATCTGCGCGTGTCCGATTAATGTTACAGAAATACTTGTAATGAGTTGATCTACTGGGTGGGCCAGAAAGACTTGTCGATTTTTAGAGCGAAGCTCTTTAACGGACGTTCGGCTGCTGGGGGACTAAAACGAGAAAAATTTTAACTTTGATTTCTTTGCGACAGTTTTTTTGCGTGAGATTATCTTTGTTTTTATACACTTGAAAAGTGTTTATTAATTTTGCCCAGAAGTTTGTAATGCATAGAAATATTCAATCAAATCAGGACGACGAGCTGAGTTCAGTTCCGTCTGTCTGTCGTCGTCTGTCGGTGTCGTTTACGCGAACTAGTCCCTCAGTTTTAAAGCTATCGAGCTGAAATTTTGCACAGAGTCCTCTTTTTACTGCTCGCAACTAATATGTCGGAACCGGCCGGATCGGATGACTATATCATATAGCTGCCATAGGAACGATCGGTCGGAAAATAAGTTTTAGTGAGAAAAACTATTCGTTTGCATTAAAAAAGCACAAGCAAGCGCAACCATGCACACATGCAGGGATGTGGGATCAGGGATTTGGGATCAGGTATCTGGAATCAGGGATCAGGGATGGATCTCGGATCTATGATCTGGGATATGGGAACTGGGATCAGGGGTCTGGGATCTGAGATCTGGTATCTGGGGCCTGGGATCATTGATTAGGGATCTGGGATCAAGGATCTAGTTTTTGGGGTCAGGGTCTGGAATCAGGGATCTGAGATTTGGGTTCTCGGATCAGGGATGGATCTCGGATCTGTGATCTAGGATCAGTGGCCCAGGATCATTGATTAGGGATCTAGGATCAACAATCTGGTTTTTGGGATCTGGGATCCGGGATGCAATAAAGGATCTGTGATCTGAGATAAGGGAACTCGGATCAGGTATCTGAGATCTGGGATCAGGGGTCTGAGATCTGGTATCAGGGGCCCGGGATCATTGATTAGGGATCTGGGATCAAGGATCTGGGATCTGGTTCTTGGGATCTGAGATTTGGGATCTCGGATCAGGGATAGATCTCGGATCTGTGATCTAAAATCAGGGGCCAGGGATCATTGATTAGGGATTTAGGATTAACGATCTGGGATCTGGTTTTTGGGATCTGGGATCCGGGATGGATTTAGGATCTGTGATCTGGGATAAGGGAACTGGGATCAGGTATCTGAGATTTGGGATCAGGGGTCTGAGATCTGGTATCAGGGGCCTGGGATCAAGGATCTGGGATCAAGGATCTGGAATCAGGGATCTGAGATTTGGGATCTCGGATCAGGGATGGATCTCGGATCAGTGATCTGGGATCAAGGGCCTGGGATCATTGATTACGGATCTGGTTTTTGGGGTCAGGGATCTGGTATCAAGGATCTGGGTCTGGTACAGGTACACTAATTCACACAATTTTATATATAAATAATAAAATATCTTTTTATATTTTTAAGCAAGAATTCTTATTTTGATTCTGATTTTTCTTCGTAATGAGCTTCGCTCGTTCCGTGTGTTCCACGAAACACACTCCTTTTTTCAAAAGATAGAGTTAGTCTCAATTTTGAATAACCCCACCATATAGCCCCGACCTTGCACCTTCAGTAATCTGTAATATTATTTGGGTAAAAGTTAACTATCCGGTAATCCACTTATTAAAATATTAAGGTATAGGAAAGAGGTTAAACTAAAAAAATCTATCTAAAATAAGGAAATAATTTTGTATCTTAAATCGGAATAGAAATCTTTAAGCTATAAGCAAAAGTATGTGTGCAGTTTCTTTTCGGTCCAAGTCCTTAAACAAACTTTGTAATTTTGCTCAGTTGTTCACTTTACTCACTTTGTTGCTCAGTTGTCTCTTGTTGTTCAGTTGCGCTTACTCACATGTTTTTGTTTTGTTTAGTTTTCACACTATTTTCTAGGTTTGTTTAGGTTTTTTTTTACTCTTTCTGGGTATGTTTGTTTTAATTTTGGAATCCTTATCTTTATTTATAATCCCATTAATGATTAAATGTTACGAAATTTTTTAAAATTTTCTAATTCTAACTTAATATATACTTTTGCAGATTATTACTTCCAACTCCATGCAGGAGCAACTGGGCTCGAGTATTGCCACCACAGAGAATTTGCAAATTATACGTGAGAAATCCAAAAAGTAAGTAGGCATTCCCTATTGACTCCGATTCCTAACTAATTGACTTTTCTTTGGCAGCCAAAAGAATTGCAATTGCCAAGGTGAACGCAGTGTCACACCCATTCTCAGGGCCACGGATAAGCGTGTGGTCAAACTGGTGGATGCCGAGTCCCAAACACTTAGCACCGGCGATGTGGTTATTACCAAAATATTTTTCCAAGATGAACACGAGCGAGCCAAGGAAACGGTTATGCTGACCAACTCCACTTCACCCAAAAAGGGTGTGGCCTCCTCATAATTCTATTTATTATATAACAAATTTTTAATGAACAATGATTCCTAACACAGCAAATCGCAGACATATTATGTATTATTACTCTCCCACTTTTTTTTTTTAATATTTGAAAAAAAGACGGGGTCCTCCTCATTCAGCTCTATTTAACTCTACGCAAATGCAATAATTTTTATACCTAATTGAAAAGCAATATATTTTGTGCCTAAATGTTGAACATTGCAATAACAATATACATTTATCATTTACTAATTGTTAACTATTTGTTGATCTAAGCTGAGAATCCAAAACAATCATTAACTTGGAAAGTAATTCAACACTGATCGATCATATATTGGACCAATGTGTATTAAACGGATGGGAAATTTGGCTTTTTATTTAAATAATAATTACTACTAATAATAATAATAAATGCAATTTTGTAGAGGTTTCTATATATACATACACATAAATAATATACTTATATCCTTGTCGCCATATCAAAAGTGAACTATGTATTTTAACAACAACAAAAGAAAATGTTTATTCAACTCAATTTTAGTTTAACCAAAACCAATCTTCTTAATTATTAACAAATTGTGTAGTCAGTAAATAAGTAAATGAAATTTAATTGTAACGGAAAAATTATATTGAAATTGTACGATTATATAAAAAACATATATCTTAATTCAAATAAAAATGTATATATATATATAAAACGAGGAATCGTTTGTGAATTCCGGGACATATCTTGCTTGTCCTGCTGCAGGACAATTGAAATGTTAAAAAAAAACACAAAAATCCTTAATATCTCAGCTATTTGCAGGACTATTCGCATGTCCTTTAGCCAGATGGTAGTCCTCTAGAGTAGAAACATTTTAATACCAATTTGGTCCTGATCCTGGCAGGGATACAGGAGCTGTGACCTATTTTTGTTTTAAAGAAAAGTCCTTATAGCGTGCCAGTTTCAAGGATAATCCAGGATCTGGTGATGCCATCGAGTGCTAATTCACCAGGACTATCTGCTGACCAAAGCACATCCTTGTAGTCCTTCAAATGGCTGAAATATGACGATTTTTGTAATTCAAGGATAATATGTAATTTGCTCATATCGGGCGTATATCCTGCCGCAGGACCTCAGGACTTGGTTTCCCCGAATCCTGGCAACAATTCTGATCGATTGGCATCAAAGGATGTGGGGGTCATCTAGGACTCTGGCACTTGAAATTTTTGCAAGATCCTCGAAAACCACTTTTTCTCAGCCATTTGAAGGACTACAAGGATGCGCTTTGGCCAGGATACATTTCTCACTGATTAATGACGAATGGCATCGAGAGATCCTGGATTATCCTTCCAGGAGCCGAGTTTTTATGGCATTTTCCTTAAACTAAAATAGGCCATAGCGGCCGTATCCTTGCCAGGATCAGGACCAAACTGGTGGCAAAATGATTCTATTATCGAGGACTATCATCTGGCCAAAGGACATGCAAATCGTCCTGCAGGGAGCCGAGAAAATAGGGATTTTGTGTTTTTGGTCAATTTCTAGCGTGGCCGAGGCTGAAAAATTACAAGTCCTGGATTCCTAGATGACCCCCATATCCTTTGATGGCAAACGATCAGAATCGATCCCAGGATTCGGGCAAACCAAGTCCCGATGTCCTGCGGCAGGATATACGCCTGCTAGGACGAATTTAAGATTTCACCAGTGCTGGTGTTGTTGTAATTTCAGTCGCTACAGTTTTAGAAGCACTGCTCAATTTGAAACTCTAATTTGGCCGTTGCTCTAAAACTGTAAAATTCGACTACCACAGTTTTAGAAGCACTGGACAAAAAATTTCGCTCTAGCTCAATAAATTGAAATACCAGACCAACAGAAATTAGTAGTAGGCGGATCTTAAAAAATTCAAGTTGCAAAAATTTTCCATTGCATACCCTTCAGGGGCAGCCATTCGAGCTGCCAAAACTGATTTTGCATAATTTTCAAACACCAGGCCAACAGAAATGCGTAGGAGGTGATTTTTAATAGCTGCCCCTTGAAGCAGGCAATGGAATTTTTGTAAAATTTGGTAAATGGACAAAAACCCACAAAATCCTTGAAATCAGCTATCCGCAGGATTATTTGCATGTAATTTGGACAGATGATAGTGATCCTGATCCTGGCCAGGATATGGGAGTTAGCTTGTTTAAAGGATAATCCAGGATTTGAAGGCAGGATATACGCCCGATATGCGCAAATTACATATTATCCTTGTATTACAAAATTCGTCATATTGCAGCCATTTGAAGGACTATAAGGATATGCTTTGGTCAGCAGATAGTCCTGGTGAATTAGCATTTGATGGTATCACCAAATCCTGAATTATCCTGAAAGCAGCCGAGTTTTATGGTCCTAGCTTCCGTATGCTTGAAAATTACCCAAAAAACAAAATGCAAAACAAAAACAAATACTTTATTAATATAATAAAATGTTTATTAAAATAAAAATCTGTTTTAAAAGAATAAAAGAGAGTTTTCCATAAGTTAACTGCTGCCGCCTGCTGTTGGCCTGGTAATCGACTTGGAGCAGATGCTCTGTAAAAGGCAAGAATGGTTAGCTCGCATGGCTGCTCTGAAAAGTAGGCAATGTAAATTTTATGCTGTTCCTTCTGCTGGTTACTGTTGGCCCGGTAGTTCTCCCGGGGCAGGTGCTCTGTTGAAGACAATTTATGAAGTTCAGCCAAGGAAACAGTGAAATTTCGTATTGTATGGTAAGTTTTTCAGAGGCTGTTGCAGTAACTGTCTTCTCAGTTTTGGACGTCATTTTAGTCAAACCTAAACATTGGCCGTGTTCAGCAGAAGAACTTGCTCTCTGATCAATGATATATTTCCAACTTTTGCTTAATATGATATTTACAGGAATATTTTCCAAATATCAATTTAACAAGTGTCTCTGCTGAACGCGTCCATTGTTCAAGACGCAAATCCTTAAATTCATACATAAATTTGTTATTTCTTCAAGTTGAAGCTGCAATCCTGTTGAAAGAAATAAATATTATACAGATGATTGAGTGGTTTTTGTTTTTAATCAACACCAAAACATCAAGAGGCTTAAAACATTGATAATTTAGTATTTGTTAATGCTAAAATACTTGATTAATTAGGTAATTAACTACAGTATTTATGTTAGATGTAGTTTCAGTGTTAAGCAAAGTTTTCACTAGAAAGCCAGTCGGAAAAGAGAACTTCTCGAAATGATAGTTAGTAGAAAGTCAATAGGTAGCTTCGAGTACTTATATTAAAGTTCCTTATTGTATGGTTAATATTTGTATTTAATTTTAAAATTAATTTGATTTAGTTATTTAAGTTTTGTATATATTTATTTGTCAATGATTTAGGTATTTAACCTTAGGTGCTCTTTCATTGGTTATATTCAGCTACACTTAATTTGTAGAATTTTCAATTGTCCATTAATTGTTTCACAATATTGAGAGTTAAGTTACACATGCATAAAATTTCACAATATCTTTTGGCTATGTTAGACATAAAAAACTCGACGGATAACTACTTAATTTTAGCTGGAAACCAGTCAAAAAACCTTTTTGTTTTCTTAGATCTTAGATTCAATACTTAAGCAAAATAGACATCAATTTTCTAGTGTGTATATTTGAGTACATTGTATTTCGATTGAAGAGCGAAAGAGAGAGAGGGAGAGTACCTTATATGTGCATAAATGTATAGCAAATTTAGACCCAGATTTCACCTAAATCCTCTAGAAATTTTCACAATTGAATTGCAGACTCTCGTATTTGTTTAAGCCTTAGTCTATGATTCTACATTATATTTATTATATATATATGTATAACAGCCGTACTGCGTGTTGAGCATTTGTAAATATTGTACATTTGAGTTCTGTAGACATAATGGATGAAGCGGTCTTTCACCTAATTAGTTGCACTGTTCGTTCCATTAATGCAAAAAAAGAAAAACCATATGCTTAGAGTAGACTAAGTCTAAGTTATTTATATAATATATATTATATATACTGTAAGTCTAATACAAATATATATACGCATATTCTGTATATGTATATATGCAAAGGAATACATTTATGTATATATATTTGTTAAAATCACATCTTTGAATTCTCCATAGCTCGTTAGAGATATGTACAATTGAATCTAACTCGCATTATTGGCATATGTAATATGTAAATATATATATTTATATATATATATGTTGAGATTAGAATTTATTAATGTATTCGTTATCACGAAACCTGTTTCAAGACATTAAATCATTTTCTCTATATATACACTTATTCGATTATTAATTAAACAAATCATAAATGAATTTTGAAAATATTTGTACGTAAGTGTACGTACATTATATATACCAAAATATCAGTCAGCAAACATTTGATTATGGACTAGGGTAAAGTTATGGTAGGTTTTTCCATTCCATTCTGATTTCGTTATTCAGCAAATTTATCCATTACAGTACCGAAGGGCAGGCAAAAACTTTCTAAAATTTTAAGAATACTCTTTAAATTAACTTTTTGATTAAACTGATTAATAAAGATTCCATAAGATAAATTCCAGGCATAAATATATTGAAACTTTGATCTAAAAGACGAGTTAAAATTAAAATCTTTAGAAAAAAGCATACTATGCTTTTCGCTTTCTATAAAAGTAATTATGCAATTTAAAGAAAGGTCATCAGCGTCAATAAAATCTAAGTAATTAAACATTTTATAAGACCGAACCTAAAAGTAGGCAGTAAATTTCGAAAGTTACTCAGTCAATCAATGGGCGCGTTCAGCACAAGAACTTTCTCCCTGATCAATGATATATTTCTTGGAACTTTACGTAGCCTTCCTTTACTCTTGTGTTTAATATGATATTTACATGGAGCTTTTCCAAATGTCAATTTAACGAGACCCCCTAAAAGTAGGCTTAATAATACGAGTAGTTTTATTAGGCTGATCAGTGATGTGTTTTCTGCTGAACGCGTCAACTGACTTGAGTACGAATTTACCATTTTCGAAATACTTGAACTTGGTTTTTTTAAATTAAAATCCGAACTTAAAAAGAGTCTTTTCGGATTGACACAAGAATTCTTGGGTTGTTCCAAGTCTTTCGTACTTGAAACTTCAATTCGAAATAAATTTTTTTTTTAAATTTAAATTTAGCTCCCCATTTTTTTCTGTGTAGGAAAAAGCATAGTGTGCTTTTCTCTTTGTATAAAATTAGTAATACGATTTAAAAAAGGTCCACAGCGTGTATAAGAACTAAGTTACTAAATAAGGGACCTGAACATTTTGTTAGCCCGTACCTAAAAGTAGGCAGCAAATTTTGAAAATTAATTAGTCAATCGATGATTCCAATTGACAGGATTGAAGCCACGATTTAAGGTCTAACGCCACTGTAACCATTCAAATTAAAGCCATTTTTTTATATTTTTTCATGATAGTAATGGGAATAGACGATCAAAAATTGGTTATGTTTTTGAGTATACCTTAATTTTTCCGATCCAAAAAATTGTAAAAATGTCGGCACAACTTTAATTTTTCTGAGGTGTTTTAAGTCTGCGTTTACACGATGAAGTTTGCTTCATGAAGCTCTCTTCAATTGTATTTTGAAGCATGATAATTACTCCATGCGCATTTATATGATGAAGTCTATTCGTGAAGTTATATTTCAACTCATATGACAAAACCCTGCATCAGATCAATCGGGAACAAAGAAAAGGAGAATTATCGAACAAATTCATACTAGATCCTTAAGATTTGCCAGCCTCGGCTGCTCCTCTTCACCTTATTCTTACAAAAAAACTTCATAAAGGAGACTTCATCGTGTAAATGCGTCCTTACTGTCGTAAATTTGAACCTTGAAAAGAAAGCCTTCTTTTATCCTACATGGGTTTATAGTATATTTTTGTGGAATTGACGAATTTACTTTTTTTTTTAATTTTCGACTCAAAAAGTGACCGTTGGTTCTCTATTAAAAATCTTCTAATCAACTCATCGAATATTCTGTACGTGGCTTTGGGCCCATTTAGCAAATAATTTCGATTTCCAATTACTGATTTACGATTGCTGAAATGTCACTGCTGAATGACATTGATTGCAGGCTATAAAGGATTCTGTGTCTTTAGCACTTTTCGTCCATAAATACACTCACTCTAATCAAATTCAATATGTATTATAAAGAGTCGGTCACACTGAACAATTCAATATTAAAGCTTGCAGCAGAGGTGGGCTTTAAGGTACACCTTGACCTAAAACAGTACGGCAAGGAATAAAATTTTTAAACTCGAAGCTTTTACTTAAGATCTGTGTGCTTGCCGACGCGCAACCTCCGCTCGTCAGAAACTTAAAAACGTCTGAAGCTTAAAAAGAATATTTTTAGTCTAAAAGCATCCTGAGGAATATTGGTAACTCTTTTTTATTTTGTTAAATGCCAAAGAATGAGACAGACAACGTTTGCATGAATAGAAAACTGACAATATGTAAGCTTTTGAAATGACCGCCGCACCAGTAATAGATACACCTTGAGTGGCCTGACACATCAATCGGAAATCGCTCTTATCAATCCTGCTTTATGTTCGATTCCTCTTTAGCAATCATGATTGTCAAATTTACCAATCGCAATCGAAAATCACTGCATTCAGCAGGTAAAATCGGCAATCGTAAAACACAAATCGAAAACCGAAATTATTTGATGATGTGATTAAAATTTGGGGTAATAATATTGAACTTTTTTTTGTTCTTCTGCGTGACGATTTCAAAAACTTGTTTCAAGAAAAACGCGTTAAAATTTTACGATTCAGTATTTCTTACCATTATTCTGCAATCTTACAATGCTGCCATTTCAAGTTGCAATATTAATGGTCAATGTCCTTTCTTGAGATCGAGCAGGAATACTGCGGCGTACTGGATCTGTTTCGCATCCTCTAAAATGCTTTCAATAGAACATAAGTTCCATTTAACTACATCTATTAGTGTCGCAGAAAGTTCCGAATATTTCCAGGTTATTCATAAGAAGCAGGTAAATTAATTGGTGAAAAATACTAAATGAAAGGAAAAAAAAATTTTTTTGAGCCAATAAAAATATTTTTTTTCAATCTCCAGTGGCGTTAGCCCTTAATTATTAAAGGACTTTACTCAGATGAGATAAAAATTTAGTTCGTCACAAAACATCCTAAAAGTAGGCATCATAAATTTTGTCAAGAAACACCTGGATTTTAGAAACATGAACATGAGAAAAATATTAATATTAAAATATTATATTAGGACAATTTTTTCTCAAAATAAATAATCTATTGAATTTTAACTTTCAGTATTTCAGGATTTGTTACAAATAAAGTATTTGTTTAATAATTTTGTTGAAGAATTTTGAATTTTAGATTGTTTTTGCCAGCCTTGTTCTGTCTTTCCCTTAAAGTATTTAATACAACCTTAATTAGTTCGTACGCATATTGTACTTTCGCCAAATATTATATATAAATGCAACTAGGTACCTATGCTAAAAGTATCTACATTTCGCCTGGCGCCTTATTTCTTTATTAAATGTATAATTGATCTAAAAGTTAGAAACTTATTTCAAGTAAACAAAAGAGCTGAAGATTTTTAATGAAATTGGAAAATAAACCAAGGGTTTTTCCTCAACTTAACTTAGTAAGAATATAAATTCGGATTTGTTTTTTATTGGAATACATATATGTATCTAAAGTGTAAGTAAACCATTGAGTTAAAGTCTGACATTGAATGCCCTTGATAAGTTTTAGATGTGTTTCTCACATGACAGTCCTGTGCCGTTGTATTTTGAATAATATTATCAAAATATATATATAGATGTATGTATATATTCCTATATTCTTTATAAGAAAAGCTCCAAGATTAAATTCACCTTTTCGTGTGTGTGTGTGTGTGTGTGTGTGTCTTTGAATAAAGGCATGCCAAAAGAAAACAAATTGATTTGTAATTAAAATAAAAATGTATTTATTTCACTAAAATAATTAAACAAAACATAATACATATGTACAGTGAATATTGCTTGCACGAAAAAGGAAACAGTTGAAACAATTGTGTGTAAATGAATTTCTTTAGCTTTATCTTAGTAAAAATCTAACCATAGACACAGACTATTGTTTTGTTTTGTTTTGGATTTGATTAAAATTTCACACTCATAAAACTGGACATTTAGTTTAACATTAATTCTATTTACATGTATGTGTATGTGTATGACTTGAATTGCACGATAATCTCAATTGAGTGTTATTTTGCAACTGGATTTGCCAATTAGTTCTGTTCCTCTTCCTCGCTTGCATGTAACAAAATGTGTGTGTGTGTGTGTGGGTGTGTATTATGGGGTATATGTATGTATGTTTTTGTATGCAATATTTATATATCTTTTATTCACTTAATGAGATCAAGTCATATAGCGCATTATCTCGCGCAGAGCATAGAGTAACTCGGCCTGATTGCGGGCTTCCATTATCATTAGATTCACATGAACCTGCAAAATGAAGTTAATGAATTTAACCATAAATAAAACAATAACATTATATATATTCTCACATACCTTTTCACTGTCCTGCAGCTCGACCAGCACACTATCATAATCCTTGGTTGTAATACGCTCAGGAAAGCAACAGGCTGTCTTAATGAACATTTTTAATGGACGTACCAGCAGCTGATATTGTTATGAAAATTATCATTTACAACCCGAAATATTAAAGATAGAATCAACAAACCCACCTGATTTACTTCGCCATAATCATAGTCATCATGACGTATGCCATAGATGCATTGTATATAATTCCAAATGGCACGACGAAACTTGGAGGTATCCACATTTTTAATGCCACCCATGGTGAAGTAGGTGAGATTATAGGCAGCTCGAAATTTCTCATCCAAAAAAGTGCCCACCTCATTGTACAAACTGTGAGTAAGTAAAGTATTTGCATAACCTATCAGTATTTGGATATTGTTTTAGAAGAAGATGTTAGGCTATATATTATTTGATTATAAGCTAAAATATTTTCTTTGCTTTAAAATTTTGATAAATCGGTAAAAGGAGTTAAACCTTGAGGTGAAAACCTATAAAAAACAGAAGAACCAGGAGTAGCAAGTACTAAGCCAAAAATATGAAAACAAATCTAGACTCAGCATAGGCCTTTAAAAGCATTACTAGAATCATATTCAGATGAACGAGCAGTAGCTAGACTGGAAATCCATCGAGCACACCTAGTGTGAAGTTTTGAAATTTTTTAAACCTTTAAAAATAACATAAAAAAATTTTCATATGAATATTTCCTATAGCTTTTGAGTTACAGCCTTCTAAAGCGTAGCCGTTCAGAGGCAATGTATGAATCAGTTTATCTTTAAACGCGTTTTACTCTAAGCTACATTTTTAAAACTGTCAGCATTTGTAACTCCAAGACAAATCATCCGATCGCTTTGATTTTTTTTCTGCTTATTTTGTATATATTTTTTTGTTCCATAAACCTACTGTTTATCGATTGTATGAAAAATGTAATTTTGGCGGAACCAAAATCATCGAGCAAAATTCGTTTTTTTTTTTTTTTTAAAACTCTGCCATTTTTTTGATTGGAATTTCAACTTTTTTCACAACCGAGGGTCATTATCCCATACAATTCTTTGTAGTTTTAAGATCTTGTAAGTTTTTCTGATTTCAGCTACGGTAAAAGCCGCAATCACTGCAGCCGACAAAGGGCCTTTTTTTTTAGTGATTTGGAAGGTACCGAATAACTCGGTAAAAATTTTTTTTAATCATTTTCGAAAAATTAATATTCAAAAAAATTTTTGTATAATTTTCGAAAAAAATTTTGTTATAATAAATCAAAATTTTAAAAAAAATTTTTTTATAATTTTCGAAAAATTTTTTAATCATTTAAAAAAATTTTTTTATAAATTTTGGAAAATTTTTTTAAATAATTTTTTAAAAAACAATTTTTTTTTTTTTTAATAATTTTCGAAAAAATTTTTTTTTAATTTTCGAATTTTCTGTTTTTTAAGTTGTCAATTTTTTGTTGGTGGTTTCGCATATTTTGCCATAACTTGAGTAATCCTGAATATAAACGTTTTTAAGACATTTGTCTAGCATCTTCGAAAAAAGACATTTTCCAGTTTTTTTTATATAATTTTATAAAAAAATAAAAAAAAAATCGAAAATAATTAAAAGTCAATAATTTCGTTGTCCGATTACAAACATACATTAATTACGCGTCAAACAAGCTATTGTTCGTTTAAATCGGTACAAAAACGGCCAAGATATACAGACCTGTTCCGGTTTTCACTTAAGTGAATTCGAATGTGGTACATGATCACTTTTCTAATCAACTATCAAGGTAATCGGTATCAAACCTTAACAAAACCTTTCCACTAAAACCCACTGAAATCAGTACCCGCATCGGAATTATTTACAGCATCGGTGGGCACAAAATTGGAGTTTGGGAGCAGTCCAACAACAACAAGAAGGACCGAGACGTGCAGCGATCCACAAACAGTGTGTGGTTTTTGAATTTTTGCAGCCGTATGCATGTCAGCCCAAGTCTTGAACGTCTTGCCGTTGAGCCGTCTGCTTGTTAGAGCGGGCGACGGTACTGCCTGCATTTTGTTTTTGTTATTCATTTCAAAGCGACGCAATTGCTTGTGCGACAAAGTGACGCCAAGAAATAACTCTCGGAGCAATGCGAGCAAGAGCTGGCCCAGCGCTCATTTGCAGAATTTATCGATTAAAATTCCGAGACTGTACCGGAACTAGAACTGTTATTAAATATTTTGCGATAAGACCAAATTTCTCAAACCGGGAAATCTGATATTTTTGCGAACGTGAAAATAGACGTTTGATGTGTCGATTAGAGATGGGTGCGTAAAAAGGGATTCGCACGGGGTCTCGAGATTAACAACCTTAAAAATGCGGGATCGGGACGGGACTGAATTTAAAATTGGGCGTCGGGATCGGGACGGGAAGGGATTAAGTCTTGATCCCGATATTTTTCGGATCCCAATTTTTTCCTTTATTGGCATGGGCAAGCTTAAGCACAGCAATGATAACGTCTTTCATGATGTCGTTCGTCGTCTTTGTTTTGAGAGCGTTGGAGAGGACTGGAGAGAGAACTGGAGCGGACCTCTAATTGGGTACCCCCTTTAATTGGGTCAGTGTATGTATTTATGGGGGATACTGTGTGAAAGCTTGTGCTTAAATGTTTCGAATAATACTCGAAATACTCTCGGTAGTCAAAGTTTAGTTCTTATCGTTTCCAAAAAGTATCCTAAATGCTCTTTCCAAGCTCAAGCTTCGTTTTTCAAGAACTTAAGCGAATACTTAGCGAATGAATGCTCCTCTTTAAAAACAAGATTTTTATAACTAGTTTCGTTCAATGGTAATTTATTTCCCGCTGGGAAAGTTTGATGTCTAATATTTGGTTCTAAAAGATTTCTCAAGAATTAAAATCAAGGCACTAATGCCGAACCAAATAGGAATGATAACTTTAGACCAATTCATAAGATCAGCAACAGGAAGGTTTTCACTTACCCATCGACCAGTGAGAAGCCATGATCGTCCCAAGAGTAATCCTGTATGCGAAATGTATTGATATTCTCAGCGCCACGTCTGGCAAAGTCCTGATACGTAAAGCTGGCATCATCCACATAGTGTGAGATAATTGGTGGCAGCGCCATAGTTGTCTCAGGAGTCACTGCGGCCAATTCGGCCGTTTGCATTTCGACATTCTTAAAGCGATTGCTCAGTTCGGCCTCACTGCACTCGTCCTGCTTCTGTGAGAGTACCTTCATGCGTTCCATTAGGGCCTCCACACAGATGCCATGCTGCTGAGGCTGCTGCTGGGCGGTGGCTAAATACACACACATAATTTGTTAAGAACAAATCAAATTGGACACAAGAACTAATTACTTACCCAGATAGCCATTGAGCAGCGCTGACCCGGCGCCAGCAGCAGCAGCAGCAGCGGCGGTAGCAACAGTTGCAGGTGTTGCTCCCGCTGCCGTTCCAGTGCCAGGGCTGCTTTTGTTTAGCGATATCTCAGCCAGTACGCTTTTCTGAAGATGTATGGGACTTGTGGTGGTCTGACGTGACGTTACTTCCAATGAATCGGTTGCTGCCGATGCCGCTTCTGGCGCCGCTGTTGTTGTGGCCGTCGAAGGGCTTTTCAATTTGGGACTAGACAAACCATCCAGCTTTTGTGTCAGACCGCAGGAGAAAACAAATGAGGATAGTGAATGGAAATGGGAGAGCAGCACCATGGCATGCACCACCTCCGACAATGACCAGCTATTCTTGCCCTTGGTCAGGCGCTGTGAAATAGACAGTTCCCAATGTATTCAATGTTCGCATTAAAGATTCAGCGTTTGGTAAGTGCATACCTCGATATGCTCCTTGCGCAACAGCCAGGGACGATGTGCTAATATTTTATTTATATCATATATGGCACGTAATTTGGTGGGTATAAAGTCCAGGCCGTTCAACCAATCGCTGCTGCCGCCCTGATTAATGAACTCCTTCTCATAACGTTTCACCAGATAGGGACACTGATGCCGTGCGGCTGCCTGAAATGGCGGAGAGAGGGGGAGGGGGAGAAGAGGGAGAGGTGGTTTGTGAATCAGGTAAAATTTTCTAGTTATTACGCAACTTGTTTGTTTAACCTTGGCCCCACACACGAAACGATGATGGTGCTTAATACACTCAGAAAAAAAAGCAAGAAATCTGTACTCAAAAAAAAGCAAAGAAAACTTTATCTAAACCAGGGAAAATCACATTTTAACGATCTTTAAATCCAACTAAGAGTGATATTTTCAAATCAGAGAACAAAATTCTGATTCCGATTGAAATTAGCTTATCTTGCTTTCACGAACCTAACTAAATTTTTGATGCACCTTTTTTTCTCTGAGTGTATAAATATACATTCAATTCAATCTAAATGCTGACCCACAATCACAATGATCCCTTGCGCACCCTGGGAGAGCATCAACACCTGAAAATGTGCTAAAAATATTTCGAATTGTGGTCGGATGCGTGCGAGTGTGTGTGTGTGTGTGTGTGTGTGCGTGTGCGTGTGTGACCCAAAACGACAAAATATTCAAAGCGTAGGCCCATTGTTTTCATATTTTTTTTTTCACTCTTTGTCATTGTTGTTTGGCGTTGTTTTCGGTTGTTGTTGTTGCTGTTCTTTTTGTTGTTGCTCGTGTGTCATTAATGAGGCTTGTATCATAATCATGCCATGCCATGCCCTGACATGCCGCCGTAAATCTTAAATAATTTTTACATTTATAAGAACTCAGAATACTAGACAAATTCCTAGAGCACTGGCAGTTCATCGGTAGCAAAGAGTATCAAAGATTTTATACCCTAGAAAATTTATACACAGAAAAGACAAAACTTAATTCTAAATGATGTCAGAAGTAGGTCCATCCCTGATTATCTCAAAACAAGTACAAAAGGATTGACATAAGTACGAATTAACATATTCCGAAATTCTTGGATTTGTGTTTCAATCAGAATCCGAACTTGAAATGAGCCTTTTCGGATTGATGCAAGAGTTTGGGATAAGGCCTCATTCCAGAAGGCATACAAATTTATTTAGCCACTACGCTTCATACAAATACGACAGCTTTTCAAAAGCATTCACCATTCAGTGCTTTCCAAAAGATTTTCTATTCACATGAAGTATTGTAACGAAATAAATTTCTATGTCATCTGGAAGGAGGCCTATAGTTAGAAATCTTTCGTGCCTAAAACCAAGGCTGCTAAACTCCAAAATTTTAGATGAGGTTCGGTTAGGAGCTTCGAAACCGTGAGGAATCTATAGGTTCGGTTCCTAGGACCCCTGAACCCCAGGTTTTGCTTCGAACTAGAGGTGTGAGCGTGAGCGGTTTTTCCATCACGTAACGCACGATTCAAGAAATAAAGGCACGATTCACGCACTCAATTTTTGAGCGTTTTGCGTCACGTACGATTCATGCACGATTAGCAACCGCTTTAATCTAACCTAATCCAGCATAGTTTAATCCATATGACGAAGATTAACTTGCTTGAGCTATCTTTATTACAAAAAAAAATATTTTGCCTGCTGGAGCGATCTTGAACTTGCACTTAACGAACGGAGAACCCAACCATAAACCCAATTTTGGACAAGCTAGGCTATTTTTAAAGTATGAATAAGTTAATATTTAAAAGACATTAAAATGGTTAAATTAGAACTTGGGTCAAGGAAATAGCTTTTATTCTACTAAAACTGAGATTTTAAACCATCGGTTCGTATCATAATACGGTTTTTTGAGCAATTCAAGCCGCGGTTTTGGTACGGTTCAATGGTACACGATTAATATATTATAACGCCTGATCCTGATACCGAATTTTCTAAAATTAAACTATAGATCGATTGAAAAACATGACAGTTTTGGATGTAAAATGCTCTTCAACAATCCAACAGTCAGCGAGGGCCCAGCGTCGCGACTGCGGCGTCGTAAGCTTTGGCTGCGTGTGTGTGTGTGTGCATATATGTGAGAATGGTCAACGCCACGTGGAGAAGCCGTCCCTAAATAGCCCATCACGGCAAACCAGCGAGAAACGAAGCTCTAAGCCAGGCTCGTAGCAAGATTTTCATTTCGGGCGGTGCTGAAATAATTTTTTCTACAAATTTCTAAATTTTGATTCGAGTAGACGAAATAACATTTAGCAGCCCACTTGTGTCTACAACCTAACAATTTATATGAGGTGAAAAAAACTTTGAACCCCTAACTACGTGCCTGCTCTAAGAAAACGACGAAAAGACGCCACGAAGCAGTTTAAAGGTTTTTATAATTTTATACTCATTCCTACTTTTATTTTCAGTACGGTTAAGCATTTTCGAAAGAACACCGGTTCGTTTCTTGGTTCGGTTTAAGAGCACTAATAGGATCGGTAAGTTCTGATTCGGTTCGCTTCAGAACCGGTTTGCATTCCGGCTTTCAAGTATTGATCAGTTCCTGCTAGTAAATCCATAGTTTCTGGATACTCAGGACTTAGTTAAGAACCACCCTAAACCCGGTATTGAGTGGCTGTGTGAATCGGTGAGCATAGAATAACTTGATTTCGTAAGAAAATCGGGTGTTAAAAAATATTCTTTCAACCAAACTTTGATTTAAAGAACAACGATGTCATAAAGCATAACCGAAAATGTCCGAAGATTAATAAATTAAAAAACATCGGTACTAGATCGAATCAATCATTTCGCGATCTTCACAAAGTTTTAAACAATTCAGTCTTATTCCAGAAAAAGGTTTTTACTTCAAGACTATTTCAAAACTTCGGCAGAATTTTGATTGTGAGAACTTGGGGTTAAAGAAGTGGACCTTCAAGTGACATCCACTTTTTTTAAAGGCATTAAAGCCTTTGGGTTAAAGTCTTAAGGCTTCAATAGGTTTAATATAGCTGAGTTCTTTCATTGTTCAAGTTTTAAATCTTAAATTTATTAAATGAATTTCGGCCCATTTTTTGTGCTCTGAATGTTTCATTGTAACAATGAGTAAAACGCAAATTGTCCCCAATTTGTTGGCATGACTTTGAAATGAATGTGTTTATTATTCTCAAGAATATTAAATGCCAAAGACCCGAAACCGAAATATATTTTTCATCTAGTTTGTGTTTATTGTACACACACACACACAACGAAAGACACGCACAAAACCATAAATTATTGAAATGAAGTGGAGCAGAAGCCGTCAAAGAAGGCAGAGGGAACAAGAACTACTATGGCAAAATGCATGTTTCTGTTTCAGATTCGCACACTAATGCATTATGTGTGTGTGTGTGTGTTTGTGGTGGTGCTGGTCCGGGGTGGGTATGATGCATCTTGCTGTTGCATCTCCAATCCGTTAATAGGCTCAAAGTTCGCATTACCGCCCCCGATTTGCAATTTTGCTGCCGTTGGCATTGCATTCACAAAATGGAAATTAACTGTCAGATAAATCAATTTTAATTGCGTATTTCTTGCCCATTTTGTGTTTTATTTTCTCGGCTTTGTTTGCTTATTGTCTGGAATTCGATTGTCAAAATAATCGCAAGTTTGAAATAAAAATTACCAATGAAAACAAACACAAATTTTCCATGTCTAAATTTGAAAAGTGAAATTATGCCTGGGGCAGAAAGGCAAATCATTTTAATTTTGTTAATTTGTAAAGAGAAAAAAATCTACAAAATTCAGGGAAATTGAAGGTGCGTTTCAGGGAGTTCTAAAGTTTTGAAGCGTTGAAGTAAATTACAATCCTTTCCATAACTTATGAATTCACTTATAACTATCAGTTTCATAAGTCCAATCACTTGCTTTCAAAACTATTAGAGTGCTCATTTAAGTATCAGTTATTAGTTCATAAATATCTGATGCCTCTCATTTCCTTTAACATTTTCAAATTCTTTTTTTTTTTTGTTGGTCCACAAATCGGCTTTGCAGCTAAAAGCAATATGTTTGAAACATTGTTTCGACCATTTTTAAAGCAGCTTTTCACAACTGGGGAAAAATAAGGGAATTATTAATGTGTTGGCCTGGTCATCATATCTCTGTGTATAAAGCTTTTGCATTAAATTCGAACCCCATTCTCTTGGAGACATATGAAATGCTGTCAGTTGATATTAAGAAACGGGCTTTTCAGTTGACATTTAATAGTTAAGCAAGACGACATGTCGACACCTTCTTTGCAGCGCAAAATATATTTAGTTTTTTTTTTTGTTTCGCTGCAGTGGCAACTCAAAACTGTGGAAATAATTTGCCCGCTGTGGATGCTAGAGCAGGTAAGGGATCTGGCATTGATAGGACATCAACAAGCAAACAACAACCAACAGGCAGCAAATGTGAGCTGACAGCGCCAGTCGGCGAGAGCTAATGTGCTTAAATTTGCCAGAGGCAAACAATGCACACAATACAGCGCCAGGCCATACTAAGAGAACTTGCCCATACCTATTTACCCGTTCCCGTTCCCACACCCACAAAACTCACCGAGAGCTCAGTCGGTCTGATATGTACATGATGAAAGCTACACAACACACACACACACACATACAGGACAGGTGGCTCTGCTGGTCTGGCTTTTTTTTTTTTTTTTTGTTTTTTTTTTTTTTGCCACAATAGCCATGATACAACTACAGGAAACGTGCAAGGACCGAGATACTTGAATAAGCCTGCAGCCTAAGAGAAGGAAAAAAAAACAACTCATGTTTCTAAAGCCAACAGCTGTCAGGATTAACACAACAAGATTAAATAGAATAGAAGGCATAAAGCTTTTTCGTGTCAAATGCACAAAAATGAATATTAATACATTTTGAGAAAATTCAAAAATAATTGTTAATTCCTGACTGACAAATTAAATGCATAACAAAACATTTTAGACAAGGGAAATTTAACTAAATAATTGCATTTGGTAATATAATATTTAAATTTGACTAGCTAAATAGCCGGCATTGTTTGGGTTCTGAGAAATTTTTTTTATCAAAATAAATTCAGTTGAAAATATTATAGTACCATATCGTTTTGGAGCGAAAAAGTACACTAAATTAATTTGTGTGAACTCAAGTTAACTTTGGCTTTAGTAAGCAAAATTTGTCGATTTTTTGACAGAAAATCTTTAATTAAGGAAGAACACCTTTTACGACCAAAAAGTTTCAGTTTGGCCATGTGGGGACGAGCCATGATAACAGAATTGTGATGCCTATTATTCGGTATTCAAAGCGGTTTTGAGAGAGTTTGTAAACAATTTTGTTTAAATTTTATTGTTCACGTAATCCATTTTGGAACTAGAAGAATAAATCGAACTCTAATTTACCAATCTAAACTAGCGTTTGTCAAGAAGATGTGTGCGAATATAATGCGACGCAAAGCGGCACTGACCTACTTCATTAAACGCTAACTAGCGACTGATTGGCTTTGCATTTTTTACTCTACTGTCTTTGTATCTGTGTGAATTGCCGAATGTGTTCGTACGTCAGGCGGTAAGGGGGACCAAACTTGATCTAAACCTCACTTTTTAGGCCGGCTTGATAAAAAAATATGTAACCCGATATTACCATATTACCAAAATACACACAAAATTTTTAGATTATAGCTTAAATAAAATCCGAGATAAGGATCTGGAGCCACTATTGAACTGATTCAAGCTGGTTCGAAACTAGAGATGGGCGCATTTTGAATATTTTGAACACGAAAAAGCATATTTTTAACACGGTCAAAAATTACGTCGAAAACAAGAATCGCGCCCATCTCTATTCGGAAACCATTGTAAGCCGGGTTAAATATTATGAGGGCTGCAAACCGGTTCGGTCCAGGTTCCACGAACCTCTTTGGAAATAATCACGAGAACCCGAAACGAATACTTTATTTCTAATTTATGGGGTTCGGTTCTAAAACTAAAATTGTGCGCACAGAATCTATTTTTGAATCTGATGTTGAAAAATTTCACTAATTATAAAATAAGTTTGACCGGCTCGAGGTCATGCTGGTTATGTTTCCATAACGTTGAACAACAAATGTACCAACACAAAAATTGTTCAAAATTGATCCATACATATGCGCATGGATGGTCAGATACACTTTTTCTAGTCCACAACGAAAGACTGAACAATATGAACGCAATCTCAAGCAAGAGAATACAATGGCACGGTAAATAACAGAGGAAAATTGCACGTCATTTTAATTTCTTTAATTATTTTAATAATTTTTCCTCTCACAATATGCCAGTCGAAGCCCTGCTGTGGCTGTGTCATTCGTAGAAGAAATAATTCTGTCCAACGATTCTCAGAAATTTTGTATGTACGTGTACAGCCACACTATAAGTTAGAGATGAGACATACCTAATTTTTAGGCGAAAAGTGGCCGTATTTTCTGGAGGTTGCATGGCCACAAAGAATCAGAATGTGGCTGTGTCATTCGTAGAAGAAATAATTCTGTCCTACGATTCTTAGAAATTTTGTATGTGCGTGTACGGCCACACTATAAGTTAAAAAAATTGAAATTTTTAAACTATTTATGTTTTCGCTATACGCTTGGTTGAATGTATAATATTTATGTTTTTTTTCTACTTACAATTATGGCCAAATAGTATCTATATTCATAGGGCAATGGTCCATCCCCTTTCATAATGAAATTCTGAGTGCGCAGAAAGTGATCTTTAAAACGCGGATGATAGCCAATCACCTGCGTCACCTGATCCAAATCATCGAGATCATCCATATCAAAGTCTGTGGTGTTGCTGGTGGAACACTGGAAAAAAGGAAAAATGCAAGTAAATAATTTGCTGTTTGTGATAGTTGTGAAAAAAAAGGGAAATTAATTATAAAAACTTTGTAAGCACATTTCAACTTTGTTCTGCTGGGGCAGACAGCAGGGCTAAAAGCAGAACAGCCGAACGGACAGCTAATTACCTTATTGTGCATAAATCAGAGTCAACAAATACAAAATTATTATTCGAATTAATTGCCAGCTACTAAATAAACTTTGCGTAGAGTAACAAAAATCATCAGTACGAGGTGGGATTAAAAAGTTTCAGTATTTCAACTTTTGTGTAAATTATTTGGCTTATGGCTAAGCTGTCTCTACACAAAGTTGCTTTCATTTTCCATAAATTTAGCCATTTGTCTGCCTTCTGTTTTGGAGCCTGCATTGACATTGGATGCATTAAATGCCCCCGAATCAATAAACGGTTGCCATAGAAATGCTACTCAACCCAGCATATTTCTCTGTCACTCTTCGGCAGCGACGAGATACAAACTGCCAGCTGCATTGCTGAGATATGAGTCCAGAGATTAGGGCAAAGGAATTCTGTTGACTGCAAACCTACATATATGTATGTGTGTGTGTGTGTGAGGCCTAGGTTAATTTTAAGCTTCTTTTTGCCTTTCAAAAAGAGTCTGTATCAAAAGCAATACTTTTTTCCTGCTTCCCTCCCTCCCCAACCCCCCCAAACCACATTCGCATCAGCAACTCTGCCAGGCAAAAATTTAATCAAAGTTTCTGTTTTATTAATTTATTTTTCTGTTGTTTTTATTATTGTTGTTGTTGGCTGCCTCCTACTAGTAGTAAAACTAGGGCGACGTTATTAAACGTTCAATGACTTTGTAGTTGGTTTTTGCTTGTTTCTTAGTTGTTTTGTTTGTTAATTTCTTGATAGCAAATTGCGTTCGTGTGTGTCTGTGTGTGTGTGGAAATTGTACTTTAATATTATCAGCTTAGATGTTTATCATTCCTATCGTAAGTCTGAATAGTAACAAGTGTTCAAATAAACAACATTGTTTTTGTTTTTGGCCTCAACTTTTGGCTCTACTTTGCATAGATCCAACCATAAAAAACTATTTTTATGGCGATTTCTTTTTGAATAAATGCCGATGACTGGTTTCTTCTTTGGAGATGCACACAGCTGGGTGAAACTATACAAAAAAAAAAAGAAATATCAAGTTTTTGTTACTAAGTACACCCACACACACGTAAGCCGGCCCATTTTGGGCAAGGTGAGATATGATAACGCCCACAGTTGAAATTGTATGCTAACTATTTAATACTTAGTTAAATAGTAAAAATTTACATAAGTCAGCCCAGGTGGGTAGCTGAGCGTGTGTATCAATTTGAATGGCAATAACTCTCGAAACCATATTGATATGAAAGATGGTAAGATAAAGAAAAGATTGTAAATAACCCATCCAAGTCATAATTTTGTATTTAAACTTAAAAATTAAGATCAAAAATGTTTATCTGAATTCGATTTTCAGATATAACTTTTTTGTCGTGAGGTACTCCTATAATTTTAGACATATCTCGAGTTATCCAAGTTTAGAAGAGTTACCAATTATGTAAGGATATGCAGTTTAACGTAATTTTTGAAGCCGGCAATGAAGATGAATCGTTTCTTTACAGAATCATTTTTCCACAAGGGATTGTGTGTATGAACGTAATTGCAAAAGTTTTAATGGGAGTACTTCAAGAACGAATATCAAGTCATTATACTAACTAAATATCCCCCATCGAATCAGAAGGGAACCCTTTTTTAGCCTTTCTTCTTCCTTATCACCTTATCTACTTATAAGATACCTAAATGTAACTGTTTCAAAATGATGAAGTTGCAAATAACTAAATAAATAAAATATAGGCCGAGAAATATAACATAATTAATGAGTTCCAAGCTGGCTTTAGGAGATTTATAATATTTCTAAACTTGGCCAGTATTACTAACATAAAATAAGCTGAAAATAAGAAAGTATATGCTTTTTTTGTCGACGTAAAGGCACCCTTTGATTTGGTACCCAGAAACCTACTTATATTTAAGCTTCACGAACTGGTCCTATCTAACAAAGTCGTCAACCATATTGAAGCAGTATATACAAATACCAAGTCGTCAGTCTGTACAGGAACCGAAACATTTGATAAGTTTAGCACGCATTCTGGAGTTTCACAAGGTTTTTTACTGTCACCTCTCTGATACGATCTATACCTAAATGATATTCACAGTTGTCTAGGCGGTGGATTACATATAAGGGAGCTCATGTATGCTGATGATATTATGTTGCTTTCAGATGACAAACAGGCACTACAAAAAGGGATAGATTAGCTTAAGAATGCAAGAACTGGAATATGTAAGTAAACTTCGAGAAGTCTGAGATTAGGATTTTAAGAAGAGAAGATAGAACAGCTATGGGAGAAAAGTGGTTTTACAAGAAACAGCTAATCAAAATTGCTCAAGAATTTTGTTATCTAAGGGTAATTTGTACGCCTAAATTGTCATTTTCAAAACATTTTCAAAAACGAACGGAACTAGCCAAACCTGGAATAAATGTAACTTGACAAAATTTTGTAGGCAAAAGCGAGGTCTCACTCAAAGCGAAATGGCAGCTTTTTTTGGCAGTAAGTCGATCGATCCAATTGTATGCTGCTTTAGTGTGGATATACCAAATGCCAAAAAAGGTCGTCGAGCTATAACGCTACTTTCTAAAAAAAGAGTCTTAAAGAGTCTTTTAGACAATCCTCATTTTTTGATATTTTATGTAATTTTCTGTATTTTCTGAAGATTTTATACCAGAAGTTGCATTTTAAGTATTTTGTGTCTTTGAAAACTTAAATTAATTTTAGTCAAAAATTTTAAGTTGAATATTTTTCTTTTTTTTAATTTACATTAATCCTTTTTAACATTTTAATATTAGTTTTCTGTATTATATAGTAGTTCTTAGAACTTTGATATAAAATTTCAGAATTTTCAAAAAAATATTGAAAATATTATATTTTTGAGTTTTCTGAATTTTTTAATTTTTTTTCCTAATGTCAAACATTTTTAGATAATTTATGTAATTTTCTGTATTTTCGCTAGAAGTGAGGACTGTAGCTTCTATACCCTAAGCTTGTCTATGAAATACATACACAAGAGGCTCTTTTGTATGACTCGATAGGACTACCAAACAGATTGTCTAAAAAGATAATGGCAGAAAAACTTTTCTGGGCAAGTGGACTATCACGGATTGGAGACGAGTTTGGAATAACTTTTGAAGCATGAGCAAACCAACCTGGGAAAATAAAAGTAATGATCTGTTGTACGATTGAAAATTTAAATTCTGGAGCGAAATGCTGGATAAAGCTGCGTCTAGCCAGACTAGATTTTACAAATTTGTACAGCCTGCAGAAGAAGTAAGTTTTTTTCAAACAAATCTGAATCAAAAGGTAATATAGACACCTAGCACTAAAGGCAAACGTATTTGGATCTACCAGTACAAGAAATTGTCATTTTCATGGGAAGTTGCACTGTACTGAGGGTATTCAGACTACCCTATCTGCAAAAAGAAGTTTTTGGAGCAAGAAGAATTGAATAAGAGAGTTCTGTTTTCTATGACCAGCAGGCAGAGTCACAGGCCAGCAATGCAAAAACAACAACAACCTCATGCTGCAGCAAAACTTTTTTGTTGGGTCAGGCTTATAAACTTTATTGTTGTGATGGTTGGATTCCGGTGCTGCGCCTTGAGAAAGCATTTTAAGCGCAGGCTTAATAGTAATGAGCATGCTAAGTCTTAAGCCACGTTTTGCCAGGCAAATGCTTAGAATTTTAATTTTGCCCATACCAAAACCTTCCCTACCGAAATAAAAGATAATTCACTTCAAATCTTTATCTACCATAGACACATTTTACACCTCCAAGCCAGCTCATTGGTCTTGCTATCAAATCCAATAAATCATGCTCAACAAGTTTGATATTTACATAAATAGTCGATCTCAATAAACCACAAAATAAATGCCATCACTTTCACATAATTAATTAACTTGAAAATGTTCAAGATTTAGTATTTTGGTAGCTGCCATCTAGGAAAAAAAATAACAAATGTTAAGCAAAACACATACAAAATGTGTCATTAATCAATGTGATTTATAGCAAAAACTATTGTCATGCAAATGTCTGGCTCAGTTTTTTTTTTTTTTTACCCAAAAATTTATGTAAAATTATTTCTGCTAATTTGCAAAATATACACAAGCATTTAATAGCCCGGCTTAATAGGCCTGAGTTACACTTGAGTCTTTGTGGTTGTCGCTGAAGCATTTTAATTGGCGCCAGCATTAATTAAATGAATTGGAGAGCAACCTTTAACTTGACATTTTCATCTGGATAGAAAAACGTAAACAAAAACAACAACAACAAAAATTAGCACACATGCTCGCCCACACCCACACCCACCCACCCCCACACAGTGAACCGAGCACTGAAACCCGTTTGGAAAAGCAAACTAGTTTGACTTTGGCATATAACAAACTTGGCTTGCACAGGAGTGGGAACGGGCTTAGGCCAAGTTTAATGGGCATGTACGAGACATTAACACGAGGCGACCGTGTGTACTGTTTTTTTTTTGTTTGGCTTTGTTTCTATTTTGAAAAACTTGTTCGGCAGCAGGGCGTATACGTGATATATGGTTAGATTCGGTTTCGATTGCAGCCTAAAGTGCACTTTGGCACGCCTAATTGAAACTTTGTGGCCATCTTCCCTAATGGCCGACACGTGCGAGCCAGTCAGAGTCCCAACCGACTTGTCCCATCTTCGTTTTGGAACTAGGCCTATTAAATCGAACAATTTATTTGAGATTCATTTTAAACAAAACCAAATTTTAAATGGAGGTCAGCCAGCTGGGCAAAGTCGTCTTCGTGTAATTCGTGACTGAGCATAATTTTTTTTTTTGTGGTATTCTTATTGAAAAACACACGTCCGTAACGCACAATTCATGCATAAATTTCAACATAATTGAGAGCAACATAATCATAAATAATACGAGGGCAGGCACTGGAGTTAAGAATGAAAGAATTATGCTGAATTATGAGAAATTTCAAAATAGAAAAAATCTACTTTTATTTTGTCGGGCAGTGTACACTGTACATATATTTTTGAAATTTTATGAGGTGACTAATTCACTCCCTGATAATATTTTCAGGGTTCGTTAAATCCACACAAATTATTTTTACGCCCTGATAAATAACATCAATGTAAAAAATAATTATTTTCTGACATGAAAATCAAAAATTTTACATATGAAAAAAATATTTTTTTTCATGTAACTAACACGAGCATTTTTGACACATTTGTTATTTACAGGCATGTCAATAATTTGGGCTGCCTTCTTTACATCTGTAAAGAAAAGTCGTGTCAAAAATGCTCGTGTTAGTTACATGATAAAAAAATGTTGTCTTGTTTTCATAAATAATTTGTTATTTACATGTAAAACAATATAACATAATATTTATCATGTCTCATGTGTGAAATTTTTATTTTCTGAAATTTTTTTCATAGAAAAAAAAACAATTTTTTTCATTTTTTCATGTAAAAAAAATTTTTACATATGTAAAATTTTCATGAAAATAAAAAAAATTTACATATGTGAAAAAATATTTTTTTTACATATGTAAAATTTTTTTATTTTCATGTAAAATTTTTTTATTTTCATGTCTGAAAATAATTAAATTTTACAGCTTGTATATTTTACTTTGTGTTAATATCTTGCGTGTAAAGAAAAATGTGTTTATTTACGAACCCTGGATATAATAAGGAGGTGGGTTGGACTCTCTTCTCATTAGACATTTCTGACTTAATTTTCTGAGTGCCTCATCTGCATCATCTTGCATCATGGTTCACACTTTCTAAAAGAAAAGCTCTCCACCGTTTCTTTCTCCATACCTTTCTTTTATTATTTCTTTAACCACCCTCGGTAGACTTTGGAAAATTCTTGTTTATCTCTTGCCAGCCATCTTTCACCTGAATAGCTCTTGGCCAGAGACTTTTCTGCGGCACTTTAATGCCAAAACTGTTTACGTGCGAAATCATGAGGCGTAGCGATTAAAATCACTGATAAAGTCAGTAGACCTACTCCCCATATGCATACGTACAGTGGCTGCCATTTGTATATGCCGGATATGCTCATTCCAGATTATGTAAATTTTTTGTGGGCAATTAATTTTTGATTTCCTTTTACATGTAAGTTAATTAGCATAATTAGAGGATTACTTGGCTTTACAATGTGCCATAATTTTTTTTTTTTTTTTTAAACTCCCAAAGCGGTTGAAAGAAGTTTCATTGTGATTTGTTTTTATTGTTTTTATGGCGTGGGCGACTCTCGCGGCTCGCAAAATGTCAACACGGCGGCCTCAACCTCAACAAATTAAAACAAAAGCTGGTAAACAAGCAAATAAATTAGCATAATTGTTAGAATGCTAAATAACATTAAAAAAAAAAGGAGAAATAGGCAAACAATACGAGTATTCGAGTATGTATGTAGGTAAACAAGTAAAGTGGAAAAAACGTCAGGTGTTATAGAAATGCAAACTACAAAATATGAAAATAAACAAAACTGGGAATGTTCTCTGTAGTATGATTAGGTATTTGCACATGTGTGTGTATCTGTGTGTTTGCAACAACAGGGCTTGCATTATAAAAAACATTCAAATGTGTGCGTAGATAATAAAGACTTGTCTAGACGTGATAAACTATTTTCTTTGTTGTTGTATTGGAAGTAAGCACTTGTAAGTCATATTTTGCTTTGTTTTTGTTTTTTTTTTTTTTTATATATATTTTTTTTGCATTTTGCACTTGCCTGTATATACACGTTGCAAATTTAATAATTAAGACACAAATCAAATTGTTTTATTTCATTTGATAAGTGCCTCTTAGTCATTGAGTAAAAGAATGAAAAATGAATGACTAATAGAGTTTTAAAACTGAAAGATAACAATAAAATTTATATGCAACAACTTGTACTGATATTAAAGCTAGGTACGTTATTATGGACAATATTTAATAAAGTACCAAACTCTTTCTATTGAGGCATAAGAAGAGTCTAAGAACAAAGACTTTAAGAACTCCAAGGTAGGGAAATATATATACCATTATTTTTCTCGATATTGAAAAATTATAATTTCGATATTAATATTTTCAGTCATTTCGCTTCTGTTGTCGGAATGGCAATTTGTATTCTTCTTTGGGTCCTTATTTCCTCGAGGGACACAGGGCATCAATTGTATTGTCAATTTTTATATCACCAAAAAATATTCCATATGCGATATATCGCGTTAGTGAAATATGCCGAAACCTACACTCAGAAAAAAACGACTGGCAGAATTTTAGTACGATCGGGTTTGAATTTATACCGTTTTTGTACTTAAAATTTCAAGTATATTTTATTTTTTAGTGTACTTAAATTGAGTATAAAACATTCTTAAGTCCAAAAACTACGGTAAATGTTATTTAAACAAGAACAAACATTCTTGAATCAATAATTTTTCGTACTTACAGTTAGCCGAAAAATTTTAGAAAACGCATTTGTAATTCAAGTACAAATTTTCTTGTAGTAAGTACGAAATAATCTTAAAATGCCAAACCAAAAAAAATATGCAATGGAAAATGCGAAATATTTTAACACGAATCTGTCCTTAAAATTCCCAAACACTTTACTTATGGAAGGATGGTAAATTTCAGGCCCACAGTTATACCTTCTTGGACTTTGATTAGCTTAAGGCAATAAGATCTTTGCAGACATATATGATTCGATACAGAGTCATCGTTTCAAGCTCAAATTGGAAACAGCTTAAGAATTTAATGGGCCCAAACCAAGAACACTTTGTTAAGTACAAAATTTTATAAACTCTCATTTGGTTTCAAGAATGTTTTTGGGGGAATAATTTAGAATTTATTAAACTTTTAAGAAAAAAATAATTTGTTTCTATCTTGAGTACGCGAATTCTTGTTCTAAGAGTTAATCGGGATTGACATAAGACTTTTACGACCTAAAAGTATGATCAAGAAGATCTTAACAGTTTGAAATGTTCTTAACATATCTCGGAATCTCTTCGGGATTGAAAAAAATCGTACTTGATATAAGAACTTTGTACTTGAATCAAGTATTTTCGTACTTACCGTACTATTGACACCGTTTGTACTTGATTCAAGTGCAACATTTTTTTATTTTTTTTCCGAGTGTTTATATAGATTTTTGATATATCGAAATTATTTCCAGCATCCCTAACTAAAGCAAACACATACCAAATTTTTTGGAGAAAAAATTGAAATGAAATAATAATATTATAATTATATAATATTCTCTAGAAATCCTTTTTAAAAAATTTAAAATTATTACTAATTTAAAGCTGTAAAAGCCTCTTCACTTATGCCATAGATAGGCCCGTTGTGATACCATATAGCCCCTAATTAGCCTCTGTACTGTAGAAGGTTCAAAAAATGCAGGCAGATCAAGTTTATTTTTGATTTTTGAACAACCCTCAAATCTTCCACAATTTTAAAGATAGATTGTTCGAACTTTCTAATCATATATTCTATTCATTCAAAAAATTGATAGTAGAGTTGCCACCCCCGTAATTTAAAAAAAAAATCCTTTAATCTCCCACAATTTTAAATTAAGATTCTTCGAACCTTCCAGACACATATTTAAATCATCATAACTTATCGATCCCCAATACACTGTTTCCAGATCAGATGAACGATTGGACCAACTAAAAAACCATTTCAAAAAAATACAAGAAAAGAAAGCTATAGATAAGGAAAAAAATCGATTAAACAAATATGCTTGCTAATTTAGTTTTTCTCTAAAATTTTTGTTATTGCCGTTGAACAAATTAAAAGGCGTTTTGTACATAAATTTTGCGCAAAAGTTTATAAATGTCAACAAAATAATTAAAATTATTTATAGCATTTTTTATTTGTTTTTGTTTTCGCAAATAGTTAAAGAGTTCGTTGACCTTGGTTTAAATATATATTTAGGAAAATCTCTACAAATATGCAAAACATTGATTTTCCAAGAGGAAATGCCAATTAAATCAATTGCATTCTCTTATCAATTAATGGCAATCAGGAGACCAAGTCAGAGACTTTGTCTGCTCAAGTCTTATAATAAAGATATATTACAGGTGATAATGTACACCTAATCATTTGCCACACACACAAACACACACACACACACACAGTGTCTTTTCTGCCTTGCTTGTTAGTTGTCTTTTGTTTTGTTGAACTTCAATTGTTTGCATTTTATCAGCAGACAAAGTGTCACACTGAGTGCCAACCAGACAAGCTCATGTATAGAAGTCCAGGATAGAGTCACGCCAGTAAACTGCACCCCACCCACACACTGACGCGCACATGCATTGAGGTTGGTCAATATTGCCTTACTTGTATAGGTTTTTGCATGCGATATGTGTATGTATGTATGTATGTGTATGCATGTAAATATGTACATTTAAAGAGCTCGAAAACATTTTGCATGACGAGCGGCAACCAAATCAAACAATGAAACCCCCCAGGGAATATTGGGCTTGAAAAACAAGTGCAAAACATGATTTCATTTGTAAATGCATATCAAGAAAACAATATTTTTGCACTCTTTGTTTTTTTTTTGTTTTGTATTTCTCTTCATGACTGGCATAAATTGAAAAAAACCAAAACAAAATTGTGTTCATTCTTTTTTAAAAACCCACAAAAAGTATAAATGTTTGAGTTCTCCAGTTTGAGAATTAATTAAAACTTTATAACAATAATATAACATTGAATCGACTGAGTTAGAAATCCATTCATTATATACATATATCCGGTACATGAACGGTTTATTAATAAAAAATAAAAAGAAAGGGGTAAAAAATACTGTTCAAAAAATAATTTGACTTAAACTACAAATTGGGACAAAATATGTCGAACATTTTAAATGCACATTTATACTTTACTCAAATATAAATATAAGTATCATACGTATGGCAACAAGCGTGTGCGATGAGACGCCATTCCATTTGTGTTCAGTGCGAGTTCCTGGCATCGTTTTCCCAGACTAAACCAAGATGACAATACCCATATGTCTAATTCTCTGATTTACAGAAGATGGTGGGTTTGTCTTTAAAGGGTATAGGCAGCAAAATATCAGAGCTTGTTAATATCTCATTCCCAATTCAAAAAACATTGGTCCCACAACATTTGGTACCGAAACTGTCCAGCAATTGTCTTCTGTCCTCTTAATATTCCTTTCCAATGAAGGAATACATTAAAGGTATTCCTTCCTGAGTTTGGGAGCAGTCCAATAACAACAACAGAAAAAAAAAAAAGTAAGAAAGTCGGTCAAGCCCGACTGTAATATACCCTCTACCCGTCAAATTTTGTGCATAACTGATATCTTTTAAGTGTAGGGTCACAAAAACTGTATAAGTGCTGCCCATCACGATTGCGACCAACTATTTGTTTTGCTTATAACTCGACTATCGTTCATCTGATCTGAAAACAATGTATGGGTGCTCGATAAGTAATGATGAGGAGAATATATGTCTAGAAGGTTTGAAGAATCTTACTCCAAAATTGTGGAAGATATGATGTTTTTTTTTTTCAAATTGCGGGGGAGTAAGTATAAGAAGTCTTTGATACATACAACTTAAACCTCTAGCTCTTACCATCTCTGAGATCTGTTCGTTTATACGGCAAGACTGTTGATGCTAATGAAGAATATATATACTTTAAAACAGCCTTAGTCACAAAGAGCGAGGCAAAAAAGTGAGAGTGTATTGGTGTGCGAATATAATGCGACGCAAAGCGGCTCGAACCTACCTTGTTGAAGGCTAGACGAGCACCATAGAGTAAAGAGAGATAGAGGGGAAGATTGAGACGGCTCTCAAAATGAGGCGCTGTTAAGTAACAGTACGAGTTGAGATACTTTTAAAATGTTGCCAGCGATTTCAACATGTTGCTAAGGTCTTTTAACACAGATAGGAAAACACGGTGGTTAGAGCGAGACGGACATTGTGTTGACTGTACTCAGAGAGCGATAATAACAAAAAACAGCTGATTATTTTGCTGTTAAGTTTGTTGCGAGAGCGACAATAACAATTATTTCGCTGTTAAGTTTGTGGCGGCAGAGCAATCTTTCCCTCTAGAAATATTTACTCTATGCGAGCACTGATTGGCTTTGCTTGATTTTTACTCTCTTTGCGAGGGGCTCGGCATGTGTTCGGCTCGTGTCTGTGTGAATTTGCCGAATGTGTTCGGACGCCTGCGTCTTGGACGACGACGACTGCTTTAAAAGGTCGAAGATGCTAGCTTCTGGTTTTTTTTTCATAAATTTGCATAAAAGCAATATACTCCTTGTACCTTTGGTACAGAGTATAATAACCATTATAAGTGAGGCTCGAGTCGAATCTGCCTGTATTTTGTATTTGCGCCCGTCTGCTTCGTCAATCATTTCGTGCATTTTGTTTTTGTTATTCTTTTCAAAGCGAGAAATAACGGATTTAGCTAAGGTCTGCACATCAACCCATTTTGTCATGCTAATCAAGAATATGCTTCTTTCAATGCGTACACAAAAAAAAGGAAACAAAAATTGAACAAATTTTCTAAAATACATAAATTCTTAAATTTTAATGCATTTTGTTCAACACTTGCGTTATATTTCCTGTTCACTGGCGTTTTGTTTTGTATATATTTCTATATATTCCAGTGCCAGTGTGCCCAATTAAAATTTTTGTTCCTGGCGGCAGCATATAAAAATGCATTTCCGCCTTTTGTCCAATTAAAAATGCACAAATAATAGCAACAATAATAATAATAATAATGCGAATTCGGAAAATGTTGCAGTCAAAGCATTTATCTTGATTCTTTTAGCCTCTTAGTTGTGCTGTCTTTATTTTTTCCAATTGCATTTCGCCCTACGCGCGTATCACTCAGCCAAGGCGGAGGCGAAGGCGGCGGTCCCACCACCACCGACGACTGTCTGAAAAGGCGAAAGCCTTTTTGGACTACTGCCAGAGGAGAAAATCAGAGAATGGCGCAGCACATCTGTTTATTTTGATATTGCTCACATGCCATGGCATCATTGGCCTGTGGAGTATTTTTATTTTTATACAATTTATATTTTATTGTTGCGTAAATCAAAATTCAAAAATAAAACTCAAGCTCCCTCCTCCATTTTAATTAAGTTTTCACCGAATGACCGACCTGATATTTTTAACAAATTTCACGTTGGCATTCAATTAAAATTTAATTTGCATCTCAAATAGTGCAACTGACATTGTTTTGACATTTCGAACTGTGTTGATAATACAATAACAATAACAACAACAACAACAAAGCAGCAGTGCATGCACAGTCAGACATTGAATCAATTAAACAAAGCCTTAGTACTTAGCAGATGCTGTGTGTGTGGTTAATAGTTTTATTTATTTCTTTTTGTTTCGTTGTTGTTGTTTTTCTTTAAATTGAATTAAATTCATTTCAGACGCAATTACGCGACATTTGCATCAACTGCTGATTAGATGACCCAGTTTTTTTTAAGCTATTTTTATTATAAGTACGAAAGTGACTTTAAAATTTTTTTTGTTATCGTATTTATGAGTTAAGCATTAAAGGCCTAACAAAGTGTTTTTTTTTGGTTTTACTTTGCGAGGGTGAACTGAGGTTTAGCTGGAAAATTATTAGCACTATCTTTGTTGTGGAATATCGTAATTAATTGAATACACACAAATTCTATGAAAAGTTTTTGCATGCATTTACATGAGTTTTGTGTGGTTTGGGGCCAAAAAACAAAACTCTGAAACTCTCATTGTTTCTCGCCATGTTTCACATTTTCATAATTCTCATTTTTGTAGTATAAATTAAATTACTTTGTGTTGGCCCAGGCAACGTTCTCAATTTTTGTTTCCACCCGTATTCTTTCATATTCTGCCCATGCAAATATTTTACAACCTGCAACCAAATGACGGAGAAGGAAGGGGTGTACACCGTATCATTGTTTGTTACGGTGAGAAATTCTTGTTTTATTAATAAAAAAAATAACTGAAATGCTTTTGTGCGCACAAATAAGGGGGGGGGGGGGAGAGAGAGATAAAGTGTTGGTCAGATCTGCAAACAATAAGCATCAAACAGACATATCAAAATGTTCGCCCCCCACACAGTAGGGTTCCGGCAATGAAAGTAAAAAAAAAAAAATTAAAATGGAAGTAATTAATACCTGCACATGTTTTGGGAAACCATATCAAAATTTGTTAAACAATATTTGTTGGTTTCATTTCCTGCAAATTTAAACGTAAATGATGCTGGAATAAGTTATATTTAACAAGGTAAGCGTGATGCAGCAGCCCGATTGAAATACAATATGTTATGCCTAATCAGCAGAAACAAGAATTTACTGTAGATAGCAAAATGAACATAAAATACTACAATCATGTTGCATATTACAAAATAAATGCTGCAAACTTTAAATTTTAAAGTAACTGATAGAAGTTGTAGCCATGCCAGTTAAATCGATGATTTAAAAATGTTTAACATTTTTAGGATTATGGTTGGTTTCCAGTCTTTCTGTCTACCTGAAAACAGCGATCCAAAGCAGAACCTACATGATCGATAACAATTGTCTTTAATTAATGCAGCATTTAATGCAAATCTTTATCAGCAATTTTTTTCAGAATAGGAATAAAAACCAAACCCGAAACTAACCGGTCACTTGTGTTTGTAAAACGAATTAAAAACCGCAAAAGAAAATGCTTCAGTTTGGTTCATTTCATTAATGTGTTTGAAAAGAAATTGAAAGAAATATTTGAGTACCTTATACCTTACCTAGATCCAAATTTAAGCCTGTTCCCATTTACGAATAGATTTTAAAAATAAAACGATTGCAATTCCGAATCATTTTCATTTAAGTGTTCCAGTTTCCGAGTGGAAAAAAATCATTGTTCTATTCGAATGAATGTTCGAATCGATTCCGATCTGATCCAATTGATAACAATTAACTATCAATAAAAAGCTGATTGCACAGATGCTTTTGATTAAAATAGCCGTTGTAATCGAGAGACAGCTTTAAAAACAGGTCGGTTTCATTAGGATCGTTTTTGCTCTCGTTTTTATCTAATTTCTGAGGTACAAGCTTAAACAAATGAATTTCGAATTAAATTGTATACTTCAGATATCTATAAATACTTCAAAATCTACACAATATATGACATACTAAAATAAAAATAGTTGAAAGATAAAAAGTTGATGTGTTATCTAGAAAAATGATATTTGCATTTCATTCCACTGGCAAATCTTTTGAAACCGAATAACATGATCGTTTTCGGAAACGGGAACAGCTACCAATTCCGAATCCGCATGATTTGAAAGAAATAGAAAACGGGAACAGCCCTGAGTATGTTTTCGACCACTTGATCTTTGGGGAGTTTTTTCAACACTGTATTTTCAGTGTTTACAAACACTGTTTCCAAAATTGTTATCTAACACTGTTTTCAACACTATTTTCTGTTGTCCAACATTGTTTTCCAATACTATTTTCCAACATCGTTTTTCAACACGTTGTTCTTGTCAACATTGTTTTCCAACACTGTTTTCAAACATTGTTTTTCAACATTGTTTTCCAACACTGTTTTTCAACATTGCTTTCCAACACTGTTTTTCAACATTGTTTTCCAACACTGTTTTTCAACAATGCTTTCCAACACTGTTTTGCAACATTGTTTTTGAACATTGTTTTCCAACACTGTTTTTCATCATTGCTTTCCAACATTGTTTTCCAACACTGTTTTTCATCATTGTTTTCCAACACTGTTTTTCAACATTGTTTTTCAACATTGTTTTCCAACACTGTTTGACAACATTGTTTTCCAACTCTCTTATTTAACATTGTTTTCCAACACTCCTTTCCAACATTCTTTTTCCATTTTGTTTTCCAATACTGTCTTCCAGCACTATACTATAAGACTTATTGCAATATTGTTTTCTAAATCTGTTTTCCAAGCAATCGCCAGGGCAACCAGACTCGTACTTTTTTTTATATAATACCATTATTCTTATTGCAAAGTGATACTTCTTATTTACACCTTAATAGATAGATTTGAACACATCATTTGGGAATTTGGAAAGGATCAAGTTCGTTTTCGTACAAAAAATATCCGATTGATCCTAAAAATGTAGATCTTTTTCTTATGTGTGGCAATATGAGATGGTCGCTGGATGGGATTCCTGAGGGAATTCCCGAATTTTTCTGAATTTTCTGTAGAAAATTACTTCAAAATGATTTAATTTCGTCATTATAAATTCATATTGAAACATCCCAAGGATTTTAAAATATTTAACGAACTGCCTAAGAAAGCATTTCAATTCTTAAGCTTATCTCAAGTGGGGATAAATTTTGGACACATATTTTGATGATTGAAAAAGTTTTATCAAACTGTAACTTAATTATTTCTTAGTTCTTAGTTGTACAAGTACTTACATCTTGTGAGATTTGTCCCATATCCGCGTAATAATCAAGAGCGGAGTACATTGGTGTGAGTGAAACTCGAAGTGGCAGCTACTCCGTGGGGCGATGCGCCTGTTGATAAAATGCACGCGAGTGTGTGTGTGTGTGTGTATGATGAAAAATACCAGTTTTCAGCTTGGCTGGCTCTTTGTCTCTGTTTGTTGTTATTGTTTTTAAAATTTTTTTTTTTATCACAAGCAGCAACAGCTACGAAAGTGGAGCAACAAAACTGGCCACCACCAAAAAAAAAAAAAAAAAAAACAAAAAAAAAACGTAAACGTAACGAAACGATACGAAGGAGGCTCGTCTGTCGTCTGCTGTGGCTTTTGAGAAAAACCAGATTTTTTGGCTTGTCGTTGCAATTCAGATTCAGATTCAGGGTCCCGCACTGTTGCTGTATTTGTCAGGGCAATTACAGCCAAAACTGCAATTGGGTGAGTGAGTTTTGTGTGCAACAGGCGAAAACGAAATTTCAGATGGGCCAGGCTCTGGTAAGTATCTTGAGTCGCGGATTGTGATTCAGACACTTGTATGTATGACTGCGTATCCTGGCTAAATTGGTGTTTTGTCTCTGGCTGATAGTTGAAGTGCTGGTGGTTGTATTTTTGATCTGGTACTTGTTGTGGGTTTTCATTGGTGATGATGCGTTACTTTTGCTCAAATCAGCACAATTGTTCAACTAAACAGAGAGAGAGAGAGAGAGGAAAAAATGTTGAAATTATCAATTAATATTATCAAAAATGCACGCCTTAAATTTATCCTCCACTTCAATTAGCAGACAAATGCCAACAAAAAAAAAAGGTATTCAATATCCGTGCCGTGCCAAAAATAAAACGGTAAACAACAAAACGGAAAGAGAAATATGGCAAAACAAGTATGCAAGTCTTTTCCAAACAAAATTTTAATCTAAAGTGTAAACAGGGCACTTTTTTTTTTGGTAGATGAAAGACTTGCTAGTTCCATGTAATGATAATCTCTGGCTGCGGTTAAGAATCAACGAATGAATAGAAAATAACAAAATAGCCATCAGGGACAGCGAACGTGACGCTGACAACAGCAACAGCAACAACAACAACAACAATTTTGCTGTAACTTAAGCAACATTGTGCGCACTCAAATAACAAAACAACGCTTCAAAGTTTTCCATTTCAGTAACAACAACAACAACAACAAAAATATAAGAAAAATATTAATAATTTTATATGGTAATGGCAAAACGCACTGAGCATGCTAAACGCTTCAGCGATTTGCTCAAAGTCGAAGTCAAAAGAAAACCGCATGAAACAATATTCAATTTTGTGTACCCGCGTATTGGTTTACCCTAGTAATTAGCAACAGCCACCAGCTGCGCCTCTGTCGTGTCTCACCCAAAAATACTTTTGTATAAATATATGTATATATATATATAAATATAAATATAAATATACCAAAGAGGCTGTAAATGAACTCTAGGCTTTAGCTTGTTTAACATTGAACCACACACACTCGCCAGCGCCAGCTTTATGCGTATGAGCATTAATATCACGTATACGCCGTGTAAACACTTCTCTCACTGGCCGAGGGCAGGGCACGCACACAATTTAGCTGTTGATTTTTCACTTTGATTGAAATTTCATTAAATTTACAAAATTTAATTGTCTTTAAACAATTATTTGTTTTTTTGCTGTTTTACAGAACAAAGGACAATACTTTTGGGGGCAACAAAATGAAGCGAACTGGTTCGACGCTAATCTTTCACTGTCGGATTAAGGACTTAAAGAGTTTTATTCACAGCTTTTTGCAGTAGAAGCTGATTAAAAATGGATTTTTTTTTTTTTTTTTCGCTTCCTCCGCAAAGTCACTGCAAAACTGTTTTGTGTCTAATTTTCGAATTCGAATAGATTAGATTGATAAATATTTATAAAGGGTGATTTTTAAGCTATTTGGTTTTTCGGTGTACATTTTTGGACATCTAACGAGTGCTTTGTGACATGTGGCAACGCCAAAAATGCTCAGTAATGAATAGCCTAACCAACGAACAGCGCTTGCAAATCATTGAATATTATTATCAAAATTCGAGCTGTGTAAGAAATGTGTTTCACAAATTACGTCCATTTTAAGGACCCGCCGAACAGGCAATGTGACCAAATTTCGCACCAGTTGCCTTTATACTATTCCACAACGTCAATTGTTTGCTGAATAGGCCTTAGAAAAGTTGAATAAAGATGCTTTTTTAGCAAACAGAATTGCTGAAAATGGACTTAAGAGTTCAAGGGCTGCCAATGCACCCTGAAAAAAGCACTGTTTGGTGCGGTTTGTGGGTCGGCGGCATCATTGGACCATACTTTTTCAAAAATAACGAAAATCGCAACATTACAGTCAATGGAAAAAGGTACCGTGCGATGATTACCGACTTTTGGTCTATTTTGACATATGGTTTCAACAAAATGGTGCCACACGGCTCGCTAAAATTATTCAGCAAAAATTGCTCAGATGGCCTATCCTGTATTAGGCCCCAGAAAATGTTCTAGGCTCTGATTTAAAAATCTTGAAAATTGTGGCTGACAGTTTTTGAGTTTTTTGGTTATTTTACAAATCTAAAACATAATGATCAGTGGTGGTATACATCTACCTTCATTCATATAAACGGGCAGACAGATAGACGTACCACAATCAGACGCTAATCAAAAATAAGCAGAGGTGCCTACAGCCTAAGCGCACAGATGTTGTGGTAAAGCACTCAGTCTGTATAGGCTGTTTTTAAAGTTGTTTATCAAATGATTGTTTTTCTTATATATTTGTTTGTGTGAGTACGCTGTGATAAAACTTTTTGGGACCCCTCCTTAATAGAGTCGGAAATGATTGTTTAAAAAATTCAAAATATAAATCTCAAAAAGAATTTGTTTCCGGAATTTCTGTTTATATGTTTTACAAATGAAAGAACGCAACAAAAAAATAATTCAAGTATAAAGCAGCAGAAATCGCAGCAATCCAACAACTGAGCAGCCTATCAGCTAAGCCACTTGACGATTATTTTGTGAGCATGTGAAAGGAAATTTAAAAATTGCTCGTTAGGTCAGGGAATATTCACAAAAAAAAGCCCTCAATTTTTTTTTACTGAATTACCAGCGAACTGTGAATAAAAATATAGTACAAAAAATTAAATTTGCATTGGCAGCTGCATAAAATCAACCGGCCGCCTTTTTCTTTATTCTTACTTATATTTATACCTGTCATCCAATTGTTGTAATGTCTCTTTCACTTGACCGCCTGTTGAACTTATTCTTATGTTAAGAGAATTTCCCAGCACTCGGTACGTTTCTGTGTAAAATTCGACTGTTTTCTAATAAATCCAGCTTACAGCTAAAATAAACTATGAAAGCCATAATTTTTTTGATGTGTAACCTCTGTAATTTTGGCACACCAGGCACGTAGCTAGGGCAGCGGCTTTGAGCACTTAGCCCCTACCCAACTACAAAATATCTAAGCTTGCTAAGTTTATTCCCCTCTCTAATTCTAGTTTGCAACATTTTCGATCCCGAGCATTCGTCAGCCGATTCCTGTGTAAAACAGTCAGCTGAGTTCGAAAATCAAACACAATAATTTTTAATGGTCGTTTTCGCGAAATCGAGAAATAGCTAGATTTTTGATTTTGAAGAAAAGTAGCTTTGAAAAAAATCTGTATATTTTACTAATGGTTTGTTCATTTTATAACGTTCACATTATCTTAAGAGGTAATTGAATGTGCTATTAATAATTCGTACACCAATTCTTAATCCGATGGTTAATTTCCGAGTTATTATTTTTTGTTTTACATTATTATCATACCTTGGATATTCCCCTTTCATCCCCTTCAAACCATTTTCAAAAATTCGAAATAGTTTAGGAGATATTGCCATTTTAGTGGCCCAAAGTTTTTGCTTGAGGAAGCACTCAATACATCCTTAAGAGGGGGTCATCTACCTTTGAAAAAATTTTTTTTTCGATTTTTTTTGTTTTGCATTATTATTTTAGCTTGGACATTCCCCTTTCATCCCCTTCAAACCATTTTCTAAAATTCGAAATAGTTTAGGAGATATTGACATTTATTTTAGTGGAGCAAAGTTCTTGCTTGAGGAAGCACTCTATACATCCTTAAAAGGGGGTCATCTACATTTGAAAAAATTTTTTTTTGGATTTTTTTGTTTTGCATTATTGTTTTAGCTTGGACATTCCCCTTTCATCCCCTTCAAACCATTTTCAAAAATTCGAAATAGTTTAGGAGATATTGCCATTTTAGTGGACCAAAGTTTTTGCTTGAGGAAGCACTCAATACATCCTTAAGAGGGGTCATCTACCTTTGAAAAAAAAATTTTTTTTCGATTTTTTTGTTTTGCATTATTATTATAGCTTGGACATTCCCCTTTCATCCCCTTCAAACCATTTTCAAAAATTCGAAATTGTTTAGGAGATATTGCCATTTTAGTGCAGCAAAGTTCTTGCCCGAGGGAGCACTCAAAAACCCTTCAGTCAACCTTTGAAAAAAATTTTTTTCGATTTTTTTTTTTTTGCATTATTATTTTAGCTTGGACATTCCCCTTTCATCCCCTTCAAACCATTTTCAAAAATTCGAAATAGTTTAAAAGATATTGCCATTTTAGTGGAGCAAAGTTCTAAAGCGTATTTTGCTTTGTTCAAAACTTTAAGATTTCTCAATAGAATATTTTTAGACCGTTGTCCTATGAACAATTTTTTTGAATTTTTTTAGAACTATTAAGAGCACATTCCCTATCATCGCTTAAAAACCAAAAATTTCTAAAAATTTGAACCTACCGTTTCTACAGATATTGCACATAATTTAAAAACGAGAAACTTGTGGAAGCAGTATTTATAACTAATATAAACCACGATCTTAATTGTTTTTTTCACTAGAACTAGTTTTTATGACCGTTCATTCCTATGATCAGATTTTGATTAATTTTTCTAGATACTTATTTGCTTTTAAGAGCTGATATTAAAACTAACATATAGACACGATTGGTGAACAGCTCCGAGATGGAAAATAAAATTTATTTAATGGTAGCAAAAAAGTAAAAAAATAAAGCCCAAAAATAAAGACAGACGCAAACTTGCACTTTTGGTTTGAATCCAGCAATATGAGTAATAACTGAGCAACAAGTATGAGATAATTTTAGGGATCAACATCAATATTGTAGATGCTCGTAAGTAGTTTGTGTAATGGATTCACTGTATGCAAAAACAGGAGCTAAAACAATCAGAAGGCAGCAGGCGAGTGTGCCCATAATATATTGGCATTTTTATAGCCAAGCCATTAGACAGTTCGACACCAGGCACTCACTATACCCCGCCCCCCCCCCCCCCTCCCCCCTACCCACTTCACACCATCAGCATAATCAGCGTCAGCGTCAGCTGCACCTGTCGCCATCATTCGCTTCCGTATTCAAAGGAGCTGAAGCGAGGCGAGCGAGTTGCTTCTTGCCAATAAAATACGCAAAATAATGTGAGGCAAATTGCTATTTCTGTGCGACATTTAATCAGAGCTCATTCTGTATGTAATAGATGAGGCGGGCAATCAGCTCACTGCAGGCCTGTTGGCCCCTCTGAAATAGCCATGGATTTTGAATTGAATCTTTCTCAGGAGTTTCCGGATTATAGGCGGGCACTGTGATTATGCCCAGAGAGAAAACCTTTAGGCCGCAATGCCGGGCCACAATTACCTCATGAACCACCGACATGCCAACTGCATCGACACCCATTAGCCTAAGCGTTTGATCCTCAGCCTCCGTTTCATAGACCGGACCACCCAAACAGCCAAACACTCCCGTATGCATGCAATCCTCATATCCCAAGGCCTTACCAATCTCTAGACCCTTCGCAATCAATTGTCTATCATAGGCATTGACCATGGACGGATGACGTATGCCAAAGCGAGAGTCATTGGGTCCCATTAGCGGTGATAAACCAAACAGACCAATTAAATTGATATGATCCTTGATTAGAACAATATCACCCAGGGCATATTTGGGATTCACACTGCCGGCGGCGCTGGTAATGAATAAATTCTTCACTCCGCACAGTTTCATGACGCGTACGCCAACGGTGCAGCAGGCCAATTGGTAACCCTCATAGGTATGAAAACGAGCCTGCATGGCCATAACTGTGGCGCCCATTACAGTGCCCACCACCAGTTTACCCTCCTGTCCCTCGACACTTTTAATTGGAAATTTGGGTATGCTTTCGTATGGCACCTCAATGGGATTCTCAATCATGCTGACCACTGAGGTTAGAATCGCACTACATATGACACCAAATTTGGGTCGAACTTTACAGTAGCCCATAATGAAATCAGCCATGGCCTGTATATCCTGATAGTCATAGAGCAAAGTTTGAGGAGTCACCACAATGGGTTTGAGTTTATTACGAGCGGCTTCCTCTTCAAGTTCCTGCTGTTTCTTAAGCTGCAGACGTAGGGCCAAAGGGGTTTTGGATGAGCAACAATTATGACAACACATTTTGTTGATGATAACTGTCAGCAGCTAAGAGCAAATCCACCCCCACTCCGTCAGGAGTTGAGCTAAGAAATTTTAGACAATTTTGGTTTCCAGATTATTGTTTTAGACAATTTTACACACATATTTTACAAATTCAACTGAAGTTGAAGGCAAAGCAAGGGAAATGAGTGACAACAATAGCTAGAGGAGGTGTGAAGTACAGAGTTATGAAAACGCGAATATTTATGAACAAAAATGGTTTAATTGTTTTTCAAAGTATTCTCCAGCAAGATTTATACACTTTTGCATGCGCTCAAACCAATTGTCGAAGCACTTTTTCCACTCCGATTGAGACACCTCCAAAGCATGGTTTTTGAACTCTTCAACAGCATCTTCGGCGACGAAAATCGTTGACCACGCATTTTTCCCTTGATGTGCGGGAACAAAAAGAAGTCATTGGGTGCCAAGTCAGGGCTGTACGGCGGATGACCCATCAATTCGACGTTTTGAGAGCTCGCATTGTCATGGTGCACAATGATCTATCTTCTCTAGTTCGTTTTTCGAATTTCTCCGAAGACTTCAGGCAAACAAATTGTGGTGTACCACTCAGAATTGACCGTCCTACGTTGCTCAAGCGGAACAGTCGCCACATGACCAGTTTTACCGAAGAAACAGGCGACCATTTGCTTCGAAGTGCTTCTTCCACGAACGACTTTCGTTGGATTTGGCTCGTCTTCGAAGATTTGGCTCGTCATAAGCATAGATCCATGATTCGTCATCTGTGACGATCTTATAAACGTCTTTTGAAAATTTCTTTGCACCAATCCACACGAGCCTTTTTTTTAACGATTGTCAACGAGAACAAACCTTTTTTACGCCCAGGTATTCAGGCAATATCGAATGTATGCTGGTGGTAGAAATGCCCATGAATGCCTCTATTTCACGGTATGTCACATAACGATCTTGCATTATCAGTTCACGCACGGCATCAATGTTTTCTGGCACAACGACTGTTTTTGGGCGACCTTCGTCTTCGAGCGAGCGTCGCCCGCGATTGAATTCATTAAACCAATTTTTCACAGTGCTATTGGATGGTGCTTCATCGCCATACAAAGATTTAAGTTCATCGTTGCACTCTTGTCGTGATAATCCACTTCGAAAGTTATGAAAAATGATTGCAAGAAAATTTTCACGAGTTAATTCCATTTTTCTGCCGAGCTAAGTTTTTGATTAATCGTTAATCGATATCAAACGTGGTCACACATGAAAGAGTTGTATGGAGCTTTTATCGATAAAAGTCCAAATTTTTTTGGGGAAAAGGCCAACTGGTCCTAAATAAACTTAAATAGCAACCCACGTATTACAATCAAATGTTGTCCGAAACGGATTTAGTTTTGCATATCCCATGGTTGAAAGCGCTTCCTTTCAAATTCCCCCCGTTATCAAGGCAATATCATACCTACTTTGAGGACGTCAAAGAACCTTCATCTTATCAAGAGTGTCGAATATGGTTTTATAATCGACAAAAAAGATGGCGAGAGTTGATTAGTTAATCACATATATATATATATTTACAAATAAACATTATTCTCAGTTCATTTTTTATGATGAATTTAAGTGCCAAAGTCAATTTTCCTTTGTTAGTGCTCGCGTATTGTGTGAGTTGTATGCAAGTTATTGTTGCTAATTTTATTATTTTGCTTTTTTTTTTGGGGCTACTGTGTGTGCGCAATGACGCTGACAAATGTTGGCGCGCCCATACAGGCTGATTGCTCAGATACAGATGCAAAAAAGATACAGATACAAATTCAAATACAAATACAAACACTGAGATACAGCCACGCGCTGTTTATATTGAGTTTTGTTTTGTTTTGTTAGCTGTTTTTCTCATCTGTGTGAGAGTGTGCGATCCCCCTTCCCTGGCTCCCTCAGGTTTTTCATGCCTTACCGTGTCGAGTGTTTGATATTTGCGGCAAAAGCTCATTGACCCCCTTACGCAATGAATGCATATTCAATAACCAAAAATACAAAAAAAAAAACAACAAAATGTTTGAAATTTGGTAATTTGAATTATCTGCAAATTTGTTCTGATTTGCCAAAGCAGTTCAGTGCACTGGCATTGCATTTGAATTGAATTGAAAATAGTATCAAAGCATGCGAGGCATTTCAACTTGCCAACAATTGAAATGCCCATGTCAGGCGTATGCTTTAGATAGCTACGTACATACATACATGCATACACTTAGAAAAAACAAAGAAGTATTTTATACTTTAGTTTTAATTTAGTTAGTTTAGTTTAATAATAAAATAATTAAGTTTTAAGCCCTATACGCACCTGCGAGGTATGCAATTTAGCTTACTTCGTCAAGGTAGAATGTAAGTCTAGTGTGACCAGATTTATAAAGAAATTAAACTCAATCTTGAATCACGTGGTCACACTACTCAATAAGCTATGTTATTGCTGTTGTTTTGATAAATATCAGCAACTTCTCTTCAGGCCTTGCTGACCAACAACAATTTTGAAAAAGTTTTTATTAAAACTTTTTCGATATGCTACACACCAAGCAAATGCAATGTCGACTATTCATTTTGCATAATCAACTTTGTTCATTTTTCCCAACTTTCTGCTGCATCAATGTTTCTTTAGTTGCTTGAAGTAAAATAAAGCCCACAAAGTTAACATAGGTTCCATTCATGTGCTGTTAAGCGCAACAGTACTTCTCAGCTCCGTATGGGCACAATGTAAAGGGTGAAGTAAACATTACTGCTGCTTCTTCTTTCCACAAATTTTGCATGAAACTTCGCGTTACTTCGCAGGACCATATAGGGCTTAAGGGATGTCTATAGCAAGGTAAGTGCTAAAATACTTGTTTCAAGTATAAGATTCTTTTTTTACTTGATTTTAGAACGCTGCCTCTCAGTTTTAAGTGCAGTTAAGCAATAGTTAGCATTGAAAAACTTTACTCAAAATCAAGGCTGCAAAACCAGCGGACGACCCGAGAAAAGGTTCGGTCGAGTTTTGGATTGCCTGACCGGACCAGAACCGAACATTCATTTTTGAACCCTCGAACGTCACCGAACCAGATCGGTTCACATTATAAGTTATTTTTTTAACGAAAAAAAATTCTTAATGGGAAAATTAAAAATAAGAAAAATACAAGTTTATGAGAGCAATCGAAAGCAATAAACAAATATCATATGAAAAATCTGAAAATGATCTATAATATATCTTTGAAAATTTTCCAAGACAAAATCGACAAATGTTTTAAAATTTTAGAAAAGCTTAACGACAAAAAATATTGTGTTAGAATGTTGTAACCCAAGTAAGTTAGCTGTTACGAATAGATCACAGAATGTTAAAAGAACCCAGATAGAACTTAACCAAAGACTTTACTAAGCAAAGGATTAAACCAGTTAGAATTATTTTATAGTTTTTCGTAGCATTTTTAATTTATCTAAAAATATTTGTACGTTTAGTTTAAATTTTTAAGGAAAACCAGTTCGGAACCGAACCCCTGAGAAAAGGTTCGGTTCGAGTTTTACATGCCTTTCGTGAATTACATGCCCTTCCTTTCATACTAGAACTCTGACAAGCTATTGATTTTTCTCTGAGTGTACTTATATGCTAAACATGCACCAAATAGTTTTGGCATTTCAATTGCTGCTTTACGTGCACATCTGTCGATGGTTTTGTTTTAATTTTTTATTTTTTTTTTTTTGGCAATTGATTTATCGACCGCGGGTGAAGGGGGGGTGTGTGGTGCAGGGAATGCCATTTAAATGGCAAAGCAGCTGCGAACACCCCTAACCACCCCACCCCACCATCTATCTATCTATCTATCAATCGGCGCGTAATTTAAATAGCCTGCATGATTCAATGGTGGTTAATCAAGTGACAAACAAGTCTTGCTAATTGTATTTTATTACAAATCCTGACACATTTCACATTTCACAAAATGTCTAAAAATGTAATTGGAGAATTTATGTTGCTACCGAATGGTTGACCAGCCGAGTGGAAAATTCTATTAAACTAATCAAGTTTAATTTGCATTTGAAGTATATCAACAGCAACAACAACAACAACAACAACAACAACAACAACAACAACCACAACGACAGCAGCAGCAAGTTGCCAAGACATAAACAACTAGTCACACAGTCCGAAAATAGCCACAAGAACTAGATACACAGTACAAAAAAAAACAAAATTCTGCTGTTGCTGCTGATGATGATGCCCAATGTGAGTGAGTTTGGAGGGGTGGGGGGAAACCTGCCTAAATGAATTCAATTAGCTGATTTAACGGTCATAGCTTTTCATAACTTCAACCCTATTCGAGTTGAAAAGAATCAAGAACCACTGGTAAGTAGAAGGAAATGCCGCACATAGGATTTATCAAGATCTTTTCCACCCAGACATTTCTTTAAATTGCGAAAAAGATAATGGTCTAAATGGGCTTAATCTGTAGCATTTGATTGTAGGGGAACTACTTTGATTGGCCCATGTGGTCGTTTTTGATTTAAATTAACGCCGAATCAATAAAAAAAACCAAAATAAATGGCTGACAAATTTAGAGCTGTTAAAGTGGTGTAACTAATAAAAATCAAACAGAAATATCAGAGGGGTGTTATTCCTAGCTCAAAACGAGAGCGTAAGTTAAAGTCGGCCCTGCGTGACTTCGATATACCCGTTAGTCAGCAAAAGAATCAATTAAAAATCGTTTATTAGATCACATAATGTTAATATTTACATTAAATGTTATTATTTACATTTTATGTTAATCTTAACATTAAATGTTAGTATCAACATTAAATGTTAACATAAACTTTTTATGTTAATATTAACATAAAATGGAAAAATTAACATTACTATGAGTGACTGATCGCAAAGTGACCCCAAATATATGTTATTTCTTGCTCAAAGCGAGAGCGTAAGTTAAAGTCGGCCCTGCGTGACCTCAATATACCCGTTACTCAGCAAAATAATCAATTAAAAATCGTTTATTAAATCACACAATGTTAATATTAACATAAAATTTTATTATTAACATTAATCTTAACATAAAATGTTATAATTAACATTAAATGTTATTTTTAACATTAAATGTAAGTATTAACATTAAATGTTAGCATAAACATTTTATGTTAATATTAACATAAAATGTAAAAATTAACATTACGATTAGTGACTAAGCGCAAAGTGCCCCAAACATATGAAAAAAGTGGAATTTCGTATATCTCCGCTATTTAATATCCGATCTTTACGAAGATCGATAAATATTGAGCAAATATAAACATATAAATGTATCGAACCATAGCATAAAATTGTGGTTCAATTATATGGGATATATATCTATATATATATGGACGATGTGTGGTCCCCTTCGGGGCCAGCCGGAATTACCTTTCCTAACCTATGTAGGATATAGTTATATCGACATCAAAAGGAATATTTTAAGGATGGCCCTCATTAAGCTAAGCAAACGCCTTTGTACAATTGTTTGTTTGCTCTGGTTGAAATTTGATTTGATTGTTACTATGTACATATTTATTTCAATATCCAATCACACACGCTTCGTCTGGGCAAATTAATTTAATTATAAATTTCACACCTCATTTTGAGATCAGAAACCAGACCAGACAGACATCAACAGCAGCAGCAGCAGCAGCACCACGAAGCGTTGATAATAGGCCAGGACAAGGCTAAAAGAAGCTCTAAACTTGTCAAAACCACGAACAGAAGAGTATAGCAATTATATGCAAAAAAGGTGAAAATGGCGTAATTAAAAGCAAAAACTTTCAAGCCAAAGAAGCGTAAACTTTAGCAACAACAACAACAACAAGAACGACAGCAGCAAAAACTAAAAGGAAAATGGAAGCCAAATTTAAGCTGGTCCCCCTTGCAATAAGCTTTAGGCCAACTTTAGGTGCAAAGCAAAAATAATAACAATCACAAGGCAAAAACAAAAATTAAATAAAAAAAAAAAAGTCTACCCTATACAAATATATGTACATATAATTTGTATAAATACTGACGCAGCTGACTGACTTGGCAAATGTTAGCCCATTTGTAACTCAATTAACCACATTTTATTATTTTATTTAATTAGTTACACTTGAGTTTAGAGCCTTTCTACAATGTTGTAAGTTTAATATGGAAAAATATATATGAGAAAAAAGTGTCTAGATCACATGATTTTCGAAATGGGCAGGCAGCAGAATTCAAAAAATTTTCAATATTTTTGCGGAATTTTTGATAACGCTCTCTCCATATAATACAGTGATAATTTGTTGCTTGATATAAGTATAACCAAACCTTGCCATTATCTAAAGAGTGAAAACTTTTTGTGTAAGCCAGCCAGAGAGATAAACTAAGTACAATACTTTGTATAAGTACTTACTAGCATTAGAGAGAAGGATGAACGGTGTGGGGTTGGGCGAGGGGGTGGGCACAAAAAGAAAATTGTAGCTACAAAATAACTGGCTGCTAACTAAACTAGTGGGAGAACTCATTGAGTGAGCTGTTGTTGTTGTTGTTGTTGCTGTTGCCAGTTCACTCACCTCGTTTTGCGGCCATAGAAGTGACTGTTATTTAAGTAGTTTTTGCTTGCTGTTGGCGTATTTGCCATCTGATTATAATACAAAATGTTAAATAAAACTTATGATTTAATTGAAATTTTAATAATAATAATATGCATCTAAACAACTGATTTCACTTAAAAGCCGCTTAAAATTTATTGTAGCATTTCAAGTGATTTTCAAGCGGCCTGGCAACAGCAATCGACAATAACCCGCGAGCAACAGTTGCTCAAGTGCAATCTGTGTGTGCGTGTGTGTGTGTGTGTGTGTGCCGCTGTCGGCATAGCAACCCATGTTGATATCATAATTGACATTAACAGGCAGGCAGGCAACAGTTCTTTTTCCTTGCCGGAGCTGCTTGTGGCTGGCTCACATAACGTATACGTAATGTGAAATTTATTTCATTTGCAGATTGGCTCGCCATAAAAAAAAAATAACCAAAATGCCAGACAATCATTGACTCGGCCGAAGTTTGTATGACCTTACAAAATGTAGAGACCAGCTATATGATAAGGTTGAACAGTTGTGATACTACAAGTGAGCTGTTTTCAAACTAGGCAAAATTAAGTTAAGGGTGAGTCATTTAGACCTATTTTAATTGTAAATAAAACTCTTAGGGCCGATTCCTCATCTCCTACATAGCATCATTTTTACATAAACTAACAAATAAGTGAAAAAAATTTTGTGTTATCTGACAAATAGCAGCTATTTAGAAGATGATAAATCGGCCCTTAAAATATAATTCTTTAAAATGACCCGAAAGAACATTCTCTGAAAATTATGTTTTAAAGATAATTTCATTCAAATTTTGTCGAATTTATGATCACTTTTCCAGCATTGCTACCGGTATCTGGTTGCAGAGCTTATTGATTGAAATTTAAGCGTAAGTTCAATTCTGGCGACATTATTATTGAAGAATATTTATAAATATCCCAATCTAAGAACGAAGCTACTTTTTTACTTAAAATAGGATTTTTATCTGATGCATTATTATTATTTTCTCATACTCTTATATTTTGAATTTAAAATTCTTTTAAAGTAATTTAAGGTAAAATTAACACAACAATTTTAAGAACCATGATTACACATTTTCTTCTGAGTGTAAGTGTTTCGCACTCCGTGCGTTTAAAAAATGCTATAACACAGGTTTCATTTTGTGTTAAACGATTCTTCTTATTTTGATTCCATGATTCCTTTTATTTTTATCCTTGGCCACTAGAAGTGCGACCAGATCTGATTGGACATTCTCTAGCACAATCGTTCTCATAACATTTTGTTTTACGGTCACTCTAGCATATTTTTTACACCGTCGCGAAAAAAACACCTAAAATTAAATCAAAATAATTTATGTGCAATAATTTTTTACTATTTTTGAAGTGGATTATCGAATAAAGAGCGCGGCAATCAACTTATTTGGACTTGAAGCAGTATGTAAAAAAAATGGTCCGTTCTTTGGTCCAGAAAGAATCTCATGAATTTCGTCCACAAACTGTTTATGCTAAGCAAAATTTAAAATGTGGTCTCGTACCGTGAGAAAGAGGCATCCTTTCCCATCTATTTCGCAGAAATTTTTGATGAATTCGGGAAAACCAACCGCCAAAGTTGGATCATCCCTAATAATGACACAGATGTTTGTGAAGTCGGCTTTTTTCTAGTGAGTTTTATAATTTAAGAATGTCGAAAAGAAGGGACTTGGTACCCAATGACTTATTTTTGTTTCCACACAACAAAAAGAAGAGCCAAAACGGACTGTTGAAGCCTTCTGAGCGGAATAACAGAAGACAGACTGGCCGTACAGAAGCGCCTGATTGCATTACTAGCAGCGGCCGTAACCGACAATCGGTTGTTATTTTAATATATCGGGCTAAAGAAGAAGAAGAGTGGCCGTACAACAAAAGATTCTGAGTAAGATTGTGCTAAAAAAATAATTCAAACTTTTGAAGATAAATGACAAATCAGACCTGGTCACAGTATGTATACAAATATTAGTAATAGCCCTCATAATCAACTCTTTTTCTATCTAGTAAAACTTATAAGCATAGAGAATAAATAGTGATTGATGTAAAAGGCAATATCACTTCATAGGCGCTGACTGATCTTTTATTCAAGAACAGCGATTCTTAAACTTAGCACGAAATAAACCAGATTAATAAAATCAAGAAAGCAGAATTTTATATGAAAATTTTGAAAGTATGAAAGTGCTTGCTTTAGGAATAAGAAACCAATAACTGAACAAACAACAAGTGTAAAAAATTTTTGAAATTTTTTTTTACTAGAAATGAACGTTGACACACGTCCAAGAATGCACAAATTTACATTTTCATTTTACTTTATCCCGAATCGGTCTAAAATCAAGTATTTCGGGTTTAAAAAAGTCGTTCTTGAACCTAGTATTTTGTACTTGTAGCAACAATTTTCGTACTTGGCGAACTACTGACACCGTTTGTACTTGATTTAAGTACAAAGTTCTCGGTTTTTTTCTGCGTGTAATCATATTATATTCCGAAATAAAAAACACGTACCTTTGATATGGAATAAAGTTTAATATTATTTCGTGCCGGGCCGTGCCTTTCTGTAAATATGAGCGAGCTGGGCCGGGCCTCAAAATTTGGCTTCGTGTAGGGCCCAAACACGGAGAACCGCGCCCATCTCTGGTTCGATCCCGCCTTGGAACATCTAATGAAAAGTTTTTCCCTTGAAAACTGTTAAACATAAGGTCATCTTCACAGCCAAATATATAGCCAATAAAAATCCCGCCGTTTCAAAAACTTATTTAGTCATTTATGATTAAAAATAAGCAGACTAGTACGATGTAAGCCATTGCCTTAAGCAAAGGATTAATATTTTCCTTTCCTTGAAATGAAAATACGCTAAAAGAATTTATTATAAATTGCATAGAGCTACATTTAGGCAAATACTGGTTAGGTTTGATCAAAAACTAGGAATAAGCTAAGAACGATGAGTTGTTCTTACTGGAAGTGTTCACAATTTTCGCAAAATTAATAGTGAAATATAAAGCAATGAATTTTATATTTAAACTTATTCAATTCCATTTTTCCCACTGAAGATATTTATCAGAACTCGTCAGAATTCCAGGGCTTTTTCGAGGAACCCAGCTGCTGGAATTCCTGGAACCTCTCGCCTTTTAAAGCACCAAATGTCAGGGAATTTTGATTGAAATAAAATGAAATAATAAAAAAGAAGTATGCTCTCTCGCACTACAAACTTTCTGCATTTTTTCCCCCTTTTAAAAGCATAAAGTGAAAAGTTCATTTAATTTATAAATTGCATGTTAAGTTTTGTTCTTTATGACACTTAAATACCGCATTTAATAAATTGTTAATATTATGCTGCATGATTGTTTAATCAGTGGGCATTAAAATATGTTCAATTCATACATAATAAATATATGCAAAAAGTGGTATGTATGTACTCGCCCACTCATTATGCACACAATTATATTAATGAAATTTGTAAACCAAAATTCAATCACCACATAAAATTCTTAGAAATTTACACACACACACACATGAAACAATTCGTGTCGAGTATGTGGCAATACAGAGAAGAAGAAGACGCAGCAAAAGAAACAACGGGCAATGAGAGAGAACGCACAAAACATGTTGCTTAATTTAGATTTCCGTGTGGTAGGTCAAGTGCCAATTTCCTCAACTCGGCAAAATGTTTGTGGCAAATGAAATGAAATTTCAAAAGAAGAATTGCGTTTCATTGGTTTTTCGTCAAAAATGAACAAAATGTAATAATGTGTACAATGTGGCTTTTTGGCCAAAAACCTAGACCTGTTGCTTGGCCATACAAATGATCCAATATCCAATTCGAAGGTGCAATTTAGCACAATTATGAAACTGTTTGACGAAAGGCAAGTGCAACCACAACAGACAGTTTAATAAATGAACCTTTTGCCAGCTTGTAAGTGCGGTTTGTGTGTCGTTGACAAACAAATGAAAGGCAGCCACACAGCAAGCATCTGTACTTTTGCCTTTACCAGTTGTCAGTTGGCAGAAGTTCTTCTGCTGCAGCCATTGCCGACTTTATACTTTCTCCAAAAAATTTCAACATGCGATTTTTGCACTCTACATGGTGGAGGGAACACAAAAAAAAACAATGCTTTTAGTCACCTTGCCAAAGCCGCTTACGGTTTACGTCCATTTGTATTTAAAACTCCAAGCGAAGGCAAACAAAAAAAAAAAAAAAAAAAAAAACTAAAAGGGGTAACCAGAACTAGTCAGAACTCGGGCGGCACGCAATCGGATTCGATTTTTGGTATGAGACTGCATCATGTTTGGAAATGGTTGCCTGCGGCTAGACACAACATGGATATTGTAAAGCTGCTAATTGAAATGTAATAGATGAATAGCCTGCTGCCTGCCTGCACAAAACAGTTCACATTTGTATTTACAGAAAATGTTACGTTTTTTTCATAGGGATAACAATTTAATTTGTACAGTAATCAGATATGGGTTGGTTTATGGGTTTTTTTTTTTGTTTTTTTCGGTAATATAGATTTCTAACCAGCAAAACATGTTTGTTTCGTTTTCAATACATTTTACGCATAATAAACTTGTTAAGAAATTCTTTTATTACAAAAGAAATAGTCCCTGACATATAACAATTGTTCAGATCAAGCTCTGATATTTAGTTCATCCACAATTATTTCACATCTTAGGTATCAAAATGCCATAAAAAAAAAAAACAAAAAAACAAAATAAAAAAAAAAAAAAAATATAGTTTTAGAAAAAATAAAAATATTTTTCTTTTTCAATTTTTATTTAATTAAAAAAAGATATTCACAAAAACAACGCAAATAAAAAAAAATAATATTTTAAAAAAAATTAAAAAAAAAAAAAAAAAAAAAAAAAAAAATACAAATTTTAAACACAATATACAATAAAAACATTTTCAAAAAATCCAACCCTCCCTCCCCAAAAAAAAAAAAATTTTTTTTTTTTAAATAAAAAAAAAAAAAACCAACCTTTTATTCTTTGTTTTAGTATAGCATACTTTTAGACACCAAAATTAAATAAAAATGTTTGTAAGTTGTAAAACTTGTATTTGGTATTTCTTTGTTGAAATTTCGAAGAATTGTTTGGGATCATTTATTTTAAAGTTAAGAATGTATAACTTTACGATTATTTCATAAGAAGTCCAAATCGAACTTGCATGGTAAAAATAGTATATTTTACCTTAAATTCTGACTTGATGCAGCATTTTCCCAAAGGAAAATTCTTAAATCATTTAGAATCATTCATCAATTCTCTAATCTGAAAAATGCGATTTTTTTACAGCCGTGTGTGCATTTATTGAAACAAATTTAAGATGACCATCATTAATATGGAACGTCACTAATTTGGTTACTAAGTTGAAAAATTTAAATTCCATTCTACGATTTTTTAAACCTCAAATATTCGATGTAAAAAAGTTTCCGCGGGAAAATCGTTCGTTACCCATAAATATTGTTTAAAAACAAATTACAATCATTAAAACTTGCTTAAGAAGTATAAATAACCATTACCTTGGACTTTGCAAGACTTACAACTAAAGCTTTGTATCTACATGAAATAATCTGCTCAAAAAGTTTTGATAAATTCCCTATTTCAACCTATTTTTCCAATTTTTAATCAAAATTTGGTCAAATTATTTGCCTGTGTGAATTCCCGCGAATTCTGATTTCTTGTTTCTATTTATCTAACTCAATTTATAATCAAGGCTCACGAAGCCCGGTTCGGATTCAATTTCAAGACCCGATACAGTTCGTACAGTTCTCAGTTTATTATGTTATTTTATCTTTTTGGAATTACAGTCTGTCAGTTATTTTAATTTTATATTTTACCGGTAAATATTAAACGCCATTGATTAAAAACCCTGGTATCAATTGTGTTCGGAACCTAAAACCTTTTAAACTTAGCTATTTAATTGACAAAGTTATAGCCATATATAGTCAACCAATACTATACCAATAATGAATAATTTGATATTTCGGATGCTATGTTGATACCCTTCGCAGAATATGAAATGCCGCTAGTATGAGTCTTTCAACAAGACAATGGGCGCGTTCAGCAGAGACACTTGATCACTGATCAGCTTAATAAAACTGCTCTTATTATTTAGCCTACTTTTAGAGGGTCTTATAAAATTGACATTTGAAAAAGCTCCAAGTAAATATCATATTAAATTCCTGTGTTTAGAGTAGGCTACGTAAATTACCAAGAAGTATATCATTGATCAGGGAGCAAATTCTTCTGCTGAACGCTATGTTTGCAGAGTACTCCAATGATGTATTAAAGGTGTAGTATGGCTTAAAGTGATAAACACACACACGGAGTATACATTGGACACATAATTCAATATGTCATCAAAAAGACAAATACACATTTTTGGCTATATCTTGGAAACTGAGAGTATTGAAACCAAACTGATAACAGATTCGGAATCAGGGCAAGCCAAATACTATAGAATGGCTTGATTGGCGGTTTTTGGTGTTACCTTGTTTAATTTCATTCTTTTATGTACAGTATCTAAAATTATAGATTTTAATCTGTCCGAATTTCATAAAATCATTCAGTTCAAACTTGTTATTTATCTTTAAACCGAACCTTAAACCAAAAATCGCTGAACTTGATATGATCCAGATTTTTCGATTTGGTTTAACAAATATGATAGGCTTTAGAAAATCGGACATATCTAGTCATAGTTAGTAGTCATCCGATTTTGACCAAATTTTGCAGAACTGCAACGTTTGAAACAAGGTTTTCTTATAAGACATTCCGCGATCTTCCATATGTAATGTCACAAATTTTTAGAACTGTTTGAAGCATATAATATTCATAATTCCTGAGTTTAAGAACGCCATCATGGAAAACAGAAAAGTCTTTCTTACTAAGACCAATTTTTCGAACGATCGGTGCTATGAAAGCTATAGGATATAGTCATACGATTTTGAACAAATTGTTTATAACTGTTTTAAAGCATATAATATTTATATATGCTGAGTTTTAGAAAGCTATCCACTAAACAAAAAAAAGTTTTTTCACTAAGAAACATTTTACGACTGATCGTTCCTATGGTAGCTATAAGATATAGTTATCTGATCCGGGCGGTTCTGAAATATAAGTAGCGTGCAATGCGACTTGTTTGTCTAAATTTAAGAGATTTTATTCAAACGTTATGTAACCGATATTCCATAACTCAGTAAAATCGAATCCGAAACATAACCGTTATTCCTTTCGGTTGTAGTCTTTGGTCTAAAATATTTTTTTTATCCTCTATTTCAAAGTTTATATAATTATTCACAAAAGCAAGAAGCTAAGCAACGCAATAATGTTTGAAACTGTCAACTGGATCTACGGGATACAAATTCGGATTACGATAAATATTTTGGGATGTCAAAAACTTTCCCGTCCTGACTCCGACCCCAAATATAAAGTTCATTCCCCCAGTTTTTTTGCAAAGTGTATAAATATGTATGTATGTATGTATCTCTTTCACAATCCAGATTCAATTTGAAATCATCATATCTATAAAATTCAAATCAAACTAAATACATACTCCAAATGTGGGCAGTGAGAAACAGGTCTGGCCCAGTATTGATTAAAATGCAACCATATAAAAAAAAAAACAAAGCACAAATCCCAATTTCAAATAAATATAAAAAAAACAACAACAATACAATGAAAACTATAAAAGAAATGTGAAAACTTACCCATATGAGCAGCAGAATTGTGTTTTCTACATTTATTTTATTTTAGCGGGTGCGCGTGGACCGAAATCGAACCGGGAACAGTGAATGATTTTTACTCTCTTCTGGCTCTGGTGGCTCTGTCAATGTCAGTTGGTTGGTTGGTGCTGGAAATCATCGACAACACCAACAACTGTAATACGGAAGAGGGAAGCGTTGTGGTATAAGAGGAGAGAGTAGGAGAGAGATAGAGAGTGTTGTTGTTGTTGTTGTCGCTGATAAAGCGACAACGGCAACACGTTGATTTCTGGCTCTCTCTCTATTTAGAAGAGACGAGTTTTTTGTTTTTGTTTTTGGAACTCTGATAACACACACACACCAACACACCCACACACAGTTAAGATCGGTTTCGAATTAAATTGCAGTTTTCGATCATGTAAATGAAACACACAGAATTGAAGAAATTATGGATTTTCTTTTCAACATGCTCCGAAACAGTAAAAGAAAAAGAAATCAAATTATAAAGTGGCGCGTGTGACAATAAATTTAACTTTTGATTATATTTAGTTTTTTTTTGGCGCCAAAATCAACAAGGAAATCGCACTAAAAAATATTGCTAAATTTATGACAACAACAACAACAATCACTGAGCAAAATAAACTTATTTAAATTTTGTATAATTTGTGTATAAATTGTTTATGCCAATTTATGATTATTTTATAGTTATATTTGTTTTTATTTTTGGCTGGGACCAACGCAAACAACAAAATATCTGTAGTAATTTTCCATGCAATAACAAAGATTTTTTGCCTTTTTTTTTGTTTTTTTGTTTTATATTTGCGCTATCTTGCGCGCTATTTGGTTTGCTTTTGTTTTGTAGTCCCTCATTTCATTGTGTTTTTTTGTTTTTCTTTTATTAGAGGAAAATTACCAGAATCCACTCGAAAAAGGGAAAAGTTAAATTTGTTAACCGTTTTGGAAAAAAAAATCAAAAAACTGAACTAAGCAGGCGGACAACTGTCTGCTGCTGCTGCTGCTGTTAGGCGCGCGTTTCACTCGCCAAAAAGCCAAACAACCGAACGCGGCCACTGACAAAATCAAACTGAAATCAGCCTCAGCCAAAACGACAACCAGCTGGCGGTCTGCTGTTTGCTCTGACTGGTTTGCTCGTAAACAAGCAGCAACAGTGCGCCGCTAGCCCCGACGACAGCAGCAGCAACAACAGCAACAGCAACCACAGCTGGCTACAGCAGCAACCAGCAACAACATCACGAAAGCTAAGCGAAATACGAATACGAACACCATACACACACACACACACACACACAATCGGCATTAAGCTTATTACGTGCAGCCGAACGAAAGAGATAGCCTGATGAAAGCAAAGCAGGGAAGCAACAGCATGTGAAAAAAAACTCACACATACAATGTTGCCGTTGGTTACGAGTTGCCCTACAATGTGCAGTGTACATTACAACAGCTCACAACAGCCTATGCACCTAGCTGCACAAATGTTGTTGCTGTAAGTCACCGCGACAGCATCCGACAATAACCGGGTTTAGTACCTTTCTTTCTTGTGGTTGTTGTTGTTTGACAAATCATTCTCAAATCAACATTCTTTGTGTAGTTTTCTTATCTTCATGTTTTTCAAAACTAGGTGCTTTAAAAAAAATATATGTTGCCTACTATTAGGCTAATAGGTCGTTGTAGACACAAACGTAAATAGTTTATCGGCGGCCTAAAAGTAGGCAACATACATTTTCTTAAAAAGCACCTAATTTTGAAAATCATGAGATTGGGGAATCGGCCTTTGGAAGGGAAACTCTGAGTGGTTAATTAAGTAAATCCTTCAATGTGGTATAGCATACTTTTGGGATCGTTTGATTGATGGGGAAAATCAAAGCGTAACGAAGTTTTTTCCCCGTTTTTAATCAGGGATTAACATATTATATTATCCCTTCGGTTTTTCGGTTCCAATTATTACACAGTTACAGTTAGTATTACAGTTTTCGGTTCTCAAAAAATATTTTAAATCGGTTCCAGATCAAAGTGACCAGTTCATTTGAGTTCACGGTTTTGGCTACGGTATTAATCTCTGTTTTCACTATTTTCCGATAATTTTGTTTCGGTAAAAGGTTATATTTTGTTTGTATTTTTTTGGTATTGAGCTCTGTATTGGCACCTTTGTTTTTAAGGCGGCATACTGGTACCTAGTTAACTGATTATCATCAAACCAAGGCTTGAATACTGTAGAAGTTTCGGTCCAGAGGTTCGAAACTATTATTAAGACTATTCCTTAGCTTGTCAAACTAAAGTTTTTACTCGAACCTGTCATATTTTACTTAAAGTTTCGTGAAGCGAATCGGTAAAAACTGCGAGTTCGGCTTATAGCATTTTAGACCGATTATCAAGATTTTTGATACGTCATTCAATAGTCGAAAGACTATATATAATCATTATTCTTCTTTCTTTGAAGTTGTAATGTAGCCTCTACCTTCTACGAAAATAAATATGTGATATTACACAGAAAAAACATATGATCAAATATCAGGTTCAATAAAAATCACTATATAACACAGGGCGACAAAATCCAATAAAATGTGACACTGGAGCCTTTGGGGAGCAACGCCTCATACCCAGCTTTTCTAGTCCACGTCAGGTTCGCCTTTGTTCGAGCACTTTTATAGTAGCAACACTCAATAACCACATTTGTTGCTAGTTGAAAAAAAGTGAGAACTAAAATTCTGAAAAATTTACCAAAGATGAAAAAATTCCTACCTCCAATGGATAAGTGGTGAGCTACCGAAGAGGTCAAACTTCGAAAACTGGATTATATGAAAAATCACACGGTAGAATTGTCTAAGATTTTAAATTAATTAAGATACTGACCAAACGTGAATATATATATATATATTGGGTACCATTTTTCACCGTACCCATAAAACAAGTCCAAAGAAAGAAGGAACTAAATATAAAAATATATATCGAACTGCATTTTCAGTTTTTCTTGATATTCGCTAAATGTTCGCCAGCGGACTTTAAATCTATCTTTCCATAAAACTCAGACTGATCGCCAACAGCCTCAGAAACGAGCGTTTGATGCTAAAAACACAGCGATACCTATTTTACGAAACCTTTGGCAAACTATCCTAAATTATACATTTACAAACTGAATGAAAGATACATCGTATTCCTAACGTTTTGATACCCTTACAGAGGGTATTACACTCAGAACAAAATCCGTTTCAAATGTACCGAAAACCGGTGATTTCGCTCACAATAGTAGGGTAAGTACGTGTTTTTACACTGAGAACGGTAGGGTTAAGTTAAGAATGCTTTTCTTGAGACTGGACTTAGAACCCTGGTGTAACACCTGCAGTTTGGCTTATAATTTTCTTTAAATGTCGCAGTAAGGCGTGATGTACGCGCTTTTAGGCGATTTTAGATATTTTTTTAGAAAATTGGGTTCGAAAGTTTTTACATTTTAAAATGTTTTTTTATTGTCCTCAGCCTAAAAGTATGCAATTTCTTAGATTTTCCTGAATTAATGGAAAAAACTTTTGTCAAAATATGTATAAAAATTTAAAAAAATAATATTTTTATTATATTGCAAGGAAAAAATGTATATATGAAATATATATATATATGAAATATTTTTTTTTTAATTTCTCTCATTATTTAATTTTTGTAATTTTAAATCCAATAAATCAGGACAGAAGCCAGCAATGGACTCTGTGTTTCAATGGACTACAAATGTACGAAATCGTATTCGATCAAGATCAATAGCTGCTTGGTTTTATACAGTGGTGGGCAAACAATTTAATCACATTTTAGCTATGTATGTGTGCGTGGCAACCGATAAGAAATTGACAGCAACGCAACGTGCTTATGCTGTCGGTGTGCTAAGCGAAGATTTGAATACAAGTGTTCGAATTTACATAATTTCCGACTTAATTTTGGTGTCTAAAAGTATGCAATGCTTAAATATGTACAGTTGACTAGTTAGTTGTATTGAATTCTAATGAAAATTCTCAACAACACCCATTGCGGCGGTAATAGATTTTTGGTCCATTCGAACACTTGTATTCAAAATGGTATATCTTCGTTTAAAAAAATCGCAGAATTGTTTGGGACAATTTATTTCAAAGTTAAGGAAAAGTACTTTACGAGAATATCATATCATATTGGTTAATTGATTTTGTAAGCCTGATTACAATGGAAAACAATCGGTAAACTGTTTATTCATACGCTGGTCGTTGTAGACACAAGCAAAGATATTTAAAAAGGGCGGCCAAAAAGTAGGCAACATAAATTTTCTTAATATCCTCCTAGATTTCAAAAACATGAAGATGAGAAAACGGCCCTAAGTGGGTAATTGACTTTAGAAACCTTCAGCAATTTCTTTTAAAGTTTAAATAGTAGCGTATCTCACGGATTCACTTGGCTGAATCCGCTCAAACAGTTGTTTTTCTTATTTCTATTTTTTTTTTTTATTTTATGTTTTTGCTTTTTTCAACATATGTGCAGTGCACATGTAAAAACAACAACAACAACAACAGCAACAATCAAATTGACAACGGCGCGACAAACAACGACGCTTCATATGATTGAACTCTTAAATGGCCGGCCCTCGAACGACACCCCCTCTTGGCCATCCACAATATCAAGCATCGAGAAGTGTGGAACAGAGGCCTACATACTAAGTACATGTATGTGTGTGTGTGAGTTATAGCTAGATGTGTGTGTGTGTGTGCTTTGACTAGGTTCGCGCCGAGCGTCTGCTCAATTATCAACAGTTTTGTTTGGTCGTGCGTCGCCCCTCCACATACAATATGAGTCTAGGCGAGGCGTCAATGCAAAGTGCCGGGGCACAACAATAGCCAGAACAATTGTTGACTCTCCTCTATCATGTGCGGCACAAAAGAAAAATCCATGCAAAGCTAAGCAAACACATGGAGATTGAAGCAAAAGTAGGAGGAGGAGGGCGTGGATCGGATCCGCAATATTGCTTCTGTTCCTCTGCTGGAGTGAATTATCATAAACATGGCCATAAAAATATGATACTCGTAGCTTCGTTTTGATAAAAATTGAAAGAAAGCCTTCAACTCGAGTACAAAGTCCCTTCCCTCGAGAGAGATTTGCATTTGACTTTAGATGTTTCTATACGCTTCCTTCTTATCAGTTGGCTACGTGTTTGTTCGTACATATATACATATGTACAATATATACATAGATTATTATTGATTAATAAACAATTTTCGCACTCACACCATTTCGGTTAGAGTGAGAGTTATTGCCTTTAGGCGCTGCCTCCCAATGTACTAGGGTCTGTTTGGGGTGTGTGGGTTGGTGTAAAGGCGTCGTCAATAGCTATGGCGACGCTCCTGATAAGGAATGACCGATTTAGTTCTACTATATGTATTTGTATTGCATATGCTGTTCATAACATGATAACCAACTTAGACTCTAATGACCCACAAAGCTGAGACGTCGACAAAACGACGATGCCGACATGGTACGAATATGTAAATTCATATAGTTATGTTTTTAGGGAAGGCTTCTTTATCTTAAGGTGGCTTAAAAAATATGATTTTTATTTGAAATATTCTTCAGTTTTAATCATTGTACTCTACTTTGATATTATACTCTGAAATCTCTTTTTTTAAGAAGAGAAAGGAAAGAAACACAAGAAATATCTCCCGCGTAAGCCGCAATCTTTGACTGTGACTTTGTATACTCGCGACTATAGCGTTGAGCTAATCAACAACAAAAGAGCCCTGCGAGTATAGGCGTTAGGCACCACTGATGTAAAAGCTACGATATTGTACATATGAATTTATAAATTTGTCCTTACACTACCTTCAAGTTCTCTATTCAACGTTCATAGAGGGATTAGAACGCGTTCTTACCGTTCAGAAGATAGACTGACGCATACTTTTGCTAGGGTCAAGACAATGTTTGAACTTGATGGACGTCCCCTTTACATCTGTCCGTACATAACAAGTATATTTATAATAAGATCAGCTTGCCAAGTCAATAATGGATTTTATGAGCGGTACCAAAATTCCGTCCATATAATTAATATATTTCTATTCAGAATCGAAGTTATTTAAACGCTTTCTAACAAAACCATTTAAAAAAATGCTTAATGTCGTCTGTTTCATTTTAGAAAATTTGAAAATTTGAAAACGGAATTAGACGTGATAATATATTAACCGTGAACCACTGAACCGAACCAAAACCGCGCTACGGATTGCTACAAAAACCATATTATGAACCGAACCGGTGTTTTAAAATCGCTGTAAACCACCGAACCAAACCACCCCAGTTTTTCGAGCGGTTTGCTTGCCTGTTTTTAAATGAAAATGGCTTTATATTTTTGTAAAAATATTCTCCATGAAAATTGATAAACTTTTGCATTCGCTCAAACCAATTTTCGAAGCACTTTTTCCACACCGATTAAGGCCTTCAAAACATGCGTTTTTAACGCTTCGTACGGCGTAAAAATCGTTCCCTATGCTGTTTATTTTTGATGTTGGATGCTAAATCAGGGCTGTACGGCGGATGACCCTTTAATTGGACGTTTTGGGCGGTCAAAAAGTCGATTGTGTGACGTGATGTGCTTGCATTGTCATGATGGAGAATGCTTCGTCTACTGCAGTTAATTTTGCGAATTTCTTCGAAGACTTCCGTCAAACAAATGATCTTGGACCACTCAGAATTCACCGACCTACGTTGCTCAAGCGAAACAGTGGCCACGTGACCCTTTCGGACGAAGAAACAGGCGACCCATTCGTGCGCGAACAACTTTTGTGGGATTTGGCTCGTCTTGGAACACACACACGGTCGATTGGGTGATTCGTTCATGATTCGTCACCAGTGACGATCTTATAAACGTCTTTTGAAGCACCGCGATCGTATTTTTTCAACATTTCTTTGCACCAATCCACACGATTGTCAAATTATGCGAAATTCAACGCGAACAAACCTTTTTTATGGCAAGGAATTCATGCATAATCTTACATATGCTGGTGGAAACTAAAGTTTAGGGTTGCCTCAATCTCACGGTATGTCACATGACGATCTTGCATTATCAGTTCAAGCACAGCATCGATGTTTTCAGTTACAACAACCGATTTTGGACGACCTTCAAGGAATTCATCGCTGAGCGAACTACAACCACGATTGAATTTACTTTACCAGCGATATACAGTGGTTTTTGATGGTGCTTTAATGCCATACAAAGAACGGGGTACATCGACATACACTTGTAAAGATAATCCACGTCGAAAGTTGTGTAAAATTATCCAACGAAATTTCAATTTTAAAGCCAAATTGATTTTTTCAACTCATTGTAAACAATACAAATAGCGCTTGTACATCAAAACGTTGTGAGACCGTTTATGCTAAAAAATGTCAAACTTTATTTTGGTATTACCAGATTTTAACTATTGATATTAGTGTTACCAGTTTCCAACATATTAATATAACCCCACGTACTATATATGTCGCCTGATTTTGATCAAAATTTGCAAAAATTTTTTAGAAGTTTTAAAAATCCAAAAATACCAAGTTGGGAGACGCTACTATTCGAAACCAAAAAGGGTTTTTTTACTATCCCATGTGTTCTTCAAATCGCTTTCGACCCCAAAAACGACCCTATTTACATACGATTTGGGTCGTTTTTAGGGTCGAAAGCGATTTGTAGAACGCATGGGTATAACTAGTTTTCGAACCGATTTTTCCTAAGCATAGTCATAGCTATAGAAAATAGTTTTTTAAAAGAAAAATATCATTAGAATTTTAGGAGCCGAGCGAAAAAAAGCTTCTTCTTCCCAAAGGCACTCAAAACACTCTTGCAAAAGCTTTTCTAACAACACTTTCTTATCCAGTGTTGGTATCTACCATATCTGGCGTTAGGTTTATTTACTTATTAGCCAAAATGTCTTAAACGCGTTAATTGAACAAACAAATTGTCGCGTGGCTTGTAGGTGATTTCTAAAATAAACAAACACAAATGATAAAAAATATTGATTACAATTGTTTATTCTATTTTCAGGAAGGCGATAAACTTGCTGGATTGATGATGATGATGGTGAGTTGGTTCTTTTGACAACGTAAACTGAGCTGAAAGTTGGTTCAAATCAGGCAAAGTGATACAAGTAATTTTGGTTGTCCCACTCCCCACCCAATTGGGGGGCTCAAAGGGAAATAAAAGAAAAAACAACGTCAACCCATTTGCCGGCTGCCACTGAAAATGAAACCAAATCTACTTATGGCCAATTTGTGTGGCAGATTAACAGCCCACTGCCGTCATCCTCCGTATGTTGGTTCTGTTGATGTTGTTGTTGTTGTTGTTGTGGGACGGGATCAACCGCCCTCTTCCCGGTCAGTTTCAGTTTGTTGCGTTCAACGAGGCGTATGGGTAAGGGTAATGGGGCTGGCGCGGTTTAACGCATCGCTGACAAATATTGGCTAAAGGCAAACTAGGTTTGTATGTTTGATGTATGTCTGTGCCGGTACCGGGCAACTCATGCATGTAAATGTTGGCCATTTAAAAAAGTTCGAAACAGTCCAACACCCACTTGGCAGAACATCCTTCCGCGCCTGCAGCGAGCGCAATTAATTGGCAACCTGCGAATGCGAATGTTATTTTTTTTTGTATTTTTTTTTCGGTCCTGATTTCCTTTTGGCCATGTTTTTGCTCCTTTCCTCCTTGGCCAATGTATTTACAAAAAGTTGACAAATGGCCGTGTACCATTCCTTCCTCCTCCTCCTCCCCCTTCGCCATGTTTGTGCGGGTTTCCAGGTGAAATGATAAAATGGCTGCAATTATGTGCAGCAAGTGAACAAAAAGCGATTACAGGAATGTCCCAGCATAAAGCTACACACACACACATTTTCATTTCCATTTTCATTCACATTGTATGCTGCGAGTGTGGAATTCAATATACTGATTTTCCTTTATCTATAAACTTGTTGAGTTACAAATTTCAATGTTTTTCAATCAACATTTTTGCCATTCGTTGTGATTTTTCTAACTAAGAAAGGAGATAGGAAAGAAATAGACAGACGGAGGGACAGATGGACATGACTTTATGAGTTACAAACATTAGACCAAGATTAATATACCTACAGTCCTCTGCAAGGGTATACAAATGTAGAACAATTCAATTTGAACATAGTTTAAGTGATTCTAAAACTGTCGTATGTCAAATTGTTGGCAGAAACACAATCAGAATCTGCACATCTTTGCATATACATATGTACATAAAGATAATGTTAAACAAAGCCAAATACATTCACTTCAAAAGGTTGCATTCTTTATTAATGGCACTCACCTAAGGTTTGAGATGCACTGCCAAGATCCGCTGCCATTTTCTGTTGGCTGCAGCCACACAAAACACCAACACACACACACACACACGAGGACGCGCACTTTCCATTTGTTTTGCTCGCAAGTTGTTTTAGTTGCACGGATCAAGACTAGGACTTTGGCTTGGCTTTGGAAACACAACAAAAACACACACACACGAACGCACTTTTCCATGTATAGCAACCATTTCTTTTTTTGTAGGTGCACTGATCAAGACCAGGACTTTGGCTTGGCTTTGGCAAATAAAAAACAACAACACACACACACGAACGCACTTTCCAAGTATTGCAGCCATTTTTGTTGTTGTAGGTGCACTGATCAAGTGCAAGGACTTTGGCTTGGTTGTGGCAAGCCAACTTTGTTAATAATTTGTACACTAACACATTGCCAACACTTTATTAGTTTATTTTATAATATTTATTGTTATTATGCACTTGTTTTTAACCATTTTTGCAATATTTTTAAGAAACAGCGGCGCAAAGAGTGACCATTCTTACCCGATACTGACGATAGCACGTAAGCGGCCACGTAAAAGCAACTCGTTAACAAACAAATTTATTGATATCTAAACGAGGCGCGCAAATTCAATTGAATTACTAATTACTTAACTTTCTTATTTTTTTATATAAAATTTCAAGCTAAAAGCATATACTTTGAAAATAATGCAAAAAATAATAAAAAAAAAAGTGGGTTTACGAAGCAATACTTGCTGAAGAATATAATATTTATATATTTTTTTAATTATTTAGAGCTAACAAATAATGATAAAATTACAAGTATTAGAGTTATGGAGACATTGATAAGTTTCAGCTCTAACTCTATTTATTTTAAAATATACAAACCTTCAAAGTATAATATAGAGAAAAATAGGCATTAATTCTTATGCCATGCTTTGATTGCAGACTAAGATGCAGAATATATTATTATTTATTGTCAAAAAATAAACAAAAGAACAATTTTCTAGAAATACTTTAGCCGCTTTGATCTTTATTTCATGAAGTGAAATGACAGTCTGCCTTTCCGGGAGGTTGAGATTAGCAATTTTTGAAAATGAATTGAACTTTATGTTAGAACTTTATGAAGATTTTATTTTATAATGCATTAAAATCATATTTAATAAATTAAGCTCCATAAATAAATAGATGAATACTCTTGAAACGGAAAAAAAATAATAATAATAATTTTGAAATATCCAATTTTAAAACTTTAATTTTAAAAATAAGAACAAAATTTCAATCAAATGTAACGTTTATACGAACAACGAATATTAGTTAATTCAAATGTTGTGTTTTCAATCTTTGTTTCTAAATATTTTTGTGACTTAAATAATAAGTTCATCTTGTAGCTAGGAAATAATTTCAATAAATTAAATTAAATTCCTGAAATGAAGACAATCAATTAAAATTTTCGAAAGGGTTGGGATCCTAGAATGTTTCTTTTTAACTGGGCTTACGAAAAGGATGGGGTGTAATTTGTCAAGGCTATCTTCATTTATGTAGATCAGCGGTGGGCATTCGCGGGCAGTCCAACAACAACAGAAAAAAAATCAACCCCTATAATCCAGCTTCGAAACGAGCAACCGTCTGTATTTTGTTTTTGCTGCCGAAATTCAATACGATCCGACGCACAGTGGGGCCAGCAGACTATTTACGTTGCAAAAATTATAACTTCTAAATTAATGAAGTCATTTTCAAGGTGCCGTGAATGAAGGGTTCTTCAATATACGTTACTAAAGTTGGATTTTATAAAGTTTACAAGAAATACTTATTAAAACTGGATTATTTCTATTTTTTTTATCAAAATTATACATATTTATCAAAAAAATGTTTTGAAAATTTATTTTCTTTCATTTAAAATTAAAAAAAAATAATCTAAATTCGGATTGTCTAAAAGGCTTAAAATCTGGACTATATTAATTGGATTCAAATGCATTGCTCTGACGAGGCTTAAAAATGGAATGAAAGGGCCTGAAGACACCGCTACCATTTTAAGCAGATCATTATTATCTCTTTTTCTTATTATTTTCTGTACTCTGGACAGTCAATTCTCTCAGACCAAGCCCTTTAAAAAAGATACAGGATGGTATAATTTTCTTTTTAAAAGTTTGATTTACCTTTCGTCTTGTCCCTATTATGTTTTTTTTTAACGCGGTACCAGCAGGTGGTGATCTTTTTGTCGTCCAATTTCACCTTAAAGGAAAAATGCAAAGGGTTGCTTATTTTCAGAGGAATAAGCCCTCCGTCATTAACTTGGACAATTTTGGTTTTATCATTAATAATAATAATTAATTGTTAGTAGGTATTATCTTCAATAACACAAAGCGGTCTCTTTGATTTTTACAGCTTTGTCATAGAATTCTCATGATAAATTATTATTATCAATTATTAATTAACTTTACACTCTATCAATATACCAAGCTTGGCTTTAAAAGCTAACATTTAAAAACTCCCTCCAACGTCACTGCAGTATGACCGTACCAGCTGTAGTTGTCACAGAATTATGACGTAAAACGTAACCAACAGCAACAGCTGATGTACGCATACGTGTGATATCCATCCTGTGTGTGTTGTGTGTGTTTGTAGCCCTCGCTGTGTGAATTTCTTTTATTTTATTTATTTAATTAAACTTGTTAAATGGCACCGCCAAAAACCCCCTCCCAACGTGCGGCAGCCGGCAGACGTAAAAAATCCTCGAATCTGTGGCAGACGCTGCTGGATAAATATCTCAACTGGAGGTTTATCAAATATTTGGTATTCGAGCCGGCCGCTTTGCCCATAATTAGTGTTTTGATTGTATTGGCCGAGGCTGTTATCAATTTGGTGGTAATACAACGCGTGCCATATACGGAAATTGATTGGTTGGCCTATATGCAGGAGTGCGAGGGCTTTCTGAATGGCACCACCGATTATGCTCAGCTGCGTGGTAAGTGTGTACCAAGGGTTTATTTTTGGACGCGCACCAAATATAGAAATATGGCCTGGGGAGTCAAGAATAATTTAACCGAGTAAATTTTGGTTTATTTCGTCATACATAGAATATCCCCCGCTTAAAAATTAAAGGTAACAGGTTTTTGTTGTTTTTGTTGTAAAACTTAAACATTCAAAACATTAACTTTTAGTTAAACATGGATTTGAGTTTGTTTAGGAAGCCTCCGCTTTCTCTTGATGCGGCATTTCCTTCGCCTGGCCCTGTTGCTGCTTCCTCACGGTTTTGGGACTTTTCGGTTTCTTTTTGGCTAGCTTCTGTCTGGCGGTTGGTGGTGGCTTCATCTCCACTTGGTTTACTCGCTCCTGCGCTGCAATGAGGGGGGGAAACAACGAAGAGAAAAAGTAGATATTTAAAATCACAAAGAACCTTAAACTAAATGCACATATATTTCGACCACAAACAAAAGCAAAGTTAAGTGTGTGTGTATGTGTTTGTTTGTTTGTATTTACGTTGCTTTCTTACTGCCATCTTTACGCTGGGCAATGCCATGTATTTGTCCCGGTGTGTCCTGCTCCAGTTCAGCATAGGCTTCTATGAGGCTACGCTGCTCCTTGTTAAGCTTCTGGGGCACATCAATTTTAATATGCACATAGTGATCCCCGTGTCCATGGGCATTCACTCGCTTCAGACCTTTGCCTCGATGTGTAATCTTGTGATGTGATGAGGTGCCTGGTTCAATATTGATCCACTGATCCTCGTAAACGCCTTGTACACGCACTGTGCCACCCAAAACTGCTTGAGAGAGGGATATGACCACCTCGGTGTGTACATCGGCTCCATCTCGTCGAAAGTAGTCACTTTTTTCCACTCGAAAGGTAATAAACAGCTCCTTATTGCCCACCTGCATGCGCACTGTTTGTCCATTCTCTATGCCCGCTGGCACCGGCACCGTGACCTTTCGTCGCTGCACCGTCTTGCCCTTGCCCTCGCATTCAGCGCAGGGATATTTGATATACTGCCTGGTGCCCTGGCAGTAACGGCATGTGGAACGCATTACAAAGGGTCCCGTCGAAATGGTTTCAAAGCCCGTGCCATTGCAATACTGACAACGTCCCGGCTTGGTGCCCGGTTCACATTTGGAGCCACTACATTTGGGACATTCATCCACCACATTGACATTCACATCCTTGTTAACCCCACGTGCAGCCTGCGCAAAGGTCAGATCCATTACCAGCTCCTGGGACTGACCAAAACCAAATTTGGAATCGGCAAAATCGTCAAAACTGTTTGTACGAAAGTTGCCCTCGCCAAATATTTTACGAAACAGTTCCTCGGGATCGATGGAAGAGCGGAATTGCCAGCTCTGACTAAAGCCCTCGGCACCACCACCACCAAAGGGTCCTGCCCCGCCACCAAATCCACCGCCCTGTCGCTTCATATTCTCCGAGGTCTGGCCATATGTGTCATATTCGCGCCGCTTCTGATCATCGCTGAGCACCTCATAAGCCTCCGAGACATCCTGGAATTTGCGACTAGCATCCGGATCGTCTTTATTTGTGTCCGGATGATATTTCTTGGCCAGCTGATAGTAGGCCTTCTTAATGTCCTTGGCATTGGCATTCTTGGCCACTCCCAAAGTCTGATAATAGTCTTTGGCCAGCAGCCGGCTGGAAATGTGTATATGGCGGGCTGGAGCGGTTCTGGGCCAGGGTGAGACATTGGACAGCTGTTGGTGCCAAGAGTTGGAGCTGGCGGCGCAGGAACTGTATGACAGGGCAGCCCTCAGATGGGCCTGATACTGTCGACAACCTCGGATTGTGGCCAGGTGACGAAATACAAATAAATTTTTACACGAAATCATTGTTCGTTAAATAATTATATGATTGGAAATCCGAAGTGTGACCAGCTCTGACAAACGCTGTAATGCACGTGTTATTAAGACAAATGTCGTAATGTGCGTCAAGGTAGCGGCGAATCGGAATTGGAATTTATATTTTTTTTTTTTTTATTTAATTTGGAATAACACTAGGTCAGAAAATGAAACAAATGTTTATGTAGTAGGCCTAACTATACAGGGAAAATCGAATACGGTACGTGTGGGAAAGATGCGGATTGAAAAAATTCAGTTAGAGTCAGGGAATCAAACCGAATCGAATTTCGGTTCTGGTTCTGGTACGTACCAAAACTAATGTTTCGGTAAAAGGTTCTGTTTAGGTTCTAGTTTATTTCGGTACTAGGTTCTGAATCGGTACCTTGGTTTTTATTTTGGTTATTTTGTACCGGTATAATTTAAAAATCCTTTAAACCGAATTTATAATACAACGGGTAGCAACCTACACAACAAAAAGTAGTTATAAAGAAGGAAAATTAAACATAATAAACTTTACCCCAGTAATCAAATGTGTAACTGGAAGAGCAAGAAAAACTTTTTATATCTGATGGAATGTAAAATACTCTGTATGAAGACAACAATATTTGGAAATTATTGAAACAAAATAGATGAAAAGAATAAAATGGAATTGTTATTCTTATTAAAATTTTAATATATTCCAGATGGTCCCTTTATCTAACATTTGTAAATTTTTGCTAACCAAACAAAAGGGTTACGTACATTTTCACAAAAAATAAATAATAACGGTTCCGGTTACGGTTCTGGTTCCAAATTTTAATCGGTTCTTTTCGGTATTCGGTTCGGCTTTCGGTTTGACACCCTAGGTAGACTAGATTTCACAGTTCAAGCCGAAACTTTTTCACTTTTCCAAAAATTCAAACCGTTTTTAGCAACAAAATTTGGTCATTCACGAAATAAAAGTCTCTTGTTCACGCACGATTAAAGGAGAGGCCACGAATGATCACGCACGATCAACTACACCCGATTTTTTCGTGATGAGACCTTAATTCTGTCATGGATTTCATGGCCGCACTGCGCCTTTTGTTTAGAGCAGCTGCGGATTCACGATATCAAAAGTAAATCGGTTCTAGGAATAATATTATTATTCGAATATAATACAAAACAGTTTCGTGAAATCTGCATGACTTATATTCACGATGTTTAACTTTAACACGCACGAATCACGCACGGATTACGAATACACACGCACGTAAGTCTGTATTTTCTCACAATGACGTCGTGTCATGTCGTGACACGTTTAAATTCACGTCCGGCGCTTACCTCTAGTATATACTCAATAACCAAGAGGAATGAACAGGTATACCGTGCATTGAGTTAGCTGGTCACACTGAAATCAAGTTTTCTTTACAAGCGCTATTTTACAGAAAAAGGCCTCTTTCCAGATGAAATACAAATTTATTTCGGCACAATTCTTTAGATGAAAAGAAACACTTTTGAAAAGCTCTGCAAGCTGTAAGCTTTTGAAATGCTGTCTTATTTGTATGAAGCATAGTGCCGAAATAAATTTGAACTGGAATGAGGCCTAAAGCATTGAAAACTAGGGGTCATACGAAAAATTATTATTTTTTCTAAATTTAAATATTTTGAATCAATCAATTTTCCATGTTAAATATTTTAATGCCATCAAGGCTTAAGCCCGTTCCCATTTACGTTTTTCTTAACAATTCTGCATTTAAACTAAATAAATAATAAATTTAACTAACAAAAATAAATGCTTAAATGTTTCTCACTCCATCGTTTCAAATCGTGGCCAACTGTTCGACGTTATTGTCACACACCTTACGTGTTACGTTTACGATTAAACAACACTTGCCTATCGATAACTTAGTAACGGTTTTTTCTTTTCATTTCAGGTGACACCGGTCCGTTGGTCTATCCCGCTGCCTTTGTTTACATTTACTCGGCCCTCTACTACATCACCTCACATGGCACCAATGTGCGTCTGGCCCAGTATCTATTTGCCTTCATCTACCTGCTGCAAATGTCCCTAGTTCTACGTTTATATGCCAAGAGTCGCAAGGTGCCACCCTATGTTTTGGTATTGAGTGCCTTTACTTCCTATCGCATACATTCAATCTATGTGCTGCGCCTGTTTAATGATCCTGTGGCCATTTTGTTATTCTATGCCTCACTCAATCTCTTTATGGATCGCCGCTGGACTTGGGGCAGCATCTGCTTCAGTTTGGCCGTGGGCGTTAAGATGAACATTTTGCTGTTTGCTCCAGCTTTGCTGCTGTTTTATCTGGCCAATTTGGGTGTGACTAAAACCTTAATCCAACTGACCATATGTGGAGTCATTCAACTGGCTTTGGGTGCTCCCTTTCTGTTGACTTATCCCTGGGCCTATTTGCGCGGCAGTTTCGATTTGGGACGCATTTTTGAGCACAAATGGACCGTTAATTATCGTTTTCTTTCGCGGGAAGTCTTTGAGCTGCGCAGCTTTCATTTGGCACTGCTGGCAGTACATTTGCTGCTCCTAATGTGCTTTGCCAAGCCCACCTGGACTTATTTTCAAAGCTATGTACGTTTGCGTCGTGTGCAAGAGCATTTGCAGCCACAAATAGCCAAAAAGAATCGGGAAGATCAGGCACAGAAGCAGACGAAAAAGCAGCAGCAGAAGGAGGAGAAGGAGGAGAGAGCTGACTGCTGAACAGAAATCCTTTCTGGAATCATTTGAGAAGACTCTGCAAAAGTCGGCGGGTGTCAAGGCTCCCGCAGCAACTCCAACGCCTAAAGCAACAGTGGAGGAGCCCGAGCCCGAACCCTATGCCATACATTTTGATCAGTGCACCCAACTGGCTTTGTTGCCCTTCTTCTTGTGCAATTTCATAGGATTAATGTGCGCCCGCTCTTTGCATTATCAGTTCTATGTCTGGTATTTTCATACGCTACCCTATTTGGTCTGGTCCACGCCCTATTCCCTGGGTGTGCGTTATCTTATACTGGGACTTATAGAGTTCAGTTGGAATAGTTATCCCAGCACTAATCTATCCAGTTTGGCCCTACATGCTTGTCATTTGTTATTATTAGTGGGTCTGGCCAGGCAAATCTTTCAGACCATGCGCTTGAATACCACCATCATGAAACAGCAACAACAACAACAACAACCATCAAATGGAACTTTAAACAAAAAGCAGCAATAATTTAAATAAAGAACAACAATTGATTTTACAAGATTATGGCTATGTGTATTTTAGTCTTTTTTCATAGGGTTTTAATGTACAACGTAGAAAGGCATTGGGGTGCCCTCTCTCTTCTATTTCTTTTCAATCTTAGGCTAGTTAAAATTATATTTTTTAAAATATATAAACAAAAGTCCAGTTTAAAAACTATAAATTTAATAATTAATTTAGTTAGCAGACTGACAGCTTATGGATCTATATGATCCAGAGAAAGCAATCTACCAAATATTTGGGTATTCCTTTAAAAATTTTTAGTTTATCATTGGCCACTCTTTCTGATTTGTAATTGGATTTAGGGTGGATTTCGAGTTTATGGTAAATAATAAAAAAAAAAGGGGAAAAAACTCAGAATGTATTACTTGAGGCGAAACTTCCTTGAAGATACCAAAAATATATTTTATAAATATTTTTTAAACATCTAAAACCAAGTAATTTAAACCAACCTTTTGGGTCACAACCAGGGTATAATACTTAACCAGAAACCTTACACCAAAATAAACCATTTGAAGTCGCAAACCAAATCCGATAACACTAGGCAACAATTTTCAACTTTTTGGCTAGATTTTGGTAGAAGAAATTTTTTTTTGATAGGCGAAACAATTATTTTCACATTTTCTGTTGTGAAAATTAAAAAACTATTAAAATTATTTTTGAAAAATTTTTCAATATTCCTTTTTTTATTTAGGCCCTTTTTGTCAATGTTTTTACATATTTCACCCTGGCTTTCAATATCCTACACCTACTTGAAAATGTGTTATACGAAATCACTGCTAATAAGTAGGCCTACAAATAAGTCAAAGACACTGTATACTTCAAGTAAATAGGTACCGAGATTTTAAGCTTAGAATACATTTAAAAAAGGCTACATAACCGTTGGGAGGTTTAACAGAAAAAATTTGTATGATGCAATTTTGGGCATTTCGCTTGAAAGTCTATCTAGTCTGTTCTACAAATCGCTTTCGACGCAAAAACAACCCAACCCGTATGGGAATTGCGTCGTTTTTGGGTCGGAAGCAATTTATGGAACACCTAGGTATAACTTAACCGTTTTACCATAAATTTTAACACACGATTGCTTGTTTGGCGCCAAATTGATGGAAAACTATTATAAAAGAACAATTTTTGCCATTTTTAATTTTTTTTCAAATTTTTCAAATTTTGTGAGAAAAATTTTGTTTAAATATTTTTTTTTAATTTTTTTTTTAATTTAAAAAAATTTTTTTTTTTAATTTTTTTTTAAATTTTTTTCTAATTTTTAAAAAAAAATTTTTTTATAATTTTTTTTTAAAGTTTCAGCAAAATATCTCTAAAAAAAATTTACTTTAAGTATAAAGTGTTTTGGACTTGTTTTTTGGCCTATTTATGGGCAGTGATTTCGAATATGATATGTATTTTTAAATCGGTGTAGGATAACGAAAGCTAAGACGAAATATATCAAGACACTGACAAAAAACGGGCAAAATAAAAAACGAAAAATTAGAAAATTCTTCATAACTGAATTTTTAACACAAATTTTTTTCTTCTATTAGGATCCCAAATCTATGGAAAAAATAAACTTTTCGATCAGTTTGGCTGTTGCCTAATGTAATCAGTTTTCAAAAATGCTTCGATACCTCGTAGTTTTTGCTTTTGTTTCTGTTCTGATTTTGATAAAAAATCACAAAATCGAACCTTAAACTCTGTTGCTCTGCTCTGTGCTGACAAATTTGTAGAAATTGAAAAATGTAGCATTTGGAAAACAACTTTTGGAAAAGTATCTAATAAAATAGTAGCAATTCGAAGCAAAGCAAGCACAGATTTGATATATTTCCTATAGCTGTAGCTTTCTGCATCTAGAACTGCTACCAATTGTTATTTTTTTTTTACGAAAATTCCCCTTAACCTAATATTTGCAATATTTTGCTAACCCAACAGAAGGGTTAAGTTCATTTTCTTAATTTTGAAAGCGTTTTACCCTGAGAAAATCCCTGAAGCCATAAAACTGAAATAACAAAGAAAGCTTGGAACCGAAACTGTACCGATAAATTTTTTTGGTTCTAAAGGTTCCAAAATACCGGTTCTTAAATAATTAATAATAACGGTTCCGCTAACGGTTCTGAGTTTTAAATGGTTACGGTTTGACACCCTGTTTTTTCTGTATTGTTAGTCATCATAGTTTGCATAAAAACCAATGTGATTTCAAAAAGTTACTCGATTTAGGACTTTAAAGTGTGAGCATTTCGATGGATTTGAATTCAGCGCTCTAAAGTACCTAAGAAACGATTGTAATCTTTAAGTATAAAGTGTTAGCGTGACTTTTTTTCTTAACGAGCAAGCACGAGTCAACACGATGTGTTTTCAATGCAAATTTCGATTTCACAACAATACACGATACAGACCAACACTTATTGACTCAATAAAATAAAAAAATACTAAGGTAATATGACAACTCGACTCAATAGAAACATAAATACCAAATAAATGCCCAAATCTGATGCGATCTTGTCATATTACCCGATTATTGTATAGATAAAATGATAATTAATACTCCCAAAAGCAATAATTTTCATGAATAAAGGGATGAAAATCAGGCGAAATAAGCTTGGTTGGATAAAAACGAAATTGACACAGAAGCTTAAAATTAGTTTATTTAGAAGACTTTATCACTTTGGTTCTGAAATGCATTAAGCGAGCGACGACATTTCTTTTTCCGTTAAATAAAGTCGTGTTTTGTCGTGCTTTACAAATTATTTTTTCCAAAATATTCGTGTCATTCTCGTGTTGAAAAATATGCGTAATATGTAAGTTCACAGCTTTTGCTAAATGCGCAAGAGTGAGACGGACAATGTTTGCATGAAGGCGTGTGATTAGCTGAGCGCTGCACAAAAAACAACCTCAGGAATAATTTCATCTCATTTTTTACTTTTTTTATAAACTATAATGAATTTATTCAACTATCCTTGGTGTTCTACAAATCGTTTTCGACCCAAAAACGACTCGATTCCCATACGATTTGGGTCGTTATTGGGTCAAAAGCGATTTCTGGAACACATGGGTATAGCTTATTTTTAGCCACAGTTGATATTGAACTAAATGAAATGCATTTCACAAAATTTATTATTTGTTCAGTCATTTATTTCAAGTACTAATTGTCAAAAACTGTAAAAAATCACAAAATTGATCTTAATATTAGCTATAGGGTCAAAAACTGAAGAGTTTAAATCCTGAACTATTGTCTAAACGCGGAGACCAAGCTCATTTTTGCGGATTCTTTTGATACGCAACAAAAATGCGTGCAAATTCCCACCGATTATATTCCCGATAAGGAATAAACGCTATTAAATCGAAGCGTTATCTACTGCGGTTTCCGGTTTGGCTCAAAGGATATGGGCACGCATTAACGGTATAGTGCGATTCAGTACCGGTTTGTATTCCCGATTTCCTTGAACCATTTTTTCTATAATTCAACGAAATCAAATCAAAAAGTTTCAATCTCAAAAATAAGAGCTCTAGCATTTTCGCACCTTATTCCTCTTACTTTCACCCTGATTGAATCAGAAATCAGTGGCTTTTGTACCTCAATTATTGTTAAGGAATACCCCACACCACTTAAGGCCATTTACTTACTCTATAACTAGCTAATCGCTGCCCACCGTTGTGGTGGGCGTTCTCACGCTCAGAGTGGACACTGTGGAGCTGGGCGTTGGTGGTGGTGCTGGTGGTGGTGACTCTTCGTTGATGCCTCCCCCACTCGTCGCACTGCTGTTCCTTTGTACACTAAAAAAGCGCAGCAATGTGGTCTCACTGTTCCTTCGACTAGAGGTGGGTGTGCGTGGTGGTGCTCCACCCACTGCCAGGTTTGCTTCATTATGTGAAATGCGCCGCCGGGGCGTGGCTTGCAGACGTGGACTACACTCGGATTGGCGTAAACTTTGTAGACGCGGTGAGGCCAACACATCTGTGGTCTGCTCCTCATTAATTTTGTCGCTGAAACTCACGGAGCCCGCCGATCGACTGCTGGTCATGAGTTTCTGTTTGCGTATTTTGGTCAGCCAGTCGACCTTCTCTTTGGCTTTACGTTTGGGTGACATGATGCCCAAATGGGGGGCATCTCCATCTAGCACATAGTTGGGCAAATTGGAAGTGGGTGAGTATATTAGAGAGGAGAGGGGCGGTGCAGCTGATGCTGCTGTTGCTTCTGCTGCTGCGGCGGAGGAGGTGGTGGGTGGTGAGGTATATAGCTGATTCATGACATTCTCTGTAAGCGGCGAGGGTGTATTGGTTAAGTGCAATAATTTGGGCAAGGGCGACATTTCCACATCTTTTAGGGAATTCTCCTTGCTGGGTGTAATGGTGGTCGCCTCCTCCTCGCCTATGGCGGGCAGCTGACTGCCACTGCCGCTGCTGGTGGAGGGTCCAAACAGACGACGTCCTCGGGTTTCCAAAGGTTTAATACGTTTCAATGGCTGCTCAGCGGCCTCGCCCACGGCCACAGCCACACCACCCAGCATATCCAGAAAAGAGCGTTTTATGGATATTTTTTCCACCGAACCGGGTGTGCGTTCATTTTGTTCCCTCAAACGTTTCAAGGAACGCGGTGTGGACTCCAGTTCTCTTAGATTGTACTTATGATGCCCGCTGGTGGCATTTAATTGACGCTTATTGAATTCCCTAACATAGCTCGATTGTCCACGATATTGTTCAGCCCTCTCCGCCTCACTTAGTCGCTCCAGATCGGGTCCTATGCGCCAAATCTTATGACGTGCATCATCCGAACAGGTCACAATGGGACGATCATGTGTAGCACCCCAAGCCACGCAGGTCACCTCCACTGTGTGACCGGAAAGAGCCACCAAAGGCTCCTCAGCATGTTCCAAATTCCATATATAGGCACGTTCATCACTGCTGCCACTGAGCAAATATTTGCCATCCGGACTTAGACAGGATTTGATGTAGAAAGTGGAATTAAGTAGACCCTTGTAGCAGGCCAAAGGTTTGGGTGAATAGGAGACCAAATTATAGCAATAAATGGTATTATCCATACAATTGGCATACAGACGCGCTCCCGCCGCATCCACTATGAGATTGGTGAAACCCTTAAAGGTGGAACCACCCGCATAGGGTAGACTATGCCTGGGCAGTGGCTCCTTTTTGTAGGCCGTATAATTACGTCGCAAATCCCAGACTTTGATTACCCCGTCGCCTGCACCGCAGGATATTAGCGTATCATTGTCCTGAAAGGCCAAGCCGGTGATGCTGCTCGAGGTATTGGTGGAGGCCATTTTGGGTGTGCGTGTGCGTTGCTTACGCTGCGACATGGGCGTGCCTGGGCCTCCCGTGTGTCCACTATAAATGCAATTGTCCACCCGTGAGGTAAGATCCATATTAAGATTGGCACGTATATCCCAAATGAGTATGGCACCATCACGTCCTCCGGTGGCAAATACGGCGGGATCTGTGCGTTTAAAGGCGGCCGTTTTTACGGAACGTGTGTGACCCACATAGGAGTTGAGACCGCGTATACCCGAACCGGCCACCTCCCACAGTCGAGCCGTGTGATCACCCGAGGCGGAGACAAAACGCATTTGTCCCGGTGCCCATTCCAAATCGAATACCGCATTAAAATGACACTGGGGAGCACTCAAGGATTGCTCCTCCGGTTCGTGATTCCTTTGGGTGGTATCCTGCAAGGCTATTTTGCCATCCTCATTGGCTATGGCCAGTATGTGTTTATAGCCCGAGCAATTGGCAAACTTGGCCGAGAATATAGGCGGCTCCGGATTAAAATCTGGACTATAGTTGGCCGGTGCAATGCCTCGCCAGCTGTCCTCCTTGGCCACGCACAGGCGACTTAGGGCAAAGTCATACGTCTGCTCGTTGGCTACAAGCGGGAGAGAGGGGGCAAGAAAGAGAAAGAGCAATAAATAATTAAACGCTGGCTCAGCACTTTCCCTCAGCCACTTGTTTGGCTTTTAATGCCAGCCCCATGTAAATATAGTGACTTTCCACCCATTATTCATTAGTTTAATCTTTGATTTGATTTCAAAACCAATTTCTAGTTTTCAATTGTGAAATTTTCAACCGCCAAAAACTGAAATTCTCCCGCCAATCGTATTACTTACCAAATCCATGCTCTCTCCTTAATAATTTATTGTACATATTCATCTTGACATCAATAGCGTGCTACAAACTTGTTGGGCCAAACGTTTAACTAATTTATTTGGTATTTAGGCTCAAATATAAACAAACTAAACTAACTACAAGCTAGCACATATTTTTTATATGGACTTTAGGGATGGTAAGTGCAGGCCTTTGCGTATATCGATATGCAGGCATTTATCGATAACACTCAGACACAAAATTTAGCCTTTTTTCGCAAAGTATGTATAATGTTAGGATTTCTAATAGATTTGGGGGTATGCCCTGCGGCCGAACACATTCATCAAATTCAATTGACTCACTGCTTGTCAGAGAGTCAATCGCATCAACACTTCAAGCTGAGCAGTTTTATACCAGGCAACACTGCCAAGCAAGCAATGATAGTTATGATTTGGTGGCAAGCCAAATTAAAGCTAACACATATTTATTTTTCAGTTTCCCATACTAATAGCATAAGTTTAACCACTTAATATGTACATTTATTAATATTGACTCCAAAATTTCTTAATCATTTATTTTAGCAGTGCAAAATACACAAATATACTCTTACTTTTGGCCTCGCTCTTTACAAACGCTCCAAATTACCAAAAACAAAAATATCACAACAAATTTTTATTAATAATTTTAGTTATATAAATTTTTTTAATCTGTCTATAATTTGAAATTCAACGTGATTTTCACTGTATTATTTGGCTGTTATAAATATTTTATATATTTAAAAATTTTAAAACCACAGTCTCTATCCCTTAGATAAACTGAAATATTATGTTAGTAATGTAAATTTACAAAATAATGAAGTTGTCTTTTTTCTAACATAAGCAGTAGACTTTATATTTCTTCCATTATTTTTAAAATATATATATTTTATATAAAAAAAATAACCTTATCCATATTATCGCCTTTTTTCTAACAATCTACTTGTGATTCTGCTGTTAGCTTTCTCTTGTTATCTTCTCTGTTCCAAAAGTTGTCTGGGTAATCATTATCATATAAATGCCATAATACTCAATGCACATAACTTTCTTGTGATGAAATCCATTACTTTTTAATACAAATATTTAATAATCAAATGAAAGGAATTCATTATAATTATTATATTCACGATGAATAACTTTAATACGCTCAAACTAAGGTACGAATACAGCACTCAACTCTGTGTTTTCTCACGATCACGTCATGATACACTGTGATACGTTCAAGTTCATGTCACGCTCGCATCTCTACTTTAAGCCTTGAAAACCACCAATTTAGCCATTTTCCCGCCAGATCTAACTATTTTGAATGGACGAAGACTGCAAGCTATTCAGCCAGCATTTTTAGTTATACTTAAAATATTATTTGCCATTTTTAAGGCATTTTGTATTAATATTTGCGATTTCTAGGCATTATTTACAATCAATTTAGCCATTTGCCGGCATCAATAGTTGGCATATAAATTTAGAGCTAAAACTGACCTTAAACTAGCTAAATGCTGCCAGCTGTTTGTAAGACATTTTAGCTCATCTCTAATCTCAAAACTGACCTATCGATTTTAAGTAACATCTCTTTTTGTTTTGTTGCTGTTGGTTGTTTTTTTGTGTTTCCTCACAAATTATTCATAATAAATCAAATTAATTATAAATTAATATACAAAACGTTAAAAAATCATATCAAATGCTTTAAATTTAAATTGATTTTTTAAGCAGAGTGGCAATTACAGCTCAACACACATACTCATACTCAAGGATATTCAGCGCAAGGACTGCAACAACAACAACACAGGTGAGCCCTTGGCTTGAGCGCCAAAGTTGGAATTCATATGTATGTACTCATATACATATATGCAATCAATAAAAGCAACCACCTCCTCCTCCTCAACAATCAGGGGAATGTGTAATGACAACAACAACAACAACAAGTTCATATCAAACACGCAAATGCAAAGAAAACTGGAAGTTGACGATAAACTGGCCATTCATACTCATAATATGACGACTTGTGTGAGCTCTCTACGCACTTAATGTATGTAAATACATATGTGAGAATCAGAAACTTGATTTGGCTTGACCCAGCACAAAGGCCCATTCTTGAGAAGGTAGCGCACACTTCCGCCCATTTGTCCTTGGGTGCCGACGCCCTGTGTAGGCTCGCTCTTATATATATATATTCTTGTATATGGCAATTGCAGTTCGCGTGACCTTAAACATTTTGGGAGCTGTCCGTGTCAGGGTACAAGGGCTAGAATTCACTTAAATTAATTAACAACGGAAATTGAGGAAAGGCTAACTTTGTCACTGTTCATTTCATTAGCTGACCTATAGATGGTCATAATACCCTCTACAAGGGAATAACTGGGCTTGAGTTGAAACCCTTTTATGGTTTAAGGTATAAGCATAACCATTTAGGGCTTACACACGTACACTATCAACCGTTAGAATTCATTTCCAAAGAAGCAATCCAGCTGTAAAGAATACAAAGAAACAGCAGAAACAACAACAACAACCAACCCACTAAAGCAGGTTTCTTTATCATACAAAAAACCAATAACAAAAAAAAATATTAATAGATACGCATTTGACACTGTTTAATTGTTTATTTTGTTTCTTATCAACAAATACTTCCTTTTTTGTTCTACATGCTGCTTGCAACTTGAAAAAATGTTTAGCTTTAACCATGTCGGTGGCAGGTCTACGCCAGAGCTTATTGCTCTGGAGCGTTGATTACTGGAACTTGGAAGGTAACATTGTGTTTAATCGATCTTGGTTTTGCTTTTGGCTTTTTATTTTTTTGTATGTTAAACTGTAAATTTCCCAAGCAAATGCATTATTAATGATTCCTTCCTCCCTCCCCTTCCCACAGCCGTCATGGCGGACAATGTGTTCAAGTCGCACGATATCGGGCTACGCGCTCAAAAGAAAATACTCTCACGCATGGCTACAAAAAATATTGCCAAGACATTTATTGATGGCACAACAGCCTCACTGCTGGATAATCTATATCGTCTATGTAAACTGCATACCGGGAATAAGGTGCGAGCCGAGAAGCTGATTAAGAATATCATTAAAATTGTCATCAAAATTGGAGTTTTACATCGAAATAATCAATTTAGTGACGAGGAATTGCTGAAGGCTGAACATTTTAAACGGAAATTTCAGGTAAGATTACTTAATTGATGGTATTAAATATTATCCATAAAAAAAATTCTATATTAAATTTGTCTATATTTTTTTAGGATATCAAATTAAATAATTTTTTTAGGTCGATTCGCTTTTTTACTTCTTTTTCAAGTCATTTTTCGAAAAATTTGGGATTAAATTAAATAAATCAATTTGAACCATAATGAAAATATTGATTCTTTCATTAACAATTTTTCTATATTATTTGTCATATTTTTTGCCGAGCCCAGAAATGATATCAATCATCACATATGTTAGTTTGAACCTTTATTTACTTAGAATATTTTTGGTTTGCGTCGATTCGCTAATTTACTTAATTTTTTCAAGGCATTTTTCGAAAAATTTGGGAAATTTGATAGGTTTGGCGCCGGTCTTGAACTAGTGAAATGTGTATCTACATAAAACTAACCTCCTCACCAACTTTTAAGTCTATAGCTTTAATAATTTCTGAGATATGGCTTTGAACCACTTTTGAAACCGCTTTCGAACCGGTTCACAGGGTGTTGTCAAAGCCTATGACCGTTTACTAATCAATAAAAACATACTGTAAAAATTTAATGAAGATCGGTTTAGTGGTTCCAGAGATATATGGGTCTGAACCACTTTTGAACCGGTTTAAGCCGCTCTCGAACCGGTTCATAGACTTAAAACATAGCCTATGACTCTTTCCTGATTGACTTGAATATATTATAAAAATTTCATGACGATCGGTTTAGTGGTTCCAGAGATATGGCTCTGAACCACTTTTGAACCGGTTGATATCGATTTCAAACCGGTTCAAAGACTTGGAACATAGCCTATGACTCTTTCCTGATCGACATAAACATATTGTAAAAATTTCATGAAGATCAGTTTAGTGGTTCCAGAGATATAAGGGTCTGAACCACTTTTAACCGGTTCAGCCGTTTGAACCGGTTCAGACTTAAACAACCTATGATCTTTCCTGATTGACTTAAATATTGTAAAAATTTCATGACGATCGGTTTAGTGGTTCCGAGATTGGGTCGAATCACTTTTCGAACGGTTGATATCGATTTCAAACCGGTTCAAAGACTTGGAACATAACCTATGACTCTTTCCTGCTCGACATGCATATATAGTACAAATTTCATGTCGATTGGTTTAGTGGTTCCAGAGATATGGGTCTGCACCACTTTTGAACCGGTTCAGCGCGCTCGGAACCGGTATTAAACCAGTAAAATATCTGTATTTACATATATAACTAACCTGCACACCAAATTTCAAGTTCATCGCTTGAATAATTTCTAAAATATGGCTCTGAGCCACTATACCGGTCTCCATAAAACTAACCTTCCTTATTAATTTTCAAGTTCATAGCTTCATTAATGTCTGATATATTGCTCTGAACCAATTGTAAACCGGTTTAAGCCGCTTTCGAACCGGTTCATAGACTTGGAACATAGCCTATGACTCGTCGGAACAATAGACTCTGAATTAGAGTCACGGAACAAGAGTCTATGAACAAGAGTCACGGAACAAAAGTCTCGGATCAAGAGTCTCGGAACAAGAGTCACGGAACAAGAGTCTCAAAACATAAGTCGCGGAATAAGAGTGACGGAACAAGAGTCTCGGAACAAGAGTCGCGGAATAAGAGTCGCGGAATAAGAGTCTCGGAACAAGAGTCACGGAACAAGAGTCTCAAAACATAAGTCGCGGAATAAGAGTCACGGAACAAGAGCCGTGAGCAATATAGTAATTTTTTTTTTTTAGAACTCGTTTAGACCCTCATCTGGGCAGGCTTATTAGCCGCTGTATATTCTTTCACTTTTTTTCTTGGAATTCTCTTCAAAATTTGTAAGAAATTTTTACTTTCTTCTTTCAATGCATAGCCATTGCTTGCCCCAAAGTCAGTTGCCCGAGCCCAAAGCCTTGGGCTTCTTTCACAAGCAATCCGAGCTGTGGGAGATGTTGCCGCAGGTGGGTAAACTGCGTGAACTTTTCAATCTGTTTGTGGTTGGCGGCTTGGGCCAGGGTACCATCGAGCTGGTGGATGTGACCGACTGTTTGCGTGCCATGGGTCTCGATCCCTGCGAGCTGTGGGTGCAGGAAAAGCTGGCCGAGTTTTTGAGTCGCTGTCGCCTGGACAATTGGCCCAAGCGGGTAAATTTTGAGCTATTGCTGACACTTTACTGCTCATTGGCCAAAATGGAGGAGACTCAGGGTCCCAGTGCCGATGAAATGATCAGTAGCTTGCGTCTCTGTGATGCAGCTGGAACGGGCATGATACCCTATACAATAATGCGGCGCCTACTGACCACAATGGGTGATCGTCTTAGTGAGCCGGAGGTATTCGGTCTGCTCAACTGCTGCTCGGATAGGGCCGGAAATGTACACTATAAAAATCTCATTGAAAAACTTTTTGAGAAGGATGAGGATGCGTCGGAAACACTTGAGCAGGCACACATATATTTGCAATCGGTGGGACGCAATGCCATTGATATGGATATGATGAAGCGAGATGAATTCATTGAGGCGTTGCGTGAGGAGGATGTGGATAAGACGGGTTTTATAGAGTCGAAACGATTGTTGGAGCTATTGAATGGCAGTGGACATAGTTTCTCCAGTGCGGAAATCGAGCAACTGACCAAGGGCATGACGGATGTGCAGGGTGTCGGGGGGATTGACTATCGTCGGTTTCTTAGGTTTATCATGAATGAGTAAGAGCAGAGCTTTCAAAGCTTCGAATCGGTTAAAGCGCCCTATATGTCTCGTTTTAAGTGGCGTAAACTCTGCGCATAACGGTCATATAAATTTAATAATACCGGAACCGTTAAACTAACGATATTAAAAATTTTTGAGAACGGAAAACCGATTATTGATAATTATGAGGGTTGGAAAACAGTGTTGGAGAAAGATGGAAAACAGTGTTGAAGACAGAATTGGAAAACTGTGTTTGAAAACTATGTTTTAAACAGTGTTGAAAATCATAGTTCAATAACAGTCTTGGAAAACAGTATTCGAAAGTAGTGTTGGAAAACAGTGTTGAAAAATAAGATTGAAAAACAGTGTTAGAAAACAATGTTTAAAACACTGTTGGAAAACAGTATTGGTAATCAAAGTTCAAAAACAGTGTTGGAAAATAGTATTGGAAATCAAAATTCAAAAACAGTGTTTCAAAAAGGTTGGAAAACAAGGTTGAAAAACATTGTTGGGGATATAGTGTTGGGATATAGTGTTATGATATAGTATTGGGATATAGTGTTGGGATATGGTGTTAGGATATAGTGTTGGGATATAGTGTTGGAAAACAATGTCAAAAAACAAGGTTGAAAAACAATATTGAATAGTGTTGAAAATTATTGTTGGAAAATAATGTACAGATATAGTGTTGTAAAATAGTGTTTATTAATAGTGTTGGAAAATAATGTTGAAAAGTAATCAAAATGTTGAACACAGTGTAAAGGTTAATAGTTTTTGGAAAAGAGTGTTGGAAAACAACCCAAAGGTGAAGTAGTCTAGAACATACTACTGCTAATTTAAATTGAAAAGCCACGGTAGACCAGACGAATGCTTTGAGTGTATGCTGTGACTGTGTGAGCGTTATGCGTTACGCGTTATTCGTTATTGTGAAATTGAATTGTACCTCTACCAAAAAATCTTTCGTACCGAATTTAAAAATTTTTTAACCTTCAAAAAATTTAGGGCATTCTAAAGCTAATATACCCTTTAGCTTTCTATTTTTATTTGTGCTATTTGTATGTCCGTAGCTGTACTTTTTGATTAAATTATTAAACTAATTTGTGACTTTTTTTTTGTCAATTTTACAGAACACCCAACTCTCGATCATATCATTCTACGAAGTGGATTTCACCTTCGACTTGGCCTATCTGCAAAAGTCCATTGGCGAATCACAAAAGGCGCTCAAGTCAATTGTGCAACCGCATTTGACTGAAAAATCAATGGGCCGCATCGATGAGGTATTTGATTTCTTTGCTGATGCCTCACTGCTGGAAACCGCCTTCAAGCCCAATTCCCCCTATCGTGAGGTGATGGGCAAAATAGTGGCTGACATTAATGCGGCCATGGAAATGGGAGATATTTGAACTAAATACGTAGGAGAAAGGCTATTTATCAAACCAAAAAAAAAAAAAGAAAGCAAGAAAAGACATGCACCCACCAACACCAAAATACAAAGCCTAGAGAAAACTAGAGAAGCACACACACAACACTAACTGGTTCGATATATAATTTCCAAAGGTGATATGGGTTGACCACAATATCAAACGTCCGTATCTGAGAATTTGTTAACATTTGTTTACTCAAACTCTAGTTATAAGTTGGAAAGAAATGCATTTCGCCAAAGGAATTCTTTAAAAAACAAACACTAAACTCAAGCAAAATGCTTTTAAGTCGTTGATATTGTATAAATGTGTGTTTTGTGTGTAAATGTATATTTAATAAGTATGAAAGTCTTTTATCTAAATGTTTAAAGTGAAAGCTAGGTATGTTGATATCGATTAAATCGATATATATATTTAGAAAATTGTTTTAAAATGGGATCAGGTTTAGCTTTTTAATGTTGAGTCATAGATTTCTCCCAAATCGGAACTGAGATCAACCAATACTATTTTACCATAGCCTTTGACCTAACTGTTCTTATTTTAGCAAAGTATTATTAATCAGCATTCCTTTTTAAGTATTATAGTTCTCTGTTTAACCATTTAAAATTTTTTTAAGAATCATTTTTGGAACCCTGATATCAAAAAGGTTGTATTAAAACTTCAAAATGGCGTCTGAATGATTCTTTGATTCATTTTTGTAGTTCAATTTGAAGACCAAGTTTAGTAAATCATTTTAGTTCAGGCTTTAAATCAGAGCTGGGCATGAAATTTCAGTTTGAGAGCAGTCCAACAACAACAACAGAAAAAAAAGAACCCTTATAAGCATGGATATCGGTTCCGGTACCGGTTCCGGTACGTACCGAAATGAAAATATCGGTTAAAGGTTCTATTTCGGTTTTCAAGTAATTTCGGTTTTCGGTTCCGTTACGGTACCCAGATTTTTATTTCGGTATACCGGTACGTACCGGTACAAAAATTTTTTAATGTTCAAAAATCTATTAAAAAAAAATGGATCTATAAAGAAAAAAATTTATTTTCAGTCTATGCCAAATGAAATAACGTTTTTTTAAAATATACCGATTTCCATCCGTTTTTATTTTTGGACAAACAATTTCGCTAAACGTTTCTGTATATTTTATATTAAATCTTTCTAAAATCAGAAAAAATATTTCTGAAATATGGTTCGAAATAATCGGTCCCTAAATCTTTTGTATTCCTGCCATAAAAAAAGATATTTTGTTATTTGGATAGATTTAAACCCATACTATAAGACTAGTTTTCAATATAGCCCATAATACGCTGGTAAAATCAGCTCTAAAAACGCTCTACAACATTTGGAAACCTAAAATCTGCACGAGCTTTTTTTTTACATTACATTTTTCTAAATATTAAAACGAAATTTTCTTCAAATGGAAAATAAAATTTCTAAACTTTCGAGCGATATTTGATTTAACTCAAGAAACTTAATTTCTAAAATTTATATTACCATTTTTCCAACATTTCTATATTAAAGGGAGGATTTTACTAAGACTAAGAAATCCCTTAAATTTAATTAAATGGATTATATTTACGAAAGAAAAGTTTTTCCGCCTTTTAAGACATTTTTTTCTATATCGTTTATATCTTAAAAAAAATAATTTGATCCTGGTTTTCTCTAAAGTCCGATTTTTTTTTTGAGTGTATACGTTGCTATTTTACCGGTTGAAATACATATTTCAAATAATCTTAAATCAATAAAAAAATAATAAAAAACCGAAACAGTACCGGTATTAGCGTTTCGGTAGGGTTCCGGTTTTTTCGGTTCCTATTATAACGGTTTTCGGTTCTCAAAAAATGTTTAATATCGGTTCCGGTTTTGATACCGGTACGTGGCTTGAAACGGTTTATTTCGGTTAACGGTTCCGGTTTTATTCCCTGCTTATAAGTAGTCTGTCTACACAAGTCTCGGTTATTCGGGATTCAAACCCGCTTTTCAATTCGCGGACATATTTCTAGAAGCATTGAATCGGAATTTTTATGAGATATATACAGAATATTTCAAATTTATAATTTTTAACCGATTTTTTTATTTTAAAGTTCTAAGAAAATAATGCTTGTTCTTTCAAACTGATCTAAAGTCATTTTTAAAGCCCATCCCCTAATCAAATGATATCAACATATCCTAGTCCACTTCTGTGTATGTGAACTGTCTCTTTTTGATACTCCAAAACTTCGCTAGAACCAATTGTTATCAACCTAAACTAAACATATATAATATTATATATATTTGTACTTAAAAAATTCCACTTTTCAGATCTCCTTTCCTTAAAAAAAAAAAATTGTGAAAACAAAAAACAAAATTCCACATTGTTATTAATATTAAGTTAAAATTTTATGTTTTGTTTTGTAAACCGGTTTATTCCTTTTTATATGTATTCCATAGACCACTAAGAGGGTCCTTTTTAACTTTAAGCATTATTTATGATATTTGGCTTTGATGATATTAAAAATGGATTCATAAAACATATCGATATATCGAAGGACAATAGATATTTTTTTAAAAGAGGTTTATTATGTTGACTATATATATTATTAAAAATAAAAAGCAAACGAAAAACTCAACTAAAACATTTCTATTTTACTCGGCTCGCTTTTGGTTAAGATCATCATCGTGAGCCTCCAGTTTTTGTTGCTTGAAAAGTTCTATCAACTTCTCGGTGGCGGTTTGTGGTGTATCCAAGGGTTTAGAGGCTGCAGGGCTGGGATATGCCTGACCATGCGCCTCAGGTGAACGCAACAGAAACGGTGTCCAGGGACCTTGAATGGAGGGCACATCTGTATGCCACATTTTGCGCAAACGCAATGAACTTGAACTGCCATTTTGTGTCTTGAGTAAATCTAACCATTTGGAAATCTCTTCCTTGGTGTTGTTGCGACAACAAAGCCACTCACGTTCGCCATTTACTAAAATTATAAATTATATGAGAGGTGTGTGTGAAGGTACAAACTGATATATGTACTCACAGTACTCTCCCACCAGCACGGGCGTGCGATGACGACGCGGCTTGACATAGACCACTATGCCGGGATTCTCTTTGGCAAAGTCCACCAAATGGTTTTCAATAAAGTCTCTGTAGTAAAGGTAAACATATTAGTTTTTGTTTCTTTTAAATTGCCTCAAAACTTACCGCATGCCCCGACTGGAGCCATTATTTTTGCAAAATTTCAAGGTAATTCTCTGCAGCTGGCACACATAGCGACCCAAGCCATTTTGCAGGGGAGCACGCGGAAAGCCTGACTTGAGAAACAAGTGGCTATTGGACATTTTCTAATTGAAAATTTTAAGCAAAAGAAAAATACGACGTAACCTGCCGGACGCAACAACAGATGTCAGCTGTGTGTACAGTTTTAGCTAAAGTGGCAACACTGAGACAACAGTGTTGCCTACTCTTCAAAATCAGCTAGAAAAAGCTAAACAAAAAAATGTTGCAAAGAAGCTACATTCAAAAAAAATAATTTTTTGTTTTTTATTATTATTCATTTATATAGGTATTATGCCTGTTAGCCGCTTTCGACTTTGTTATTTATAAAACTCCAAAAAATAGCAGGAAAATAGCTAAAATGGCCAAGCTGTCAACTCTATGACTGATAACGGAGAAAAGCGGCACAAAAGAGAAAACAAAAAAAATGCAGGCGTCGTTTTTCATTTAGTGGGAGGAGGAAAACGTGAATTAGAAAACGAAAGCGTGTTGTTTGTGTGCAACGTGTAAAGTGGGGCAAGGCCTGGCCTCATTGCTGCTGGCTTATCAGCTAAATGAATCCCAAAATGGCCACAGTAAGCATAAGCATTTGGAGCCATCTCTCAATTGCAGTAAACAAACGTTTTGCTTTAGACATTTACAGGTTCAGAAGAAGAAGATTCCTGTTCCAGCACCTCGTTCAGTTTGCAAGAGTGCATAAACGAGTTTCGGGCTCGTCGCATTAGACGCGTCTCCACGCACAGTCGGGATTGTGACATGCCCAACGCCCAACAACCGGCGGCTGCTCATCAGCCTGATGCGGATTTAATTAACCAAAATCGTTGTAACAAGGCACAGGAGCGCAAGGGTAAACCCTGTCAGAATGGTTTTTGTTATTGCTTTACCAGCGACAGCGGGGATTGTGCCTCCACACGTGAGCTGCACGTGCGCCAGCACAAACGCAGCAGGCCTAAGGTGAGTGTGGGTGTAATCAACCCTTTTTCAAATTAACAAATTTACATTACATTTTTTACAGGCTGCTGCCAAACAGCTGCCACAAAACAATCTGGGCAGTCAGCAGGAGCCGCGTCGTCGTCGTCGTCAAAGTGAGCCGCCCGCCAATATTAAACCCTTGACCGCTGTCAGTCGTTTATATACGGTGGCTGAGGATGCACCTCTTATACATATAATACAAGAGCTGCGTGACAATTGTGTGGTCTCCGAAGTGCGTGTAAATCGTCAAAAGTTAACCACTGCCAAATCTTCGCCCATTAAGTTAAAGAAAATGCAGCCTAGAGCAGCTCTAGTCTATGAGCCCACGGCACCAGCTTTATCACACATCAGCGAGCAGCAGGAATCAACCAGCAGTCACTGGGAGCAGGAGGAAGCGGAAGAATTGCAGCAGACTAGCCTCAAGAGTGCCAGTTCTCGGCTTAGCTCTAGCTTAGGAGGTGGACGCCTGTTGAAAAAACGTTTGTCTCAGGGTCAAGTAAATTTCAAAACACGCGATGCGCAACAGCCACCACCCAAGCCACCGCGACTTAGTAACCAAAGTCTGGATGGTGAGCTGTCATTATCCTCTTTGACCTCCACCACGGCCTCGGTGAGAGAGGCAGAACAAGTGTTGGATGAATTTCTGGCCAAACATGGTGTTAAGCTGCCTAACTCTAAGCGCAAATCCTATCCTTTGGGTAAGTTAAAAAATTCCCATATTTATACACTTGAAAAGTGTATAATTTTGCCCAGATGTTTGTAAGGCATAGAAATATTCATTTCCGACCCCATAAACTATATATATTCTTGATCAGGACGACGAGCTGAGTTCAAATCCGTCTGTTTCTACGCGAACTAGTCCCTCAGTTTTAAAGCTATCGAGCTGAAATTTTGCACAGAGTCTTTTTTTTACTGCACGCAACTAATATGTCGGAACCGGCTGGATCGGATGTCTATATCATATAGCTGCCATAGGAACGATCGGTCTAAGAACTAGTTCTAGTGAGAAAAACTTTTTTGTTTTCCATCGTAGCGTCACTAATCTTGGTATATGTTAGTTTTATATGCTTTCACACATTTCTGGAAAAATTTATCAAAATCGGATGACTATATCATATAGCTGCCATAGAAACGGTCGGTCAAAAAACTAGTTCTAGTGAGAAAAACTTTTTTGTTTTCCATCGTAGCGTCACTAATCTTGGTATATGTTAGTTTTATATGCTTTCACACATTTCTGGAAAAAATTTATCAAAATCGGATGACTATATCATATAGCTGCCATAGAAACGGTCGGTCAAAAAACTAGTTCTAATGAGAAAAATGTGTAATCGGTTATTTAGTTTTATCTTCACAATTGAAAAATTTATCAAAATCGGATGACTATCATATAGCTGCCATAGAAACGGTCGGTCAAAAAACTAGTTCTAGTGAGAAAAACTTTTTTGTTTTCCATCGTAGCGTCACTAATCTTGGTATATGTTAGTTTTATATGCTTTCACACATTTCTGGAAAAATTTATCAAAATCGGATGACTATATCATATAGCTGCCATAGAAACGGTCGGTCAAAAAACTAGTTCTAGTGAGAAAAACTTTTTGTTTTCCACGTAGCGTTAATGTATTAGTTTTATATGCTTTCACATAATTCGAAAAATTTATCAAAATCGGATGACTTTATCATAGCTGCCATAGAACGGTCGGTCAAAAACTAGTTCTAGTGAGAAAAACTTTTTGTTTTCCGTACGTTAATCTTGGTATATGTTAGTTTTATATGCTTTCACACATTTCTGGAAAAATTTATCAAAATCGGATGACTATATCATATAGCTGCCATAGAAACGGTCGGTCAAAAAACTAGTTCTAGTGAGAAAAACTTTTTGTTTTCCTATTCTTGGTATATGTTAGTTTTATATGCTTTCACACATTTCTGGAAAAATTTATCAAAATCGGATGACTATATCATATAGCTGCCATAGAAACGGTCGGTCAAAAAACTAGTTCTAGTGAGAAAAACTTTTTTGTTTTCCATCGTAGCGTCACTAATCTTGGTATATGTTAGTTTTATATGCTTTCACATATTTCTGGAAAAATTTATCAAAATCGGATGACTATATCATATAGCTGCCATAGAAACGGTCGGTCAAAAAACTAGTTCTAGTGAGAAAAACTTTTTGTTTTCCATCGTAGCGTCACTAATCTTGGTATATATTAGTTTTATATGCTTTCACATAATTTTGAAAAAATTTATCAAAATCGGATGACTATAGCATATAGCTGCCATAGGACCGATCGGTCGGAAAATGTGTTTTACTAAGAAAAGTTTTTTTTTTTGGTATCAAATTTTTATTATCAATGATTTAAAAATTTTAAATATCTAATATCTATATCCTATATATATTTTACCGGTTAAATCAGTTGGAGTAAAGTTTTTCAAGTGTATTAAAAACTTCGGCACAGTCGAAGTTAGCTTTGCCTTCTCGTTATTAACCCAAAATAATTACAGCCGAAAAGGAGAAACCCCGGCGAGTCAGCAACCTACCCACCTGTCCCTCTCTCAGTGATCTAGAGCGTGTGGTAGAGTCCAAACGTGGCTCAAATTATGCCAAAAATATACAACAGGCAGCCAGACGCAAGGAACCCGTGGAAAAGGAAATTATAATGGGTTGGACTGCACCTAAAATCAAGGATATGTTAAACTATGAGCAGAAGCCCAGTCAATTCAAGTCTTTGGCTACCTCGGCTGAGCCACAAGTAACCATAGGCTGGCAGCCAGAGGTGCCTAAAATATCTCTAGACACGGTAGATGGCAGTGTGTGTGAGAATCTGGCTGCTTATATAGAACAAAAACAGACTCCTTTGAAATACCCCAGAACCAACAACAACAGTCAGAAGTTTATATGGGGTGAACAACTGCGTCATATGTCACCCTGGAAGGGTCCAAAGAAAAGCACCTTAAGCAAAAAATCCAAGAATTTTCTAAATCAATCTAAGAACAAAATTTTACGATTTGTTTCGCCCAAGAAATCAAATCGGGAGGCCACAGAAACTGTAAGAGTTACCTCACCCCGACTGTGTTCGGTGGGTGTGCAGACGCAACTGGATTTGCCCTCACAATCCCCACCGGGTAGCTATCATTCACCTGTGCAAGTGCCGCAGCCGGTGGAGGCGCCCACACCACCCAAAAAGTTGCCACGTAATCGTGCACGTAAATTGGATTTTCATACAGAAACCACTCAAGCCCCTAGAACCTATCGTTCCTATCACAAGGATTTGGATCAGGATGTGACCATAACCAAAATGGGTTATTTGCTAAGCAGCATACGTTCCAAACTGGAAGCCAGTGATGAAAGAGCCACTCGCACCTTTCGGGTGAGTTACAGAAAATTTTATTTAAAAACTAAACAACTCTTAAAATGGCTCCCATGGAGTAGTGATCCGAGCCCAAATAGTGATTGGGTATGGCTCCCACGCGTAGGCAGCTGTTGATTGAGGGCAGTCTATAAATGCTTTCCACTTGAAGCGCCGGGCTGTTTTGATCACGAGGTAGCGAGCGTAGCATATAATCCACCGTAATCCACTCATCCTGCCTTGTAGAGGCCGTGTCTTCACCTGGATCCAAGGCCTCGAAATTCAATAAGGAAGTTTTATTGGCAGTTAACAGCTCTAGGGGCAGCGATTGTGGCTGACTATTAAAGTCTCCGGTTAGTATAATGGGTGTATTCCGAGCAAACTTGCTTAGCTCTTCGATTAGCCTCAAGGCCTGGGCACAGCGTACATCCTCGCGTCGGGGATTGTACAGCAAATGTGTGGTGGCCACTATCAACTCTTTGGACTGTTGCTGCTTCAAACGAAATTTGGCAAACAAGGCCACATTCTCGCGATTTAGTAGAGCCACCTGCTCATCATATAGCTCCACCGCCAGCTGCTCCATTAGTTGAAATTTGCTGGCATCATAAATAATGGCACAGCCATCGGTGCGTTGGCCCGTCTTCTTTTTATACACATACTCCAAACGTTTGCCATTGCCTAAACGTAGGCATTGCACCAGCACAGGCAAATGATCATATTGCATTTCCTGCAAACAAAGTATATCCGGATTTAGTTTAAGCAATTCTCTTTTGAGATTCTCCAAACGACGACGCCATATAAGCCAATCCTGTCTGACATTGACATACAAGTACAGATGTTCCAGCAGCAAATCCTGTGCCAAAATGTTGTATGAGATTAGCTTAAAACTGTCGGAGGAGGCGGCGGCGGCGGTGGGGGGCGGCAACCATTTGCGGTTAAAATCATAACTGGGCTCCAGTCCCTGATTGTTGTTGTTGTTGCTGCTGCTGCGTTTGCTCAGCGAGCGTGTGCGATTGTAGTTGGCTTGAAAGTTCATGATACGGACTAAAGCTTTGTACATTTCATCAGGCAAAGGAATCCATTGAATTGGGGAATTGAGTGTTTATGCTGGGACAGCCAAAAAGGGGAAAATGACAACTGCCTAGCATCAGCTGGTAGCAGCAGTGTTTGGCAATTTAGCCATTTTCAAGCCAAATTTAACTTTTTTGTGAGATTGAAAACAGGAAGCTATTTCCAGCTTTTTTTTAGATTACCACAAAAACTCTTATACAAATGGCAAACGCCACGACAAATCATTTTTTTTGTGTTTAAAATGGCCGAACAACCTCCTGCCTTGAAATTGGCAGAGGAAACACTTGCCTTGAATAAGGCAAGCGCCAGGCAAGTGAGAAGAGCTCACTTGAACCTATGTGCATTGGCCAATCCCTCCAGAGAAACTGTCCAGCATTTCTTGTTATTTTTAAAATATTATAAAGTTTTGGTCATTTGCTCGACACTTGTCACAGTCGATTTAGCCATTTTCCGGCATTTAAGCTTTTTTTTTTAGCTATCGATATATCGATAAATTAGGCTATCGGACGCTTAGTTTGAATTGTTGAAGTAAAGTTTAATAGAAATTAACTTGCAAATCATTTATTTCAGGGGGACCGTAAATAATAATTATTTTGTATTTTTGTAATAAGAAAAATCAACCACTTAGAGTAGCCGCAAAAATATATTAATTATGCCTGTGGGGTTCTTTTTGGATAATCTATGCAAATCCGCAATGATTTTTAAATTGTTGATTTTTAAATATATTCCTCAATGATAATGATTATTTTTGATTTTTATTTTTTAACTCAAACAATAATGATTATTTCCTGAGTGAAAAAAATCAAATAAAAAATAATTAATTTGTGATTTTATTTTTTTCTGAGGAAAAAAAAAATAAATAAAATTGATTTTTAATTTTTTTTCAAAAAATAAAATAAAAACTAATTGATGTATCCTTATAAAGGAAAATGCTAATCAATTTGAAATTAAAAAAATTTGTTAAAAATGGATTTTTTAATTTTACAAAAATGTGTTTTTCGTTTTTTTGTTTTGCTTTATTGATCACCTTTAACACATTTTCAAAAAAAATTTAAATTTATTGAGTCAAGAATAATTCAAAAATAATATATTTTCGGTGAAAAAATATATAAAAATAAATATAATAAGATTATTTGTGATTTTTATAATTTCCCTAGACTGCTCCCGTTTTACGCCTCTACAACACCAGCAGCCTCAAAGCCAAAGTCAAAGCCAAAGCTTCGATTGCCTAGATGGCCCTTCCGTTCTAACCACAACATCTGCCTCAGAAGATGCGCCGCGTCATCATCAACATCATCAGCTGCAGGATAGCGAGCCCATCTATTCAGAGATTGAAGAAGATTGCCTACGCATACGTGGCAGTCCACAGTATGAGGTTAGAACAGCAGCACGTCCATTAACGGCCACACCAACACCAACTCCAAGTTATGCCACAGCCACCGTTACCAATGCCACTTCTGCTGCTCCACCCATCTATGCCAAAGTGCAAAAAAAGGCCGCTCCCAAGCCACCCGTTGCTTTGGGTACATTCCTACAAGAATCTTTGAAGAATGGCAGCTTGTTTCAATTTATGCCGCTGCCCGATGAGCCCAGCTTAAGTGAATCCTCCACCTCCAGCGGTGCATCTGTTATACCAAGATCAACATCACCTAAACTCATACATCAATCGCTGAATAACATTAGCGAACAACATTCACCACCCAAACGCCACCGTTATCTGTCCAAATCGGAATTGTCACTGCAGCGCAGTGAAATTTTCTTGGATAATCTTTGCCGCAGTGAGTTGGTTATAGATCAGCAAGACAGCCATTCGCGACTGGAGAAGGTGCCAAATGTAAGTAATAAAAATATACTTTATTTTTTATTTTTTCATAAAAAAATCATTCACTTATAATAATTACTCTATGAGGGTGAAAAATACACCAATCCAATCCCAGATGGCTTACGTGTATCTGTCCATTTGCACCATGATTTACAAATCTTCGACTTATTTTTTGATAACTCTCAAAAAATAACGATTAATTTTAAACATTATTTAAAAACTTAAAAAATAACGATTATTTTTTGAGCATATATTTAAAAATCTTAAATAAGAGTTATTTAAATCCATAAAATAAATACATAATCCATAAAAAAACTCAAGATAAACCGTTTATTTAAGGATCAAGAAAATAAAAATACAAAAATTAGAGTTATTTAAGGATTTTTAATAAAACACATGAAATAACTATTATTTTCTGAGCATTAAAATAAAAATCAGATATAAGAGTTATTTAATGATTTTAAAATTAATTTTTGAGTAAAAATAAAAATCTAATATAAAAGTTATAAAATGATTTTAAAATAAATCTGAAAAATAACGATTATTTTTGGATTAAAAAAATAAAAATCTAAAATAAAAGTTATTAAATGATTTTTATTTGTTTACTCAAATTAAAATGTTTTTTAAATGTTGGCTGGGGAAGTTCCCCTTCAGTTTATACCCTAATGCTACAATGCACACATATATCTCTATATAAAAGCGGTTATTTGAAAAGGTATATCTTGAGTATTATTTTAAAATCCAAAAATAACTCTTAATTGAGATTTTTATTTATATGCTCAAAAAATAATTGTTATTTCTTAGGTTTTTAAATAATGTTTTAAAATTAATAGTTATTTTTTGAATAATTGGAAACAATCAAGAAATAATTATTATCAAGAGATTTATACGATACTAGCGTATACCCGCGGCTTCGCTCACACTTATGTAAAAAACTAAGTATTTAAACATGAGCATGAATAACAAAATATATTTTTTCTAACCTTTTTCCGCCAATTTTCCGGGTTATTTCAAAATTTGAAAATCCCGTTGGTTACATTTTGTTATGTAGAGCTCAAAATCGAATCTCTACATTGAAGCTAATCTTTCCGCCTATTTTCCGACTTTAGGGGTAGAATTCAAAATGATTTTGAATCCGATCAAATTGGAAAACAAATTTTTCAATATTTTTGATGGTAATATTTTGTTATTTAAAGCTTTAAAAAATAAATTTGGAGCTGATCGGATAAAAATCATACATCAGTTTTAAAAATGATTTTGAATCCGATCAAATTGGAAAAAAAATTTTTCAATATTTTTCCTCCAGTTTTCCGGACTTTCCAAAATTTCCAAAAATCCCGTTTGTAATATTTTGTTATTTAAAGCTTTAAAAATATATTTGGAGCTGATCGGATAAAAACCATACATCAGTTTTCCGTCCATTTTTCGACTTTCATGGAATATTTTCAAAAATTTGAAAGTAATGTGTTTCATATTTTTGTATGTGCTGCTTAAAATATGGGTGGGTGAATTTTCCAACAAAATTGAATGCAGTTTTATTGAAATTTCCAGATAGAGCTTTTTAAAAAAATTTGGGTCCGATCGAATGGAGGACAAAATTTTTTTTCAAGAATTTTTTTTGTGCAAATTTTTCGTATTTTTCAAAATGTCAAATTATGTTTGGAGTTGTCTCGATGAAAAACAAAAGATTTTCATACAACAGTTTTCCGACCATTTTCGTATTTTTGGGGAATGATTTTTCAAAATTTGAAAGTCACTCCAATATGTTCTACAAATCACTTTTGATCCCAAAAACGACTCTATACCCATACGATTTGGGTCGTTTTAGGGTCGAAAGTGATGGGTAGAACACATGGAACTGACTTTCAAATTTGGGTATGATTAGCTTCAAAAATGAGTTTGGAACTAATTGCCTAACCCATTTTCCACCCATGGGGGTGTAGTGGGTTAATTTTTCCAGAAAACTGGTATGCAGTTATTGTTGAATTTTTATTTCGATTTTTTTTTTAATTAGTTTGGAGCTGGATCGGATGTTAAATAAAAAAGTTTTATACAACAGTTTTCTGTGAATTTTCCACATTTCCCGGCGGAATTTTTCAAAACCCCTTCTTAGTACTCACTTTAAGAATAAGATGCAACTACTTTAAAAAAATCTGCTGGTTTCTCCAACGGTTTGGCCTGTGCAAGGGTTACCAATCAGTCAGTCAGTCAGTCAGGTTGAATTCTTTTATATATAAAGATAAATTATAATCGTTACGGTCCCTGCTTTAAAATGCCTAAAGTTTGAACTCTCTTATCTTACAGATTTGTGCCAGTGCCGATGTGGTGTCCTATGATTTACCCCATGAAGTATATAATGATTATAGCCTAGAGGATGCCAGTTCATCCTTTACCACCCAACAGGGCTATGGCTCCGCACAGCTGGAGCCACCACCACCGCCTTCAGAGAATCAAAGTACACCCAAAAAGGCCACAAATCCACGTTTTACAACTAAGGTAGAGATTTTTGTTGACTCCTATTAAAGCTAAGTCCACACATCATTCATTCTGTACAAAAACATTTAAAATATAAGCCATAATCCCACCAAAACTTTGATGAATTATAAAATTTTTACAGCCCAGACGCTCGCTCAGCATTAATCTTAATATGGCCAGCCCTTCCAACACCACCACACCAGTGCGTCCGCTCAGCCACAGCTGTCCTGCCACTCCCCAGCAGCCCGCTCAGAGTCTGACTGATTTAATACCCACCTTGCCCAGTCCCACGGGCAGCCAATTACTTTCCGTAAGTGCAGTGGCACGTTATCGTCTGCTTAAGGATGTCTTACGTCGTTCCTATCGCAAGGGTAAAAACTTTCTACTTAAACGTGAACAAACTAATCAAGCGGCGGCTGATTTGGACAGCAGCAGCTCGTATTATGCCAGCTTTCATTTAGATTCGCTAATGAATGAATCTTTGAGTACCCAAGAGCAACTGGCGGCAGCTGTGAACATATGCCGGCAAATGCCTGAATTGGAAATCTCTCAGGAAATGGTGGAGGCCGAGCGTTTATTGCTCTTCTCCAAGTTAAGCAAGAAATCTTTACCCAAACTAAATCAATCGGATAATCTGGCAGCCAGGCAACAAATGCAAAGTTTTCTTATAGATGCCATGCAGCTGCCAATTAGAGCCGATGCCAGTCAGGATATGTTCTTTAATTATCATTATATATGCACATTTGAGTGTGAAGGACGCATTTGTTCGACACAATCGGTGGAGTGTCAGAATGGTTCGGCCTGGTTTCGTGACTGTGGACTGGAGTTTTATAGTGCTGGTGGTGGTCAGGCGGAGGGGCTGGAGTTGAGGTGTCAAATCTTTATGCTGCGTCTACGTAAGGTCTCCACACTGGCTTTGGAGTCCAACCCAAAAGTGGTAAGTCGAATGTTAATATAAATGTGTGTTGTTGGCTGCCACTCAACTGATGCTTTCCTTAGAAAAGTGACAGTCCAGCTGCGTCCACTGAGCATTTGGTGTCCCGCTTTCGTCTGCATGCCTCCTTCAATTTAAAAGCTCACGAATTGGCGCCCTTTGAGCTAGTGCCCGGTGAAACTTGCCACAGCAATAAAATGTGCCTAAGCAGTTCCAAAACCTGGCAGTTGCCCCTGACTTCACACACCAAGTCTACAAATCTGCAGCCTCAAATCTTACTTACCGGACGTGTGGAACTACGCCTGCCTAAGCCCCATTATGCTGGCTATCTCAATGTGCAGGACACTCAGAAACAACATCTTTGGAATCGTCGCTGGTGTACCCTAAATGGTTTACGCTTATCGGTGTGGCAACATGAACATAATCTAACAGAGCAGCCGCCTTTATATAACTTAGACTTGCAAACTAGTCGTCAGGAGGGAAAATTGGATGTGGCCCCACGTGAGTTGTGTGCACGCTTACGTAGTTTTCAGCTGCAGTCACTTGAAACTGAAGTTATCTTTGCGGCCGACACTCAATTGGAGCTAGTCGAATGGCTCAAACATTTAAATGAGGCTTTGGATTTTGCCAGGCAGTGGCTTAGGGCAGAAGCCTAAGAATTGTTTTATTTATATGTATATAAAGTTTATATATCGTTTTCTATTTATATTTGTTTAAGAATTGTGCATAAGATGTGGAAAGAGATTTTTGAAAATGAATTATAGAAATTTATATGTTACATGTTGGAAAATGTTGAACATATTATCTAGATTAGGTTCATAGAACGGTTCGGGTTAAAGACCGCCTTCCAAATGACATAAAAACTTATTTCGGCACAATCCTTCATATGAATAGACTCACTTTTGAAATGCTCTGAATGCTTTTAAAAAGATGTCTTATGAAGCATAGTGCCGAAATAAATTTGTATGCCATCTAGAATGAGGTCTTAATGGTTAAACAAAATATCATAGTACAGTAAAACGTAGAATAATTAATCAAAATTCAGGTTGTAACAGATTTCTAGCTTCATTAGGCTCAGTATTCGCATCAACAAAACTGCTGGCAAAATAAAAAACTTCATATTTTATATTAAATTTTTGTTTTGTTAGAAACTTATGTTGAAGACAAATACTGAGCTTTAAGCTGAAGTTAAGTTCACACAGGCAAATAATTTGCCACAAATTTTAAAGAAAATTTGTCTTAATAACTATTACCTTAGACTTTGCAGGACTTTAAACTAAAGCTTTGGATCCACCCCCAAATAATCTGCTCAAAAAGTTCTAATAAATTCCCTATTTAAGCCTATTTTGCCAATTTTTTTTGTGATCAATATTTGAGCAAATTATTTGCCTGTGTGAACTCAGCTTATGTAGTAATTTCAAGTCAAAAACCCCAAACACAGAAAATAATTTGGCCAAATTTTGATGAACATTTAGCTGAATAGGCCTAAATAGGGAATTTTTTCGTCACTTTTTAATCAAATTATTTACGTAGCTTCAGTTTTAAGTCCAGCAAAATCTAAGGTAAGGTAAAAGGCAATTTAGACAAATTTTTATTAAAATTTGGGCAAATTATTTGTCTGTGGCATCTTAGCTTAAAGTCTCTTACGCAAATAATTTGAACCAATTTTGATGAAAATTTGTCTAAATAACAAGGAATCAAACCGAATAGTGATTTGCTTCCGGTTCCGGTTTTGGATCGTACCGAAACCCATGTTTCGTTAAAAGATTCTGTTTAGGTTCTAGTTTATTTCGGTTCTGTATTGGTACGATCGTTTTTATTTCGATCAAACGGGCAGTTTATGCGGTATATGCAGTTCTGAGAACGTTACTGACCCATTTATTTATACCGGAATACTATAACGCGTTAGATGGTAATCACGCTCTTTTTGCCACACCGTAATCCGAACATTAAATCGAGAGAGTTTATGTAAGCATCGTCAACTTTATAAAAAAGAAGAACCCGAAACTTAAGGTTCACTTTTTTTTTGCTGTTCCAGAAATAATTAAAACACCAAGTTCTCAAAATTTGTAAATATGAGACGTTGCTTCTAAGTTTTAGTCAGTTCTTGGTTCCGTACGGGTTCGAGATCTGCATCATTACTTTTATGAAGTTATCACGATGGAAAAAAATTTTTGTTGCTAGCCTGGATATCGAAAAACGGTAAATGTCGGTACCTCGGAATGAACTTTAAAAATTATTTAGATCAGACACGATAATATTAGACGTAATTTATTTGAAATTTACAAAAGAAATTCTTTGTAACTTAGGGTTAAGAGACGAATAATGTCCATATATTTTAATTTATTCGGGGTACGCTAGCAAAAAGAATCAAACTGAAGTAAATGACCGAATTAAATGAGCGAATGCGAAACGCCTTACAGTTCCTGAAAGAAAATAAATAAATCTTCAGATTGGTCGCCGATACCGTTCTGATTCCGATCGTAGTCTGTTCCGACTCTTCTCGATGCCAACGCCAAATTTTAAATTCGATACCGTTCTATTCCATCCCGATTACAATCCTACTCTGTCCCGACCCATCTCGATCCCAATTTTGAAATTAGATTCCGTATCCGCGGGAATCCCAACCCGCCTTGGAAATTGTGAAAATTCCTTCAGTTTTTATCATTGCCATTAAAAGATAAATCGAGACACGAATAAGATCTGGATCAAAAATTAATCTCGTCCTGATCCCGAACAAAGTGTTGAAAAGTGTGGAATCGGAACGGAAAAGAGTTCCGATTCCACACTTTTCAAGGGACGCGCGGGAATCCCATTCCACGACCTCTACTAATTGTTTACACATTTTTTTGTATACACAATAATAACTTATTATACTAAGCAAAAATTTAATTTTTAGTCATTTTTTAACGGTCTTTTGACTTAAAAAACTCGAGAAAACAATTAAAGTCGTAATTTTCTTGTCAAAACCATATAAAGTCATCAGTTATCCGTTGTTTAAGTCATAGATAATAAAAATCTGAGGTAAAGGTTAAATATATATATATATAAATAAAACCGGTTTTCAACCGAACCGGTTCAAAAATAATTTGGGTTTGCAGCCCTGACATTGTTAAAGAGCGTTTTATAGCCCGAAAATCAATTTATTTTGGGGCCCGTTTTATCATTCGTTTTTGTGAATTTAGAAAATTTGTATTTAAGATCGAAGAATAACATGTGCCGAAGTAATCCTCTAAGTAGAACAAACTGTATAACTTAAAAGTGGAAAACTATTAAAAAAACCCAAAATTGTATAGAAAATAATACATCTCGCATCTTAGTTCTTGGCAATATAATTTTTTTTACTAAAAGATAACTATATAATATCTTATTAGAAATCAAAATAGAAAGTAAATAAAATTAAGTTATTAAGCAGGAAAGCGGGCAAAAACTTTGTTAACAATAGCGTTTACGAGAGTTTTTCAAAACTTTAAATTGTAAAATATTTCAAACAGATCCAAAATCAGACTGTAAACAAATTATTTTCCCCTGAGTTGGTGGCAATAAATTTCTTGGACATAAGTTGAGAAATGTTAAAATTAAGGGTCGTTTTTTTTTTGACCCATAAAAAATTTAGAAAATAAAGTTAACATTTATTTAAAAGTGAAGTTAAGTATAAGAACCTTTTATGGGGGTAAAAACCCTACAGAAAACGTAATTGTTTAAGTAAAATTCTCAAAATTTAAAGAAGTAAATGTATCGAATAGACACGAAAAACGACTGATCTCTTGCTCAGATAATTTCTACTACATTTCTATGCAAAAAATAACCAAAATTAACACTTCTTTTCGCTAAAGTTTTCAATTCTAGCTACTTCTGTCTTTGTTTAGTTTTAGTTTAAGCATTTTATAAGCTTTGTGTGCATTAATTTCTCCAAAAAAGTCACATTCCGCCTTCATTCCACCGTGTTTAACTAATTGTACTGAATAATAATTATAATAACAGTTCCTCGTTCTTTTGTTTTTTCTTTTTTTCGTGGGCTGTAGTACATGTTACAACAACAACAGTTTATTACATACATAATTTACATAGATTATTAGTTATAGTTTATATATATTTATATATATATATTATTTAGATCGGTTAACATATGATACATACACTCGTACATAAGTGTTAAATATAATAAGTTTAGAATAATAATAATAAGAATATGTTTTTGTCATTTGCTCTGTGCCTAAGGATTAACTATGGGTCCACTTCACATAAGTGCCTATGCGTAAAACACACACACATAATCGTACATACCTATTTAAACTGCGGTTTATTTTTTGTAATGCCATTTTTGCCCATTAAAGTGCATAAAGAACATAAATCTTGAGGTTATGTTTGTTGTGGTATTCCATTTGTCAAGCAAAATGTACACACTTATTTCCTATGGCGGGGTGGTGGGTTTTGTGTGGGGTGTGGTGAATTTTCTGATTTCTGGTGCTATATATTTTTTAACTATGGAATGCATTTATCGGATTTAGGCCAAAACATATTTCCAAACGCGATTTGTCTCATGATTGTTCCCAATTTCTGTCACATACAAAGCCGATCCATTGACACTAACAGCCATGGAATGCGGATTCTTGAATTCACCCCAATGACCTATAATACTTTCAGAGCGTGGATCGATGGTAAAACCGCGTACGGGTAACATGGAAGTGGGACCGTTGACGGCAAACACAATATCACCATAGCTGCTAACGCCAAACACACGTCCCAGATCCGGTTCCTGTATGGTAGCCGCCGGTTGACCCTCGCCATGCGAAGATATTAGTCCTGCCTTGGGGCACACCACACGCATATTCTCACGATCGGCAATGCACAGCAAGTCCAGATGCTCCAGCAGGGTGATGGCATGTGGCACCTGTAGGGACAGAAATTCCGGTGGCTGGGGTATGGTGCGTAGCAGTTGACCGGCGGCATTGAATTTCAAGATGCGACTATTGCAATATCCATCGGCTATAAAGAACTCTCCCGTGGTGGCTACGGCAATGGAAGTGGGTTTGCACAGATGTTTGACCGTGGAGCCGGGCCGGAAACGTTTGCCTATGGTCAGCAGGGGTTTGCTCTCGAAGGGTTTGAACTGAGGTGAAAGAAATTATTTAGCAATGGGATTAGAAATATCAAATATCAGATCTAAATATCAGAAATATCAAACTTTTAGTGTGACCAGTTGGGATTTAACATTTTCTTTGGAAAGTTTGATCTTAAGCATCAAGTAAAATTTTCCACTCAGAGAAAAATATTTGAATTTCATACTGATCAAGAATTTTTAATGTCAGAAGTTCGCAAGTCAAATAATCAAACTTTTAGTGTGACCAGTTAGGATTTAACATTTCCTCTGGAAAGTTTGAACTTAATCATCACGTGAAATTTTCCACTCAGAAAAAAAAGTATCTGGATTTCATACTTGGATCAAGAATTTTCCATGTCAGAAGTTCGACAAGTCAGAAATATCAAACTTTTAGTGTGACCAGTTAAGATTTAACATTTTCTTTGGAAAGCTAAAGAAATTTTCAATTATCAGTATTTCATACTTGGATCAAGAATTTTTTATATTAGAAGTTCGCTAAGTCAGAAATATCAAACTTTTAATGTGACCAGTTGGGATTTAACATTTCCTTTGGAAAGTTTGACCTAATCAACATTAAATTTATAGAGAAAAATAGATTTAGTGGCTTTAACTTAGTTTAAAGTGAATTTCATTGGATCAAGATTTTTAATGTCAGAAGTTCGATAAGTCAGAAAAATCAAACTTTTAGTGTGACCAAGTAAAATTTTCAACTCAGAGAAAAAAGTATTTGTATTTCATACTTGGATCAAGAATTTTCAATGTCAGAAGTTCGCCAAGTCAGAAATATCAAACTTTTAGTGTGACCAGTTAAGATTTAACATTTCCTTTGGAAAGTTTGACCTTAATCATCACGTGAAATTTTCCATTCAGAGAAAAAAGTATCTGGATTTTATACTTGGATCAAGAATTTTCAATGTCAGAAGTTCGCCAAGTCAGAAATATCAAACTTATAGTGTGACCAAGTAAAATTTTCCACTCAGAGAAAAAAGTATTTGAATTTCATACTTAAATCAAGAATTTTCAATGTCAGAAGTTCGCTAAGTCTGAAATATCAAACTTTTAGTGTGACCAGTTATTATTTAACATTTCCTTTGGAAAGTTTGAACTTAATCATCACGTAAAATTTTTCAACTCAGAGAAAAATTAATCTGGATTTCATACTTGGATCAAGAATTTTCAATGTCAGAAATATGGAACTTTTAGTGTGACCAGTTAGGATTTAACATTTCCTTTGGAAAGAGAATAAAGTATCTGGATTTCATACTTGGATGAGGAATTTTTACATATAAGAAGTTCGCTTAGATTGAAAGATCTTTCAAGTACCAAGTATCAAATTTGGATTCCGTATTTCCTAATCCAATATTTTCCTCACTTTATGTAAATTCGAAATACTTTCAAGACAAGTAGAGCTAACTTTCATTCTTTAATCTAGAGTTTTACAGACTCAAAACTAGAATTTTCCATTCTTGAATCTAGATTTTCAATTCTGAAGCCAAGAACTCCATAGATATTGAAACATTTTATCATGTTATTAATTTCGAGGTACTTTTCAGGGAATTTTGAACTTTTAAATAGAAAACCAAATCTTACCTGGTCACACTTAAATTGTGCTCTTTCCCCTATATTTAAAAAAAAACCCACATATTTGTAACATACCTTAAAAGCCTGATGCAAAGCCACATCGGTAATCCAATAATTGCCATGTCCATCAATAGTCAAACCATGTGGCATATAGAACATATTGGAGCCCCAGCCAGATTTAATGGCGCCCGTCTTAGAGTCCAGCACATAAATGGTTTTCTCCTTAATGGGTCCATACTCAATCAGATAGTAAATGTTGCTCTCATTAAAGGTGCTGGAAAATCATTAAAACCCATCAATTGAACCCTTAATTGAAACAGTTTGGTAACCTACTTGACATCCCAGTAGCGGTCGGCGCGATGGAAAATTACCGGATTACCCTGCGGATCTACCGAAACAGCTGTGACCTGTCCAAAGCTATGCTGTTCGGTGGGCCAATTCTCTACCAGCACAGGAGTGGGTACACTTGCAGCCGGTATGGGTACATTTTCATAGCTACGCTGATTTTGTAGGGCCAGCTCATCGTCCTGCGTCTGTTACACATAAATCACTTAAATTTCGTGACTGATGTCAGCCGTCAAATATGAACTTACCACCTGTAATCCCTTCTCCTGCATACGGCGCTTAATAAGTGACCTCACCTGATCAAAGAACCGTTCATTGAGATTGACCGACCCCTCGGGCAGGTGGTTGCCACTGACGCAGGTTACGACACCCAAGCCGAACGCTAGCAGCGCCAGATATAATACCCTCGACATGATGGAAACTCCAAGATTTTAAAAAGAAAATTTAGAAAATGAAGCTCACGATTATTTGACTTTCTTTTAACATCTGTTGGCGTTGTGTATATGTTGAGCTGGCAATTGCTTAACCTGGACCACACGCGCGTTTACACACACACCACACACTCAGGCAGTCAGGCGGCAGAGAACTCCCACGCTTTCGATTCGATTTTCGCTTTCTTTTGACGCCTGCGCCTAATGCAGTGCACAGTGACGCGAAGGAATTTGATACTAAAGGAAAATGAAAGTATTCTAGGGAGTGGTAAAAAAAAAATAGTGCTAATGAATGCTGGTGAAATTTTGGGGGTGGATAAGCATTTGATAGTGTGCCTTAAGCTCGCAAGGTGGCTTATGATAGAGTCAGGAAGATATGCACGAAACTCGTTAACATTTCATGCTTGCATTTAGTCTCCGGCTAGGGATGGTCCTGATGAATGCCATGATTTCAGAAAAAGATTCAAATTAAACGAAAGATGTGAGACAGACATTTTAATTGACAAAAATTAGGTCGGAGATCTTAGACCCTAAAACACACTCTATAAAGATGCCAAAGAACTCTTTCTTATGCGGGACTTTTTTGAAAATTTTAATGTTCTGCCCCACGCCCACCTTACATCTTTCCGTCTCGCCTGTTACTATCGACCACTTTTTATTGCCTACTTTTCGGCATGCTGTATTTGAAGCTGTGCACGGGACGTCCTTATTGTCTATATTTAAAAATAAAATAAATTTTAAATTTTCAATGCAACGCCCCTTTGGCCACAAATCTCTATAAGAGCCATTTTAAAGCTATACAATCAAACTTTTCAAGTACTCAAAGTACCATCTGCCACCAAAAAATTTTGAATTACAGAGACTTCGAAGTATAACATAGTTTTGAATTACTTTTACTGTTTTATTGCGTTTATTAATTGATATTTTACTTAACCACATAAAGTACCTAGTTTTACATTTTAACTAGTCTCAAAAAATGTATTCTTTGTTTTCAAAGAGTTCGCTTCATTTTTAGACGATAACTTTTGAATAATGGGTTGTTTAAACGACTATTCGTTCTCTTTTTCAATATCGCTAACGTCAGATATTACTCTGCCATAACGCTGAAATGGAAAATTGGCGGTAACAGCCTTAATATCTATTGTGATATACTTAGAAAGGGTACCAGAAGGGCTAGAATACTGTTTAGAGCACTCTAGATTTCAAATTCCGTTCTTATGATATTTAAATGTTCGAAATCATTCATATTTCTCATTTTTAAAATGAATTCACGGAACGTCATCGTCTTCTTGGAAACCAGGTCCAATAGTTAAAATTTTTGACAGTTATCGTTAGTAATTACAGTCTGCAATATAGAATCAAAAGCGACCTTGCTGGTTCGATGTATTTGAAAGGTACCTTGAATCTTTGATCTAGGTGGACTAAAAATATCGATAAACTATAAAATTTTGTGGCTACAAAATTAAACATATGTGGTATCTTATTGCGAAAGCATTGTGGCTTCTCTCTTTTGCTATCAGCACAATTTTTAATTCCGAACTATCTAAGATTTTGGCTAATGTTAATGTAAGGCGATGCTTACGATGTTTGCCTCTTAGGTTATCATAGCTATGCTATTCAGAAATACATAATTCCTGAATTACAATCCAGAAAATTCAGGAACTCGTCAATTATCTTTTTTGGTATGGATTAGCCTGATTTTTTTTGTAAGAGAGAGAGAGCAAAAGGAACTAACCTTGCCAAGAAAATAACAAGAGGAGAATTTTGGTGGCAACTCATATCGAAAACTTTTAAATAAAGCAGATAAACTTTTGAATTCAGAAGTGCCAGCACACATCTTAGCTCTTTAAGGGGTCCTTTTATTTCAGCATTTAAAATCATGAATTAAAATGGTAGAATGCTGTTTTTTCACAAATATAGTTGGTCCTAAATGGGATATACTTTAAAACTAAATAAACAAAATTTTTAAAAAGTACACTGAAAAAATTAGATCTATTTGAAATGTATGTTATAATATCCTTTGCGCATTTCAGCTCCATTAGAACAAGGTCATAAAATATTTAATCTGAGATGAGAAAAATTAATTTAATTAAAAAAAAAATATTTTCAACTAATCACAGCCGGCTATAGTTGTAAAACTTTAACAAGTTTAATCTTTTAACATAATTAGTTTTCAAGTAAACCGACTTTTTCGTCCACTTGATTTTCGTCTTCAAACGGATTTTTTGACAAAACTTTAAGTTCTTATTCTAACATTTTGACTTAGAAAAAAATATTCTTAGAAAAATGGTAGTTTGAGGTTCTGATAACTAATATTTTCTGGAAATTTGGAACATATACAAAAATTTAAAATTTACAATTTGTTAGGAACTATTTTTCTTTGAGTTACTCCTTACATAAATGTAATACCCAACCCTTATTTTATATTAAAAAAAAATCCCTTTTTTCTGCTTACCTCGTGCCACTGTGTCGTTTGCCGCCTGCAGTCATAGATTGGTTTAACTCATTATCGATTTTCCCCATTGCCCCCTGCCTAACAATGGGCGCCAAATGTTTTCAGTTGAGCAAAGAGCAAATTTTGTGAAATTTTATTGTGCACAATATGTTTTGTATGTAAATAGATAACAGTTAACAGATAACAACGGATTCACAGGCCACTTGAACAATTGCATGCATACTTTCAGCATTCAGTGTCTTGACGTCATAAATTGTGCCCCCGAAACAACTATGGTCCCCAATCCCAATTGGGCTGGGTCCAAATGTATCCGGTATCTGTCATGGAACAGTAGGCATTGTAGTAGCGTCCCGGGGAGCTGTAAGCGGTTAGGTTGAAATGATGCGGATTTGGTTCTTTCTTACGATTACTCACCGGCAGTAGGAGTATTGCGGACACTTGCAGCGAAAGAGACTCTGGAATTCCTCTTTGCACACCTCATTCCACCAGCAGGTGCGTTCGGTCATATATCCATGAACACTTTGATCCGAATAGCTGCGCTTTGTCAGATGCGACTGGGCCTGAACTGAGGCCAAGAGTCCTAAGCCAAGTAGCAATATGCCCAGTGAAATGGTCTGTCAGAAATCAAAATATATGGTATACAGATTTAGTTTGAATCAATGTTTTGAATATAGATTACCGCACGCATTGTTTTGTTTATTCTGATTTGTTTCACTGTAGTTTTGGCTGTGTAATAAGCGTGTCCTGCGGCGAGTGTTGTTTGGCCTACTGCTGGGCGTCGGCAGCCTTGCATAATGTTGTCGGTATGCTCGGCTTTCACTTGCACCCACATAAACGTTTCAAACATACGAATACACACACACACACAATAGGGAAGGGGAAACGAACACTTACTGAAGTGTGCGTAGAAATTTTGGGAAAATTTTTAGGCAAATTTGGTGACACTGTAAACGAGCTGCCCAAACTAAGCATTACAGGAGGCTGCTCGGCTACTAACAGTTTAATACAGGGCGTATAATTAATACAGATTTTGAAATTATTAGAACTGATTCCTTTTTTAAAGAGGCAAAATTATTTATACAAAAAAGAAAAAATGCATTATAATCAGGGACTAATCCCGAAACGAATATCGGATCCGCTACGTACCGAAATAAGAATTTCGGTAAAAGGTTATATTTCGGTTTTCAGTTTATTTCAGTTTTCGGTTCCGATACGGTACTCAGATTTTTATTTTTATACGTACCCGTACAGTATTTTTTTTTAATATTTCAAGATATCCAAAAATTAATGGATGTAAAAGAACTAAGAAATTGCGTTCTAATAATATGCTACATTAATTTTTTTTTTTTTAAATTTAAAAAAGATTTTTTTTTTAATATACCGATTTCTAGAACAACATAGAATTAAGTAATTCTCTATTCTTACGTCGCCCATACAAACTCGCCTTAGGGCTATTTCTCATAGAGCTGAAAAAATATTTCCTAATAATGGTTCGAAATAACTCGCTCTAAAATCTTCCGTATCAAAAATAGAGATCTTTAGCGATAGATTTGAACCCATATAAGACTATAAATGGGAAATACTCAAAGGGGTATATCATTTTTAAAAAATACTAAAACAGATTGAAATACATGATCAGATTTTTCGAAAAATTAAAACAGTATTTTTTAAATCCAGAAACTTTTTTAGGTCGAAATTTTATTAAAATCCCGAAACTTCCAGGGACCGGATATAACAGTTACTGGTAACAGGTAATATATAAAAAACAGTTATTTTACAATTTTTATATAAAAGTTTTGAATTAAGAATTCTTAATCGATTTTTATTTTAAAACTCCGGAAATACCAATTATTTTATGATTAAAAGTCATCGATAAAATTATTCAGAGAATTTAAGTTATACGTCATAATATAAAAGTCATTTGCATATATCGCAATAAAAGGAACCATTGATAAAAAGGTAAGCATAATCTTGATCACAAAATTTAGTTAAAATTGTTTCTGTCCCCTTTAAGGACCATACACAAAATTCAACGTAGCGCTGCATTATGTATGATCAGTGCATTGCGTACAACCCCAACGGAAGCCCTTAACATAATGCTATACCTAATGCCTCTAGATCTTGTGGGACTTTTATGCAATGCCTTAAAAATAAAAGGTCTCTGAATAATTTTTTATTAAAGCCTTTTATAAATAAAAGTCATCTATAACTGTTATCATGTGAAGAAAATTTATTAAAATCAAAAATAATTGTTATGAGCAGAGTAATAAAATAGAAATCACAAAATAATTGGTATTTCCCGAGTTTTATTATAAAATACAAAACATAACTGGTAAATAATGACTTGTTTGATAAAACTTATAACAGTTACGGTCCCTTGAAACTTCATTTCTAAAATGTATACTATCATATTTCTAACATTTCTATATTTAAGTAAGGATTTTTTAAGACTTAGAAATCTTTTACATTTAATTAGAGGGTTTATATTTAGCAAACAAAAGTTTTCCTGGTTTTCAGAAATTTTTTTCTATATCTTATATATCTTAAAATGAGATTTTGATTATGGTTATTTTTTAAGGGCGAATTTCTAAAATGTAAGACATTTTTCTGAGTGTATATATTGCTATTTTACCAGTTGAATTATATATTTAATATAATCATAAATCAATCTAATAAATAGTAAGAAACCGAAACAATATCGGTATTAGCGTTTCGGTATGGTTCCGGATTTTTCGGATCATAACACTTAACGGTTTTCAGGTCTCAAAAAATTTGAATATCGGTTCCGGTTTCGGTATGGTTCCGGATTTTTCGGATCCTTTTATAACGCTTAACGGTTTTCGGTTCTCAAAAAAAATTGTAAATATCGGTTCCGGTTTCGATACCGGTAATAAATAGTTAGAAACCGACACAATACCGGTATTAGCGTTTCGGTATGGTTGAGGTTTTTTCGGATCCTTTTATAACGGTTAACGGTTTTCGGTTCTCAAAAAAATTGTAATATCGGTTCCGGTTTCGATACCGGTAATAAATAGTAAGAAACCGAAACAATACTGGTATTAGCGTTTCGGTATGGTTCCGGATTTTTCGGATCCTTTTACAACGCTTAACGGTTTTCGGTTCTCAAAAAAAAAATTGAATATCGGTTCCGGTTTCGATACCGGTTCCGGTATTATTCCCTGACTAGAACTGATTCCTTTTTTCAAGCGGTAAAATTATTTATACAAAAAGAGGAAAAATGCATCATAATTAAGTATATTTTTTTGGCGACGTCATCTTCACCGATTGTCTGATCAAAAGCAAGAAGCACGCGTCATGACTCAGCAGCAGATGCTTAAAATAGTTTCAAAACTCATTCGGTTGCCAAAATATTCAAATATAAACTACATCAAATATTTCAACAGGTAGAAAAACAAAAACAAAATAATAATGCTCGCATTTTAATAAATATATATCACCTGCTGATTTATTCTGGTAATTTCTAATCATTTGCAAACATTTTCCGAAATAAAATGTGTATTAGTATCTGCTAGATACATTGCAACTTTGGAATTGTCTAGAAATACCACAACTTTGGTCTGGATAATATTTTAGAATTTTCCATCAGACAGCGTCATGACCGGCACCGGCAAAAGGCCAAACAAAATATCGTTGAAATATCATATATATTTTTGTTTTTGGTCTATACTCAAAATGTATGACGCTTGGCTAAAAATAGATTGCAAATACAATTTCATATTTTTAGCCCCGCATAGTCGTAGATGTAAACAGTTTGTGTTTGAGGGTATATAACCTAGTGCTTGTACGGCGAGCTTCATCAAAAACGTTTCGACGCGTCTAGTGAGTGGTTCAAATTAAAAAAAAAATCAAAGGTACGTCCTTAAGCAACTATTTGTTATACGTGTGTGCGGAAGGCTAATCCTACTTTTCGTCTTCCCGTAGATGTCTGTGGTGCCTCTAATGTTTCGCGATTGGTGGGATGAGCTGGACTTTCCTATGCGCACCTCGCGCCTCTTGGATCAGCATTTCGGTCAGGGCCTAAAGCGTGATGATCTCATGTCCTCGGTCTGGAATTCTCGTCCCACTGTTTTGCGCTCTGGCTATCTACGTCCCTGGCAAAAGAATAGCCTGCAAAAGCAGGAGTCTGGTTCCACCTTAAACATCGATAGCGAGAAATTCGAGGTCATTCTAGATGTGCAGCAGTTTTCTCCAAATGAGATTACCGTTAAGGTGGCCGACAGATTTGTGATTGTCGAGGGCAAGCACGAGGAGAAACAGGATGAGCATGGCTATGTTTCACGCCATTTTTCCAGACGTTACCAATTGCCTAGTAAGTTTTGTGCTGGCACTTTTAAATGGCAAGGAGTTTAAATGTTTTTGTTTAGGTGATGTCCATCCCGATACAGTCTCCTCTTCGCTCTCCTCGGATGGCCTGTTGACCATAACAGCGCCCATGAAGAAACTGCCGCCACCCGCAACTGAACGTCTGGTGCAAATCACACAGACTGGCCCTTCCTCCAAGGAGGATAATGCCAAGAAAGTTGAAACCTCCACTGCCTAAGGGCAGAGAAATTCTACATTTTTTTTTGAGAATTAGTTAGTATAATTTATATAAATATGTATATAACTTTTTTATATTGAATAGAATCAAATTAAATTTATAAACAAAACAGTTTTAAATCCAAATCAGTCTTATATCGGGCAAAGTGTTGTAGAATATACATGAAAGATACATGGAATTTAAGGAAACTTGGAAGGACTGCAAGCCGATTCGGGGTCGGGTCTTTAACCGACCCTCAGCCGCAGCATATTATTTTTATCCGCCCGAATCTGAACCTAGATCAAAAATAATTTCTTGTTAAAACTTTGTTGTCTTTATTTCAAACTAGAAACGTATGTTCCAGCATGCTTATATCGTATGTTAGAAATAAAAGAGCGGAAAGTGAAAGATTTCAAAATCCCAGTGGTGGTAAATTCCAAAATTTTCTATATTTTTTGTCGGGTCCCGAAGTGTCTAAAAGTGCATTAGATGATTCAAAGCAGAAATGAAATTTCCCCCCATTAGCAAAAATTATAGTACACGTTAATTGCTGTCTAATTTTGATATTATAAAAGGCAATTTGATTGAAACTGTGGGAGACAAGGGGAATGTATTTCGAATTTAAAAGCAAATCAACGTCAACTGATTCAAGGGCGTAGCCAGCCTCTAAATTACGGAGGGGACAGGAGTTCATTAAACAAAAATGCAAATGAAAAAAAATCAATCATTGTTGTTTAAAAAAGTATAATCTACTATAACAATCGAGGCTTAGAAATTATGAAATTATTATCGTCATTTTTGGTCATTTGAGCTTAAAGTATGGTATTTGTCAATTTCAAAATGTATGTAAAATCTTCATCGAGAAGGCTAAGCTAACTTCGACTGTGTCGAAATTTTAATATACGTGCAAAAGCGCGCATAAAATAATTTAACCAGTTAAATATATATAGGTTATAGATGTCAGCTATCTATGGCAACTACTGGAATATAGTCTTATCCGAACATATTTGTAAATCTGCTTGAATGCATTTAATTTCGGTTTTGCTAAGTTTCTAAAAGCTATCGCAGAAATAAATTTTTTTTCACTAAATGACAGTTATGGATATAGTCATCCGATCTTAACCAAATTTTGTAGAACTGTTTGAAAGCATTTAATATTCATAGTTGAGGAGTTTAAGAACGCTATCATGGAAAACAGAAAAGTCTATCTTTTTAAGACACATTTTTCGACTGACCGGTTCTATGTCAGCAATAAGATATTGACTAAATCTTGCAGATCTGTTCGACACCATATACTATTCATTTTTGCTGAGTAAAAAAATCCTATTATGGCATATAATATTCATTATTCCTGAGTTTAAGAATGCTTTCATGGAAAATAGAAAAGTCTTTCTTACTAAGACCCATTTTCCGACCGATCGTCCTATGTTAGCTGTAAGATATAGTCATCCGATTTTGAACATATTTTGAAGAACAGTTTGACAGTATATAATATACATAAATGCTGAGTAGAAAAAATCTTATCATGGAAAACAAAACAAAATTTTATCACAATGACCAATTTTTCGACCGATCGGTTCTATGGAATCTAAATTATATAGTTGTTCGATTATGACCAAAATTTTAAAGAACTGTTTGAAAGTTTATAGTGTAGTAGTAATAAGGGTAGTAGTCTTTAGTATTGTAGTAGAAGTAAGGGAAGCAGACTTGCACGAGCGCTGTCGCGGAACCAGAGAAAAGGAGGTCAGAGAATAAAAACAGTCTTGTCTTGAGCTTAAAACTAGCTAGTCCTTCATAAATTTAAATATATTTCGGAAAATAATAATACATTTTTCACTAAGACCCGTTTTTACCGTGTCGATTTTTTACGATTTTTAAAAATAACATTAATTTTAATGAAGAGACGGAAAGTCTTCTTTTAAATGTGGAGTCTGAAAACTGCAGTTCTAAGGGTAATTGAGACTCTGAATAATTTTTTTTTGCTTATATAATATCATTATTTTTTTTGTAATAATTATTTTATATTGCGTTAGTTTACTTTAAATAATACAAAAAAATTATTTTAAATATATAGAAAAAAAATCTTATTGGAACATTTTTTTAATCCGAATAATTTTTTTTAAAATATTTTATTTATTTATATATTTTAAGTTTGTCAACTAACTCTTAACAAAGACTTATACATTATAGCGCTAGTCTCAATATTAATTACCATTCAAACAAAAAAAACCTCTAAACGAAGTCTTTATTATTTTAGAAGTTATTAGTTTTCTTCCGATAGATAAGCCTCGACACTGGGGAAAGACGGAAATCGACTCTGTCTCGTCGTCCTGATCAAAATATTATATACTTAATGATGTTGCAAATCATTATATCTATGCGTTGTATATATTAATATATAAAAGGCAAATGCGTACAAAATTTGAAGAACCTTCTTTCGCTATTCAAATTTAAATTTTTTGTACTTCTCTTTTCTTTTACGCCAAAAAGCATCATATAGGAAGCTGGTATTACGACCTTGAAATTATCATACAAAGGAGGTCCGTTCTAATGTACAATATTTAGAATATAAATTGAATATGTGATTTGTTTTGACCGACTTATTTTACTTGGTCAGCAAGTTGATAATAAAGATAGTGAAGTAAGTGCGTTCGTTGTTCACGAATCTTAGTATGTATATGTGCCTTTATAGTCAACATGATAGTCGGTCATTGATCCCATTCACTTCGGACCTGTTGCACTTAGTCTTAATCTTAAATAATAAAGAAAACCGCATTAAACTACTTTGTATTTAGTTTATTATCTCAGTTTACTTCTTTTACTGTATATTAAGCAATAAAAGTTCATCTAAAGTTACATGACACTCCTCCAGTTTTTGCTGTATAAAAATATTTGCCTTCTCAATCTGCTCGGGCTTTAGTTCATCTTTATAGCCATTTACCTTTCCACGACGTATAAAACTAAAAACACAATTTATTGGATCAGATCTATACGGAATTTCAATTTCCTATCCACTTACTTGTGCACTTCCTTGCCAGCATTCTTATGTTTAGTCTGCTTTAGCTCCCATAGATGATTTGTGGTGGGATTCTCTGATTGAGAAAATAAATAAAATATTCAGAAAATTTTTTGTTTCGACTTACTTTTCATTTCTTCAAAAGATAAATGCTTTAGCAGACGTTCCATTTGCTCATTGGTGATCGTTTTATTTAGAAATTTGGCAACGTTCTCAATGACTCCACGGAGATTGCTTTTCATTTGCTCAAAGCTGGTATAGAACAGCCAGGGTTCATTTCGTAACTGATAAAATTCCACGGCATGTTCAATCGGTTTCAATTCATGCACAGTTTTTGCCAAATACTCATCAATGTAGCTCTCCAATGATTTGCCAAATTGAGAACCAAAAGTGACGCCATGATAGTAGGAAGAAATCCAGGCATCAAGAGGATTGCGTGCCACATAAATTACTTTGGTTCTTCTCTGCCACAATTGAGCTGGTAAAAGGGCCAAGGGAAGATGCGATTTTATGAGACGCGGCTCCGCAAGCTCTTGTATCAGCCTAATGGCTTGATCAGCATCCTCATGTATATAGTAATCGAATCTGAAGTGAGTCATAAATATTATTTCTTGATTCCTTAAAAGGTTTGACTAATGCTTTCACTTACTCCATAAAGGGCGATCGTAGTTCCAGATCGGTGGACAAAGCCTTATCATAATCACAATCATTGATAAGCAGCCACAACAGCTCTTGCATCCATGTGGTGCCACATTTTGGATTGGTTACCAGCCAAACATCATTCTCTTTTACCTCCAAATCGTGAACTTGGTCTAAAAACTTCTTGGAATTGCATTTAAAGTACAATTTACGCTGGCTCCAGTCTTTGTTGAGTAGCTCAACGGGATAGCTTTTGGGTATGATCTGTTCACGTTCCATTTCGGCAAACTACTGATCCTGCTCAGAGTTAAATATGAAGCTAAAAAGCAACGACGCTAAAATTTGAGATAACAGAACATTTCTCTTTGAGCAACGCTCTCTGAGAAATGAGAAACCAAAGAGTGGTTACTCTTCGAGCAGATAAAGTTTAAAGAGCTCAATGTTGTTTACGAAGGTTGCTTTGTTCTAGTTTGTGGAGCAACTTTGAGCTGAGGATGGATGCAGCTGTGTCGGAAAATATGCTGTCAGATGCAAATACAAGTAAGATAGTGGGTCATGCCCGACTGTAATATACTGTGTATATTATTTATAACCAGTGATTGGAAAGGTACTCAATTTTAGAGCGAAGCGGACGTTCGGCTGGGGGACTAAAACGAGAAACATTTTGACTTTGATTTCTTTGATTTCAGGGATCGGGGATCTGGGATCAGGGATTTGGGATCTGGGATGTATCTCTGATCTGGAATCTCAGATCAGGGATCTTGGATCAGGGATCTGGGATCAGGTATCTGGGATCTGCGATCAGGGATCTGGGAAGGATCTGGGATTTGGGGTTCAGGGATCAGTGATCTGGGATATGGGATCTCGGATCTGGGATCTGGGATTAGGTATTAGGGTTCTGGGATCAGGGATCACGTATCTGGGATCAGGTATCTGGGGTCAGCGATCAGGGATCTGGGATGGATATGGGATTTGGGGTTTGGGGATCAGGTATCTTGGGTCTGGTATCTGGGATCAGGCAGGATCAGGGATCTGGGATGGATCTGGGATTTGGGGTTCAGGGATCAGTGATCTGGGATCAGGGATATGGGATCTCGGATCAGGGATCAGGATCAGGTATTTGGGATCACGGATCTGGGATCAGGGATCTGGGATCAGGGATCTGGGATCAGGGCTCTGGGATCAGGGATCACATATCTGGGATCAGGTATCTGGGGTCAGCGATCAGGGATCTGGGATGGATATGAGATTTGGGGTTTGGGGATCAGGTATCTTGGGTCTGGTATCTGGGATCAGGTATCTAGGATCAGCGATCAGGGATCTGGGATCTGGGATTTGGGGTTCAGGGATCAGTGATCTGGGATCAGGGATATGGGATCTCGGATCAGGGATCTGGGATCAGGTGTTTGGGATCAGGGATCAGGGATTTGGGATCAGGGATCTGGGATCAGGGCTCTGGGATCAGGTATTTGGGATCTGGGATCACGGATCTGGGATCAGGGATCTGCGATCATTGATTTGGGATCTCGGATCTGGGTTCAGGGATCTGGGATCAGGTATCTGGGATCACGGATCTGGGATCACGGATCTGGGATGCTTGGGATCTTTCGGGATAGGGGATCTGGGATTTGGGATCAGGTATTTCGGATGAGGGATCTGGGATCAGGAATCCAGGATCAGGGATCTAGGATTTGGGATCTGGGATCAGGGATCTGGGATCAGGGATTTGGGACTGGTACAGGTACACTATTTTCCAACACTATTTAATATAAAATAATAATAATAAAATAACTTGAAACAAATTGAAGAAAAGAAAAATACAAGCTCGGCTGATACTTGAGTAGCAGCATCAGATTATGCAATAAGTTGGCTGATATTAAGTTTCTTACAATGAATTTTTAATTAGAACTAGGACTAGTATTCACTCTCGTCACAAAATGAATTTATAATTACTTAATTAAAAAAAATTTTCATGTGATTTCCTATTAAAAGTAAATCGTTTGAGGTTCGGAATCCGAATCATACGGGGATTCCGTCCCGAACCCATCTCTAAGAAAAAGTAGAATGAATATTACAAGTTAGTATTGTAATAGATTTTCTATGTGTTTTTAAATTTTATATCTATAATATTTCTTGTGGTAAATATTCTGAATATCGATTTTTAGAACTTTGTTATTTGATATTATTAATTTTGATATTTAAAAAAAATAACGACAACCCTACTGTGTAGTATTCTTTTCTGATTTAGAGGGTATATTCTTTCTTTTATTTTTACAATTCCAAAATTTTATTATCAGAAAAGATCTTATATGATAATAGAATCCTTTATAAAACAAGAATTAAGTTTAAGCCTAACCTAGCCCATGTCTGTCTTTATTCAAACTGACATATAAAACAAGCAACCTTGAGTTTGAAAAAAAATATAAAGAGCACTCAGTGCATTGACATTATCACTATGTTGAGTGGAGACCTTGGACAGTAAAAGAGAATTCAACTGTAAAATGCAAATGTTGTTCTCTTACTTCTATATACTCTGGCGAGTGGGCATTGATAAAGCCTAAAGCACTGACACTCAGACAACCATAATTAAAGAAGGCATGTAATTTATTAATAAAACATTTGTATGCACATACATACATGCATAAGTATGTACTTATATCACCGCAACTTACACACTATTAACAATAACAACAATACGACACTTCAGTTGATTATATTTACTTAATTGTATTTGCTGTAATCGGCAAAGTCATCCATGTGCAATTTGTAATCTTTCAGATTGATGTCCGACCACAAATCAAATTCGCGTATTAAATCAGCAGAAAGCTCATCCTTATGGCTGCCCACCACACCGCGTCGTACAAATCTGTGGGAGGAAAAACTGTTTGTTTTTTACATCTCTCTAGCTTAAATTTAAAAATTTTGGCACTATGTTTCATATAAATAAGACTGCTTTTCAAATGCTTTCAGCTTTCAGAGCTTTTCAAAAGTGAGTCTATTCATATGAAGAATTGTGCAAAAATTCATTTTTATGTCATCTGGAAAGAGGTGAACAAAAATGAGTTGCTTACTAAATTAACCAATTAACAATGCGTTCAACTCTCACTCAGAATTTGTTCACTGAAATATTTTTCTGAACTTTAATCGAAAGTCTTTCATTTGCTTACCTAAAATCTTCCACTTCGCGTCCAGCAGCCGCTTTCATGCTTTCAAATTCCTTAATATGATTACAGGCCGGATTATCACGCATATTCTCAAAGGATAAATGTTTGATCATCAAATTTATTTGCTCAGGGCTGACTTCCCGCTGCAGAAACTCTGCCACCTCGCTAATAACCTGTCCCAATTGTCCCTTCATGCGTTCGTAGCTGGTGAAGTAAATGTTGGGCAGTTGACGCAACTGCCAAAAGTCCAAGACATGCGGCCAACAGGGTGTAAAATTGACAAAACCCTCGATGAAGGAGTGCATAAAATCCGCTTTGGTACCCTGATAGCCCACCATGCCGCGCCAGTGATGAAAATATGAAATGGCTGCATCCTTAGGATTGCGATAGACATATATAATCTTGGGTCTTTTGGTCCAGATTTGTTGCGGCAGCAGCCAGGCGGGCAGATGAGATTTTATCAAACGTGGCGAACTGAGGGCATTCGCCGCCTCAATGGTATCATGCGGTACATTGGACACCACTCCATTGAATTCCAGAAATGGTGAACGTATGGTCAGATCCACACTTTTGGCTGTCTCAAAGTCACACTGATTCATTACCAGCCAGGTTAATTCTTGCATCCAGGTGGTGCCACATTTTGGTAAAGTCACAATCCACACATCATCAGGGCGTACCTCAAAGTTATACACACGATCGAGTACAGGCTGAAAGGTATCGGCCAGACGACAAAAACGTTGCTGCCACTGTCCTACAACAGGCACAATTGGTTCTTTGAGGGCATAAATGGAGGAATAACCGCCGCTTATGGCCAACTTATTGATCTCCTCGTAGGGAACACTCATGGAAAAGAAACTCGATGGCGGCATCTTGTAGTTAGTTGCATTCAACCGCACGACTCGGCTGTCGTTGAGTTATTAAACGCAGCTGGCGAAATCAAAAGCGTTCGAAGCTGATTCTCTTGCGTTTGGCTTGGCGTTTGTGTACGCGTGACACGATGGTAAGTGAAGGGGGAAAAAAATATTGTTTATTTCATATTAATGAAATTAATATAGAATTTCATATCTAACAAAATATTATTAATATTAATACTACTCAAAGAGGGAAGAGAATGCAGATAAAAAGAGAATCAAAAATAAGATGAGAAAACAGCAACAACATATTAATACGAGTACTCAAAGAGGGGAGAGCAACAATTGGTGAATGCAGATAAAAAGAGAATCAAAAATAAGATGAGAAAACAACAACAACATATTAATACGAGTACTCAAAGAGGGGAGAGCAACAATTGGTGAATGCAGAAAAAGAGAATCAAAAATAAGATGAGAAAACAACAACAACATATTAATACGAGTACTCAAAGAGGGCAGAGCAACAATTGTTGAATGCAGATAAAAAGAGAATCAAAAATAAGGTAAGCAAGAAACAAAACAACAACACTAGCAATGCATATTTTACCGTTTTATGCTTGGTGCACAACTATAGCCGCACAATTTAATTTCTCATTCTGCAAGCATCGCTGCTTTCGGTTGTACATATAAATTTTGGATTATTAAATTTTAAATTTTTTTTGTGGAATTAAATAATATGCCAAGTGGAACTCTGCTCTCCGACGTCAAAAAGTGTAAAATGATTGCCCTAAGACTTGAAAATTGCTAATTTCGACCAATTGGTAAAAAAATTGGTCGCTCCGACAAGCTGTTTCGCAATTTTGGGAAGAATCAAGATGATTATGGAAGGAAAATACCAAGCCAAAGAGATAGCGTCTTCGACCCTATCAAAATATATACATATATATTCATGATCTGCATGACGAATTGACTTGATATAGCCAAGTCCGTCTGTTCGTCTGCGGTTTCTATGTTAACTTCTCCTTGGAAGAAACTTGACACATGGGCTTTTCTACATAGGTTGCACGTTTGTCTGAACCAGCCGAAATCTACCGCTAGATCAAAGGTCTAAATAAGATAACTCCTAAACCAACTGACCGATCGTACTGAAAATTTGAATTTCGATTAGAAAGACCTGAATGCGGATAAATTATTAACAAAATTACGGAATTTCACTTATTTGCATATAAAATAAACTCCATATTCATCAAATTTGGATATAGGTTTCTTTGTTGATTTTAAGTGAATTTGAAATAGTTTAAGTAATTAAGTAAGTCTAAGACTGTGTATAAATTATTAAGAAAAATTCGTAATGCTTCTTCTTTGTAAGCTTTAAGATTATTTAAAACAGGCGTCAAAAAACATTGTATACTTTTTCGAGACTTGGCTTTCTAAATTATGAAGTTTGAAGCACTATATTTTTCCGGGGAATTATTTCAAATATTTTTATTTTTTTGTACCTGTATTTCAAAGATCGAATTGAGATTTTTAAATATTATTCTCTCCATTATTCTCATATGGATATTTTTAGTATTCTATATTAGGAATATTTTGTTCACTGGAAGAATTTATGAACATTTTAAAAAGGTAACTTATCAACTCACGCTGCCATCTCTAAATAAATATGGGCCCTTTACCATTATATAATTGACCCAGCTTTGCCAATATATGTTCATTACCGAACCCGTTTTTATTTCATCTTCGACTTTATGGTCGAAATGCATTTTCAACACTCTTGCTGTAAGACAGACAGCCAGAAAGACTTTCTTTGTTTATGAGAAAGTTTTGGTGCTGTTTCTTTTTTCGATTTTTTTTTGTCATCATTTTGTTTGTTTACTTTTTATATACTTATTGTATTGTATATCGATGGAAGGTGAAATTATGCCTACGTTTTTGGTCAACAATTGAAGCTGAACTTGGTGGTAAAACAGGTTGTTTGAATGCATAACAAGTGACAGAGAATTAGCTGGAGTGTGTGTATATATGTTTGCCTTACTTGATTAGAATATCAATTTGCCCCTAAAGATGATTTACATATATGCATAAAATTAGGTATGTAAGACCATAGGGCAGGTCATGCACTGACACAAATTTAAAATATAAGACGACACTGAAAATTAAATTGGGATATTTAATCTATTATTAGAAATTAATGCAGAAAGTTTTAAGTGAGCGCTGCTAAGCTCAGCAACTTAATCATCACATCTTTCTAGGGAGAGCCTTTGCTGTTTTGCATTGAAGAAGTTATTTTAATTTCATGGTATGTATTTACCAGTGAACTGTAAATGCGATGACATTGTTGTGGGAGAATGTATTTCTCATTGGGTCTACCAATAAGGGTTTCGACGCTTTTAAAGTGGTGAATTTGATAAGTACCATCCTAGAACTGGACAGAAAATCATAGGAGCTTTAACAATTTGGTTTATTGTTTTGTTTTTTTTCCCAAAAAATGTTGTAGAAGTTTAGCCATGATTCCGGTACTCCAGGTTATCGAAAATAAAAGCAAATACGTTGCTCAACTAAAATGGCTATATCTGCTAAACTATTTCGGATTTTTGCAAATGGTTTGAAGGGGATGAAAGGGGAATGCCCAAGCTATAATAATAACGCAAAACAAAAAAATTCAAAAAAAAAAATTTTTTTCAAAAGGTAGATGACCCCCTTAGGATGTATTGCGTGCTTCCTTAAGCAAGAACTTTGCTGCACTAAAATGGCTATATCTGCTAAACTATTTCGAATTTTTAAAAATGGTTTAAAGGGGACGAAAGGGGAACTTCCAAGCTATAATAATAATGCAAAACAAAAAAATAAAAAAATTTTTTTTTCAAAGGTAGATGACCCCCTCTGAACGGTGTATTGTGTGCTTCCTCAAGAAACAACTTTGCTCCACTAAAATGGCTATATCTGCTAAACTATTTCGGATTTTTGCAAATGGGTTTAAGGGGGTGAAAGGGGAAAGTCCAAGCATCAAACAATGGAAATCAAAAAAATTGAGAAAAAAAATTAAAGGTAGAAGAACCTTCTTAATGGTCTGATACAAATATGACATAGTTAGTTATATTCGATGATTACATTATGGAATATAATGCGATGAAGGAGTATAACCAATTAAATTAAGGCCTTATGCTTTGAATACAGCTTGGTTTCCTTGTTGATATAAAACTGTTGACACTTGGCATTCTCTAGGAACACCATGGTTATAGATGTTTACATTCTTACTGCTGCTGCCTGATTATAATCTTGTTGCGAATGGTCAGCTCATTGGGATATTCACCGCAAATTGATGATAGATCCACTTTATTGGTACACGATTAACGTCTCTGTAGACTTATTAAACTTTAGTTGAAGCAGATTATGGGGTTTCATCTTGTCTCAGTCGGCGGCCTTAACAAACCATTTTCTTCCTTGATGAAAATTTAAAAATGCATTTAAATGGTTATATGGCTTCCCAAATTTTGAAAATTTCGGAGCATCTACTTTACGAATGCCGTAATGTCATAAATGTTTTATGCTATAGGTTATTTTTATGATTTATGATATTATTATTATTTAATTAACGATTTCTTAAGGTTGTTTAATATTAATCCACCAATCCAAACTGTTGAAACTTTACCCGAAAATCAGTTATTAGTAGGGGTAGCTTACCTGGCTGCGGATGAACATGAGGGATTTTCATTTTTTTTTTTACGATTTTCATATATTTTATTATTGATATTTTGGATTTCTTTAGAATCCCTCGGTAGAATTCCAGAAACTTTTGTATATGCTAAAAGCCGATGTTTTGCATAAGTTTTTGAACTTCGCAAGGAAAAAGTGGTTATGGTTCGATATTTCAGGAAATTTTAGCTATCGCTACTAACGATAGTTCTATTGATTATTTTCCAGCAGTTATATACATTTACTTCTTTGCAAGAAGTATTCAATTTATTTAAGACTTCAAAGGCCTCATTCTAAATGGTGTTAAAATTTATTTCGGCACCATGCTTCAAATAAGTAAGACAGTTTTTCAAAAGCATTCAGCTTTCAGAGCTTTTCAAACGTGTTTCTATGCAGATGATCATCTAACCAAAAATCAAAAAAAACAAAAAGTTTTGAATTTTTGTAGATAATTTTCATTTTGTTGACTTTTTATTTGTATTATTTGCATTTTGCATTTTGTTGGTTTTTTCTTGTTTTTTTTTTTATTTTATTTTTGTTTTTTTTTTTACAATAAATTTGACTAAATCTTAACATTTATAATCCTTAACCTGCAAGGAGCAAACAGATGTAGTAACAAATATACATAGAAGTATATAAAGATTTTTCATTTTGTTGTTTTCATGTTTAGAAACATACAGTACATACTAGTTGTAAGTTGTATAATATATGTATATATATATATATATAGTTATAGTAACATAATATATATAGAAATTGTTGCGTTAATATAATTTCTATGCATTTGTTTAAAGAGCGCGCGTTTGAAAACGAAAATTATTTTTGTTTGTTTTTTTTTTGCTTATTTTTAAAGTTTTTTTTTTTTGTAAATATTAAAGATATGTATGCACATAATTAGTTGAATGCAATACATACAATTAAACACACACATACACACATTAACAACAATAAATATATATATATATGTATTGTATGACAGCTGTTTGGGTTTGGTTAGGATAGGCGATATGTCAGATTCTGTGAATAACTCAAGTCAGGTCAAGGGAATTGTGGTTTAAGAAGTTCATGATTTTTTTTGTCTGATCAAAGTTATTTATTTAAAATAAGGATTTAGGGATATTTCTGGCGTGTTCGGCTGTAACAAGTGTCTGTTTTCTATCTATACTATAATTTCGGATTTTTTTTAAAGATATAAAAAAGAAATAAATATTTTTCCATCTTAAAAAATTATTTCGACAAAATACTTAATTTGAATAGAAACCCTTTCTGACTCCATTTTAACAGCTTTTTTTTTATATAAAGTATTGTGCCGAACTAATTTTTTATGTCATTAGAGAACAGGGCTTTTATGCGCGTCGGGGTCACCTTGCTTGACTTGAGTTGTGAAATAATGTTTATTGTGATGTAGCTTAGATTTTATTTGTGTTTTGCTTTCTTTATACGCTTCAAGTTGCATCTAGAGACTTGTTTTACTGAACTTGGGTGGGAGAGGGACGTGTCTTAGAATTTAATTTAATTTTTTTTGTTTTCTATAAATTTTTGTATATAATTTTTATCAAAAAATTTGTAAGCAGCACAAGATCAAACAAACAAATGAACTGGTGATCAGGCGGCACACACATACATACACGCACATATATATACATACATATATAATGATATATAAATATATATTTAATATGCTTCGTAAAAGTTGTATAAATTGTATATATATATATATTTTGTTTTTTTGTTTTGTTTTAAGTTTTATTTATTTGTTGTGTTTTTTTTTTAACAAGAACATTATTATTGATTCGTATTAATTTTTCTTTTTATCAATATATATTTATATGTAATATGTAATTTGTTCAGTCAATTAGATAAAAAGATTTCAAAAAGGATTTTTCTTAATTATAATTAGGGGATTTCTCATTAATGAATAAGTTGTAGTTGTAGTTGGGTAGGTAGATAGATAAATAGTTAGTTAAGGTCCCCAAATGTGGATTCGAATTGGATTTGGAATTAACTCATTCACTAGTTTTCGTCTTTAGCTTTTGAACAGAGATTGTCTTCTTGAAGGGTAGTGTGGGGGGTGGGGAAGGGGGAACACATTTTGACGTGGACTTTGACTATGGGGTACTTTTAGGTACTTGTTGAGCGCACGCCAATATTGTTCGTTGGTTCACAATATGTGGGACTAAATACACATATACATACACACATACGCGCGCACACACTCTCACTCACACACACACTCACACACATACATACATTTCGGTTTTTAGTGATGCTTGCTTATAACTTCTAATTTTTGAGTCCAGCCCAATATTTTTTATTTTCTTTTTTTTATTTTTTATATTTTCCGTTTTCATTTGTGTTGGCTCTTCAAACGTTTTTTGCGACACCGTTGGGCACCATTTTTTTTTTTGGGGGTGATTGTGGGTGGTTTTGGTGGTTACCTCTGCTCTTCTTTTGCGTGTAAGCGTTTAGTTAGTCGAGATATGTGTGTGTTTACAAACTAGACCGAGAGACTGCGACGCCAGCCGCTGCTCTGACACTAGAGCGCATCCTCCAGTTCGTTCTCACCAATTGTGGATGTGGCCGGCGCCTGGGCCGGTAGTGGCTTCAATAGACCCGAGAATAATCTCCGAAAGGCCGTATGCTATTTGGAATTGACCAGCTTATTGCTTACGGGCGGCTGCTTGGCCATGATGTCAACCAATGTATGAACGCCCTCTTCGTCATATTTCTTCCACTGTGAGTAGTTGATCTGCATGTAGGTAATGAGCTGGGGCATGTCAACGAAGCCTTTTTGAGGAGGGAAAAAAAAAACAAATAGTTGTAATATATATGTAGATCAGTGGGTAGTCAAAATATAAACTCCAAGACATGAACGGAATATGGGAGATTAATTCGGGATTTTCACCATGAAGCAAACTCTGAAGTTTTCAAGTAGGCGGAGATTTATATGTATTTCTATATATTCGTTTAAAAGTTCTGAAAGATTTGCTTTCAATTCGACGCCTACTAAGAAAACTCGAGTTGCCGTGTAATTGTAATCGTATATTTCAGATAATTTTCAAATTGAAATTTATCCAAGTAGGTCAGGGTAAATGCGTTTCTAAAGCACCTTTTTGGGATTTGAACAGATCATTTTGTGATTTTTTCTGCCTCTTTTAACACATTTACCCTGGCCTACTTGGATTAAATTCTATCTGTATATATGCAAAATCCATTGTCTAGGAATCACACTCGATATACGGTGAGTAGAAAAAGTATGAGCACAGCAGAGACACTTTATCACTGATCAGCTTAAAGAATCTAATTTTATTACATTATTTGGCCGATTATTTGTCAAAACGACTCAAACATGGCTTAAAAACTATGTACCGAACCTCATTTCTACGAAGAATTGGCCTGCTGCTTGGAAGGCACAAGGCGGCCATTTCGAATAAGTTGTTCTACGATTTGTACCCATTGGGTGACTGAATATGGTCACAAGAAAAAAGTCACCTCAAAAGCAAGCACCCGGCTGCAGTGGAACGTGTTGCCCGGCCTTTGCTGAAAATGTTGAGCAAATCATAAAGGCCCGGAACAACTGAGCAACTGAACAACAAAACAAGAACAACTGAACTACAGAACAACTGAACAACAGAACAACGGATCAACGGAACAACGAAGCAAGTGAACAACGAAACAATGGAACAACGCCGGCCACGAACGGCCCGATTCGAGTGTGACTTCTAAAAATAAGTGAACATGTTCCGTGAAAGGAACAACCTTTACCCAACACTATTGTCTAACAACATTCGAAAATGATAGTGGCATCTCTAGGTAAGTAAAAAGTTTTTTTAATATTTTAAATATTGCAATTTTTTTGTTTCAAATGTTGCGTTTTTAGCTGTTTTTTCAATCATTTTCACTGCACTTTTCGAGATAAAATATTAGATTACTCTAGATATTTTTCAGGAAAATTTTAAGATGTTATAAAAAAAAATTTTTTTCTTGGAAAGGCATCGATATTTCGATCCAAATATTTTTTCAGGTTCAGAATATATTTTTAACTTGGCAAATTTATTTCAAGAAGATTGAGGAAAAATAAAAACCCGTGGATTCTTGAAAATAAAATTTTTAGTTACATACATTTATTCTGAACCTGAAAAATATTCGATCGAATATAGATTGGCCCATTCCAAGAAAAATAATAATTCAAAAAAAAACCGTCTTAAGATAACTCTTAGAGTTGTCCCATATTTTTTCGAAAAGTTTACGTGAAAATGACAAAAAATTGTCCTTAATCCGATGTTCCGTTTAACAGTTATGATTTTTTGAAAATTTTTAGTCTTTTTCGCATTATCTTGAGAACCATCGACGGTGGGGAAAAAACATTTTAAGGTATTCTCATCTATATATAGTCCTTCTAAATGATAGCGATAATTTGTTTTTTGGAGCCAAAAAAAAAATTGGGATGGCTGAGTTGATATGGAATATCACATGTATAAAAGAGTTTAACCTGACTGACTGATTGGTGACCGTTGCACAGGCCAAACCGTTAGAGGTAGCAAGATGATAGCTTCATCTTATTCTGAAAGTAAGCACTAAGGCAGAGCTTTGAAAAATTCCGCCGGAAAATGTGCAAAATTCTATATATGCATATACTAGCGGTAAGATCACTTTAAGCGAGCTTATGGAATACGAAGTTAGCTTTTCCTTCCTGTTTTTTTTTTGGTTTTGTATCATATTTTCTAGGAGCTGGGACAAAATTAAAGGCGTTTTATTAGAACTGAACTAATCTTAGTAACTCATTCAAAACTAAGTGTCGAAATAACAGCTTTTCCACACGTTTCTACAACAAAGAGGCCAGTGCTAATACTTTTTGATCTCACTGTATGTGATAGATTGGCTGCGTTCAGCAGAAGAACTTGCTCCCTGATCAAAAATATATTTCTTGGTTATTTAGGTAGCCTACTTTTCCCCTTTTGTTTAATGTGATATTTACTTGGAGCTTCTGCAAATGTTAATTTAGCAAGACGCCCTTATATAAGTTTTATGAAGCTGATCAGTTATCAAGTATATCTCTGCTGAACGCGCTCATTGTAACTTGAGTTTGAACGCATCTAATTGATGCAATAACTTACTCTCCCAGGCATGCATCATATCCTGTATGATGAATTCGATGAAACCAATCTGGCTCTTTGGTATGCTGCAGGTGGCACGATCAAACATGGGCATCACAATGGGTAAATGCCGCTGCTTCTCCTCGTCCGTTTGCATAAAGTATTCCTCGGCAATGCGACGCGCCCATTCAATGCAATATTGCATGGGTCGAGCCGGATTGCTAACATCCGCAACCTTGATAAGCATACGACGCATTAGTATGGAGGTCTCCTCCTCGGTTTGTGAATTCTCGCGTGGTTCATCGCTGCCAAAGACACTGACAAATTTGGCCAAATGCTCAAAATGACGCGTCATCTCGGTGGCCAAGATCATGTCAATAATGGTACTACGTGCCGATTTGTAGGTCTCTTTGTCCAGGTTTTTGAATATGTTGATCTTGTCATCGCCTGTAGGGATAAAGACAGAAAATGTAAAATATATATCATTTCCATTCAAAAGAAATACTTACCCAAAGTCAGTTTGAATGTAATGGCTGCATGATGGGATTCCAGCACAGTTAGATCATTGTACAATATGGCCAGGGGATTGTTCGAGTTGCATAGAAAGGCTGAGGATCGCCCTGGATGATCCACATCATGAGCGGCGGCCGCTATGAGAGCTATAGCCTCCTCCATGCGATCCATGACCATCATATCTCTGTTGGACAGTTGTGTGATAAAAGCTCCGGTGGCCTAGAAATGAAAGGGAAATTAGTCAAGATCGCCGTGAAATTAGGTCGTTCTTTTCACCCACCTGCATAACATCCGCTGCATGTGTACTATTGTGATATGTGTTGCTCTTATGATAGTGCGCCTCAATGACAGCCAGCCAGGCCTTGCACACATTCTCATCTATGTTCAGAGTGGCAAAGACATCGAATCTTCGGAACATTTCCATGCCCAAATACAACAGCGGATGATAATCGGTGATCTCCTCCAATTTGAAAATATCAAAGTCCCAGCTGAGAGATTCTTCTAGTAGTTCCATTATAATAGGATTGGCCTAAAATAAACATATATCATTTTCAAGAACAGTTTCGAAATTTTCGAGTCTTCAACTCACCTTCATTTTGGCTGGCACTATGGTGGCAGTTCGTGTGGAGCTGCCAGTGCGTATGATGGAGTCATTCGAGCTACGACGCGAGGAGTAAACACTGGGACCCTAAAGAAGTTACAAAAGTGATTTGAGATACCATTACATTTAACTCTCACTGCTTACCGTTAAGAGAGCTCCTATTAGATCTGTGGCTATGGGATCATCAGTGCGTATCTCTTTCATTTGCGGACTATAGAGTCCTTCGCGCTTTAGGAACTCCAAGACCTTGTCTATGAGACGCGCCTCATCGGCCGAACAATTCTCCTGTACTTGTGATAGTAAATTAATTATCTAAAGTGCGTGTGCCCAAGTGATTTGTATTTTTTTTTTAGATGTTTGGTTTTGAATTCGTTTTGAATGGTTAGCGACGCGCAGCGAGCAAAACGAGCGAGCGAGCAAACGAGCGTACGTTACATTATTTATGGATTATTTTTGTATTTTGGTTCATTTGTTCGAGTACACAAAACATAAAAGTAAAAAAGAGAAACATAACAAATAAGAGATAAAAAGAGAATATGTATAAAAAGAAATGTAGTTTTAGTTTGGTGCAATTTAGGGGGGGATTAGTAAAGCAAAAACTTAAGGCCCCAATCACGCATTAATGAGCGAGGACTAAACGGTGTTCGATGGGACTGTGGTAAAGGGGTTACTTTTGTGTTCCATCTAACGCCGTTTGTGAAGAATGCATTTTTTTTTTTATATTAGAGTTGGGTGTTCTACTTGTGGGTATACTTACTAAAACGGGTTGGGAATTGTTAGAAACTAGAAAACTTTGAAATTGTGTGGATATTTTTCTTTTACAAAATCAAGAAAATGTTGATAGAGAATTTCATACTTGGATCAAGAGCATTTGAGCACAATAGTACGGTAAGAGTGACAATTCTTGTTCCAAGAGTGAATTTCTTGATTCAAGAATGAATTTTTGAGATCGAATTTCTTGGGCCAAGAATTTTCATACTTGATCCAAATAGCACTCTCTGCTCAGCTACTTCTTCCCACTTCCCTCACCTATAAATACCAATTTGAGAACGAAAAATTCTCAATTTCAAAAACGAAATTCTTAAAAATTTAAGAAATTTTCAAAAATTAAAAAATTTTCTTTTTCCAGTGTATAACCAATCTACCTCTTTTCTAAGATATGGCTCCTAACAACTTTTAAAAAAGTCTTAAACTATGCACACCGAATTTTAAAATCGTAACTCAAATAATAAGGCTCAGAACCACTACTGAACCGGTTCATTCGGCTTTGGAACCGGTCTTGAAACGGTAAAATGTCTCTTGAAGTAGAGTTGGGCGCTTCAAGCAGAGTTCTTCGGGGCACAAGCACGCACGACTCAAAAATATTCTTCATCAGATTTCGTGCCTGCACGAACGTGCCAATTTAAAACCCATAAAACACGAACTTGGTCAAAAAACACGAAGAACACAAACTAGACACAAACCCACACTACTTGACTCAGAATGAAAAAGTTTTAGACAAGTTTTTTAAGCTGAATCCGAATCTGGTCCTAGTATTTCTATATCTGAATTGGACCTAAAAATGCAGAATATGTTTTCCCTATATTCTTATATATACATCTTCTAGAAAACACATTCTTAACTTATGCTGGTTTACATTTTTCGACGCATGAGACATGTTAATCTAGTAGGGCTTTATGTTGTCTTGTTTTCAATGTCAAATGACAAGCTATTCACAATGAAAATAAGACAACATGAAGGCCTACTAGACTATTATGTCTCATGATTCGAACAATGTAAATCCAGCCTTACTATTAATACTTTTATTAATTTTTTTTATTTTAATTAAAGTCGTGCGTTTCTTGTTTTCGAAATTTTTTGAAGGGTTCGTGTTTAAAATATGAGTTTCGTGTAAGAGTCGTGTTCTGTTGAAAATATTCGACACGAACCCATCTCTAAATTGAACACAAGGAATAGGAAGAAGGCTTTAGGACACAGTAGTGTAAGTCATGTTTGGAATATCAATGTTTTAAGCTTTAAGAAATACACAAATATATATAGTATTTGGCTAGTTCTGGCAGTTCTACCTATACAACACCACAACTCTAAGTTTAAATAAATGCATTCGCCGAGTCTTGTGTGTCTTTCTGTGTCAGTGTGTGTGCTCGGTGTTCTAATGTGCATGTGCTGAGTGAGGATTACTAATTGTATGGTTTGTCTAGAACTCTACAGGTGGCATGGACCAGTACACCAGGACACACACGGACACCAGAACGGGGGCACAGAAAGCATTTTGCTGCTTTTTTTTTTTTTTTTTTTTTAGTCAAAACCAATTCCAATTAGGCGCACAAAATGAAGTCATACTTTAGTGATGGGTGCCTCCAGCGGTAGGGAAGTCAGCTTGGCCAGACTAGTGCGTCTTAATCCATCCGAGGCAATGGAGCGTACATCGAAACTGCAGCGTCGTACCGAATGCAATGAGCCACGCGGTGCCTCCTTTGGTTGGGGAAGGGTGGCTATAAAATCCATTTGTCCACCGGGTATATCAAAGTTGAAAATCAAATGCGTGGGAGCACTGCAAAAAAAATTTTAAAAAAATTTGCACTCAGAAAAAAATGAAAAATTTGCACTCGGAAAAAAATCTTGTCTGAGTTTTTGTATGAATGGTTTCGAACTAAGAATGTATGCAGTTTGTATTACAAAATCGATCGTTAATACTAAGTGAATAGAAGCAAATATATTTGAATCCCGAATTTATCGGTCTTGAAGTAATTAGTAAAAAATTCTAGAAAACGCTTTCGCAATTTAAGTACCGAAAAATCTTTTGATTATGTACTAGAAATTTTAAACAATGCCAAGGCACGTGGAAAATGCGACTTTTTGTTATCTAAAATCTTTCCTTAAAATTCCCAATCGGTTCTATTATTTAGCTTATGAAATGATATAAGATATCTAATAGTTACAACTTCTTTGACATTCGTTAAGTCATGGCATTAGGATATTTTTAGGCTTATTTGATTTAATACCTAGATCTCTACAGAAGAACAGATAGGGATTACTTTAAGAATTGTATGGACCTACCGAAGAACATTTTGTACCTAGTTTATGTATTTTGTTATAAGAATGTATAAGGATTGATTTTAGTATTTTTTTAAATATTCACCGCGGAATATTTTGTAAGCAAATTCTTGTTGAAGGAGTAAGTCGGGATTGATTTAAGACTATTCTTATATGTAAGTAAGGTTTAAGGGCCTAGGAGTATATTAAGAAAATGAATGATGCCTACCTTTAGGCATTTTTTTCATATCCACCTAGATTTCTAAAACATGAAGATGAGAAACCGGGCCTTAAAGTTTTTCAAATTGATTTAAGACTATTCTTATCTGTAAGTAAGGTTTAAGGACCTAGGTGTATATTAAGAAAATGAACGATGCCTACTTTTAGGCATTTTCTAAATATCCACCTAGATTTCAATAACATGAAAATGAGAAATCGGCCTTGAAAGCTTTTCAAATCTGTATATAAGGTAGAAGGGCCTAGGTAGATATTAAGGAAATGAATAATACCTACTTTTAGGCATTTGCTTAATATCCACCTAGATTTTAAAAACATGAAGATGAGAAATCGGGCCTTAAAGTTTTTCAAATGGATTTAAGGCTATTCTAATTCGTAAGTAAGGTTTAAGGGCTTAGGTGGATATTAAGAAAATTATTGCTGCCTACCTTTAGGCATTTTCTTCATATCCACCTAGATTTCCAAAACATGAAGATGAGGAACCGGGCCTTAAAGTTTTTTAATTGATTGATTTAAGACTATTCTTATCTGTAAGTAAGGTTTAAGAACCTAGGTGTATATTAAGAAAATGAATGATGCCTACTTTAAGGCATTTTCTTAAAATCCACCTAGATTTAAAAACATGAAGCTGAAAAAACGGATCTACAAGTTTTTAAAATAGTTCCATATGATCAAAATAAATCCCAAAATGTTATAAATTCAAGTATTTCGTACTTGAAATGCGAATTTTGCATTTGGATAAAATATTCATAATTTTTTTTCCAAGTGTAGTAGCCTAAAGGCTGAAGGCCGAATGGGGTGGGGTGGTAGAAAGCAATCCACTTACCTGCCAATGCAGGCCACTGGCACAACACGGACATGCATGGGTATACCCTCTTGGTTCTTGCGTCGCACCGTTAGAATCCCATCAAACTCCTTAATGCTTTTGCCCTGCTCACTGATGGTGGATAGATCCGATACGAAAATGTCGGCTAATGGCTTGCTAATTATTTCATCCTGTTTTGTGGACAAGAAAATCTCAATTAAGCTGCAATTGCCACCCACCCAACCACCAACCCACTCACCAGTCGCATGTTGAGCAGACGTTCGGTGGCGCGATTCGCGTACTGTATGCGCAGCACGTCGTCCGTGATGAGCACCACCTCCTTTAGCCGGTGCAGGGCCGTGTAGAGTGCCTGCGCAGATAAGAGGGGAAAGAAGAGGGAATATGATAGAGTTGAGCATTATAGTTCAATTTAAAGTTTAAGTTTAGTAGTTCATTTTCAAAAAAAAAGTTTAGTTCAGGATTGCCCGCACAATGCTTAAGGCAGGGCGGATAAAAATAAAAGTGAAATAAATTATTTGTCAGATAACAAAAACTTCTAAGAAAAAGTTGAAGTAAATCCGCTTATTGTCAGGTGATGTGTGTGTGTATTAGTATGCCCGGTCTATGTATCATCTTTCAATAGTTCATCGTCCAAGTTTTATTTGAATGAAAATTTGAGTATCGTATCGGAGCCGAAAAGAGAAAAAAACTAAGAACCGAAATAAAACACGTAAACGAAACACTCTTTTCGGAACGTAACGCATCCGAAAGTCGTTACGGTAATAATCTCGGCACTTCAAAAGTTTTTGTAATTCAGAAACAAAATCTGATTTAAAACCGATTTTAAAATCCTATTCTTAGATCACATAAAAATGATTTTCGTCACCATGCTTCATATGAATAGAAACACTTTTGTAGAGCTTTGATATAAGAATGCTTTTGAACAGCTGTCTTAATTATATGAAGTATTGTGACGAAAATAAAATTTATGTCTTCTGAGATCAGGCCTTAAATCATGAAATTTTTACAGAAGTGTAAATGAAAATAAGACTTATAGTTCACTCCAAAGAGAAGTTCATACGAACCAGTTCAGAGCTGAACTATTTACACAGCTCTAGTACATAGGGCAAGGGCTAGTGGTTTTCTAATTGAATTAATGTGTCGGAGGGACATTAACTTGATTACCTGTTGAGTGGACATGACATTGTGGGGCCGTATGATTGAGTGCAGTATCTGCTTCAGTTCCACACTGCACATTGCCAGATTGGTCGTCTCGGCTACGCACTATAAGAAAGGGCGGGATTAAGTGGACACACTCTCTTCTCTTGGCAATTAAAAAAAACAAACTTACTCTATTAACGCCAGCGTCCAATAGAGCAATTAGCACATCGTCCTTCTCAAAGAAACTGCAAAAGTCGTTAATTAAACCCACGGGAAAGGAAGTAGAAGTTGCTCGTAATAGACTTACCTCTTCTTGCAGACTGCAATTATTGTCGTTAAATGGTGGCCATGGGTATGACGTATTGTTCTGAAAACAAAGTGAAAAGTTTGAGCAAAAAGTTTTTTTTTATGATTTTTCCCCTAAACTCACTCACCTGGCCATGTGCTCGGCATCCAGATTTTTGGTGGAGCGCGCATCAATTATAATTAAATGATAGCACTGGGCGGTGGCATATGACTTTTGCAAAGTGTCCAAGGCCTCCTCCTTTGACTTGACCAGCGTCACGTCCAACTGATGGCGCTGGCAGGCCAAAGTGACCACTTCGCAGATGCTGTCCGATTTGTGAAAAACTAAAAGAGCCTGTGGGGATGCAAAGTAATGAGGCTAATGGGCAAGAATGTTCAAAGGAAATTCGAGTTGCTAATGAGTTCCTTTTGAGATTCAGTTGTTCAATCACCTGCTCTTTTTTGTTCAGTTGCTCTCTAATCGCTTCTTGTACTGCCTTTTTTCTGAGTTGATGTTTAGTTTCAACAAATGCTAAGCCAACTAAGACCACTAATAACGTTCAAGTTAGTGAGCAACTGAACAAAAATGAACAACTGAACAAAGTTACTCACTTTGTTCACTCACTCAAACTAAACAACCGACTTGGTTTTACACTAAAATGAGTTGTCTTACCCCACACTATTTCTTACCTTAAGTTGAGGATTCGGTGGTAGCACGGTTGGATATTTCAAGTCCATGAGATTTCGCTGTAAACCAAACGAGATGAGACCAGGTGAAAAATTTAATAAAAATCTACAGCTCCGCCTGGCTTTGCCATCAAAATAAGAGGGCTTAACCTGGCTTCAGTCCGTCTGTATGTCACTGGCATGTGTGTGTGAGTGTGTGTGTTTGTGTATCTGTCGGATACGCATATATGCCAGTATGTGTGCGTGTGTGTCGCTTAAATGATGATAAATTAAAACAAAATTGCTTGTGCCTGACGGAAATGACTGGAGGTGACTTGGCCTGCAGATTTATTATACATATGTAAAATTCGATATATGAAAATCAGAGTGGGATTCGCTGGCTTGCGCGCGGGATAAACGCATTGCCAATCAGGCAACTGTAACAGATTTAATTTTCAACTTACATGCATACATATAAGTATATGGGCTTAAAGTTCTTAAATGTCAACAGGCAGAAGCTGCGTTTTAATCCTTTGTAAAAAGACAGCTTAGCGAACGACCCACAGGGTTTTCATTTCTTTTGATGCATTAGGGTTATGGTTATCAAATTTTTTGTAGTTAGATTTTTATTTTATGTAACAGACAGAAGGAAACATTTGCGTGACTAAAAAGTATATATGTATGTATATTCTCATATCAGCATCAATAACCGACTCGTATAACCATGTCTGTCTGTCTAAAACTAAAGGAGATAAAACCAAGTGCTTTGGAGTAGGTGTATACCATACGCAGATCAAATTTGTTTCAAATTTGGAAAATATCCACTCCTCCTCGACAAACCTTAAAAACTGTCAGACGCACACTTTTAGAGTAAGATCTTTGTGTCTTAAGATACATTAACTTAGGCCTTTTAACTATCTTATCTGAAACGCCCAATAAGAACGGTTGAAAAACACAGAAGTTTGGGAAGTAAATATATTTTTAGCCACTCAACAGGCAAGCGGGGGACCAGTGTCGCGGCTGCGACGTCGTAAGCGTCAGCTGCCTGTGTCTGTTACCTCGTTTATACACACAAAATTAATCATGATTAATGCCTATATATGCTATATCCTTGAATAGGAATAAATATAGAACATTTTCTTTTATATTTTACTTTAACACCTTTTTTATTTCGAATAATTTGAATTATTTAATGCTCAATGTAAATTATGTAATACGCTACCATAACCGAATCGTTCAAATAGATAATTATGAAAGCAAATAAATGGTGCATACTTTTAAGGGCAATTATCATGATAAATTTTGTGTGTATAAACGTAGTATGAATATCTGAATATGCGTAAAAATATACAAAATCAAGGGTACAGAGTATTTTGTAGTCGAGGTACTCGACTACAGTGCTCTTACTTGTTTCTTTAAAGAATTTAAAAAATTTTCACTTTTCTAGAGGTGAGCTTATACATTTTAAATAACATACGAACAGCTAAACCGATTTTGAAAAGTTTAATATTAAAAGAAAGTTAATAAATACGCTAAAGCCCTTCACACTTTGTACGTAAAGTTTATAGCTGGACCGGTTTAACACAGTTTTAAATGAACGATGGCTTGTTTGTATTATCATGTCATAAACTGATTTTTTTCTAATTTTACTGAGGTTTTTGCAAGTCAAAATACGTTGAATAAATATTCCTAAATTCATGGGGCTATGTTCTATTAAACGACTGAACCATTGATCCAGTTTCTGAAAAGCTTTTTCATGGCTATATTCTTTGAAGCTGGCTCCAATAACTGGTGAAGGTTACCTGATTTTTAAAAGTTTTTCAAGAAAAAACTTTCCGGCTTTAGCGGACTACGAGAACACTGAGAACACAGTCTTGCCCTTGTTATAACACAAACAGTCTATGACTTTGTTCCCGTTGGATCAAAGAAAAACTATTACACATGCGCTTTTTGCATTCTGATTTTTAAATGAACCAAAATGTTAATCGTGGCGAATTGCCTTCTGGGTTTTATTTTCAACTTCCTTAAACGAGTCGACTTTAAATAGGTGTGACCAACAGCGAATACAGGGGAATTTAGTATATTTTTTTTGTTTGAATTGACTGAAATAAACCTAAGTCGGGATTGGTTATTGGTTAAAAAGTAAGAAGAAATGACGTCATTCAGATTATGTCTTTCAAGGTCGCTAGAAAATTTTTATATTTTTTAAAAAAATACAGATAGGAAATCCATGGTTAAAAATCGAGAATCGAGCTACTTTTAAGTCTCGTTTCTTGGAAGTTTTAAGAAAGAATTACTTTAGTGTTGAAATTGATTATGATATCTAGAACAGGTTTTAAGACAAAGTGTGAAAATTGGTCAATTTTCGATAAAAAGAAATCTTTAACATTCTTGAAAACGAGTTTATTAGATTTATGTTCATTGCTTATTGCTCTCAAAATCTTTTTTTAGGAAAGTCTGAGCTTCAAAAGTTTGGTTCTGTTTTAAAAACTACATATTATATATTAAAGGTTTGATATCATATGTTTGGGTTAGAAAACTTTCATTAATTGAAAAGGTTCGAAACAGACCTGTATAATATATAACCTCTTTATCCTTTAAAAAAAAAACACAGAAAATATTTTGATGAAAATCAATCCTAAGCGATGTCAGAGGTAGGTCAATCCCTGAATTTCTCAAACTTAGTACGAAAAGATTGACTTGAGTACGAATTTACCAATACCAAAAATCTGGGACTTGATTTTCAAGTAGGATCCGAACTTCAAATAAGCCTTTTCGGATTGACAAAATAATTCTGGGATAGTTTCAAAACTTTCGTGCTTGCAACTTCATTCCGAAGGTCGGGATCAAATTTATTTTATTAAACTCGAATATAGCTCCCCATTTTTTTAACTGTATACACATAAGAGTAAGCGGAGTACCGAAAACTGGCACGACTTTGTTAACTCAAGCTTGCTTTGGAGGGATTGAGTCATACACTGAAGAAATATGAGTAATCTATAACAACAACTTGCACTGTCTTATAGAAATGTACAGGGAATTACAAAAAATCCCGTCTTTGATTTATAAATAAAAAAGATTTGGTCCTGATTGACTTATTGACTGATTTTGGCAATTTACGCACAGCACAAACGTTAAGTTAAAGAAAGCTAAAACTGGAACAGTAATTTCTATTTTTGGTGAAAGTGGGCACAAAGACGTGATTTTGGAAAATGTCACTCGTTTAATTTTTAATTTGTTAAGCAAAATAACAAGTTAGTTGAAAATTACTCAGTTATTTTAATTTTGATTTTGGAAATTCCACCACAAGATCAGACAAGGTTTGGCACATAATCTGTTTAAGGGGGTAGATAGATAGGAGCCAGATTACGATATGAAAATCAGATTTTGTTATAATTTAAAAAAAAAAACTCTCCGCTCAAGTAAACAGGTCTCTAAGCATTGAATTGATAAGCTATCTAAAATAAACTACTTTTGAGGGGGGTTTAAAGATCACTCGATGTCCAAATGAGCAAATTTTTGCCACTTATTTGTATACCTGAAAACATTTGTACTCATCATCGTTGGCATCAGTTGGCTGTGGCCTCTTGCCGGCCACCATTAGATGAAGCTTGGGCGTAGTGGGCATACGACGTTCATATAAACTGTTAGCTTTGCGTCTTAATACCACGCTATTCTCATCATCATCATCATCATCATCATTATTAGCATCTGCAACAGCATCAGCATTCCGTGCAGGCGTCTCTTCGTGTAATGTGAGCTGATTCAGACGCAACGCCTGGGCATCCAGGCTGCGTATGACCTCGATAATTTCCGGTTGCATTTGGCGTCCAACATTAAAGGCCAGACTTCTGGGCAATGGTGTCATAATATCATCGCCTTCGGCCTCCACATTCGCCTCATATTCCAGTTCTATTTCCTCAGGGGTTTTGCCAGAGTTGCGTACGATTTTCATTTCCGTAAAATACGTTTCGGCGGGCAGACGGATACGGCCATTTGTTGTCGTTGGCATTAGCTCCATCAAATCCCCAGCAGCTGCTGCTGTTGCTGTTGTTCTTATCAGCCGGTTATGACTGCTGCTTTCATTATCATTATCGCCCAGTGAATCCGATTGTGTTGTCGTCGTCTTGGCTCTCAGCGCATACGGTTCTGTCTCAGAATCCGCATCCGACTCATTTGTCGTTGTAGTATTATGCCGCGACGAGGATTTGCGGCTAAAGACACTCGTGAATTTTGGCAAACAATTGCGCATTCTGCTAATTATAAAATGCCACTCACTTCCACGCAATAACACTGATAATTACGGCCCCCCCAAACAAGCTAAACACTAAATCACTAAAACGATATCTCTTTGGTTGTATCTCAATGTCCTACACCAACACGAAAGAAAAGGTTTTTTTTTTTTTTTTTTTTTGTTGCCACTTTTCAATAATAATAATAATAATCAAAGCGATTCGTTTTGGCTATTTTTTGTTTAGGGTTTTTTTTTGTCATAGTCGCTGACTGACTGAAAACGAACTGAGTCAATTGACTTGCCATCGACAGCGGCGGGTATAATCTATTTCTTTACTTTTTGATTTCCCACCTTCAATGTTAATTGATTTGATTTCACTAGCAGCGGCGCATTGTTTATATGTGACATGACGGACTCTGTGCTGTCGCACAGTGGCTAGTTTAAGCAAAATTCGATGCAAAAAATTATCACTCGAATTAGGCAGAAAAACTAGAAACATTTAAATACTTTATTATAACCAAAATAGGCGTAATATCAACGTCTATTGTCAACAAATAAAATTTTTACAATTTTGATAAACTATTTTTGAGAAGGGGAATATTAAAGCATTTTCTGTGCTTTCTTGTAATTTAATCATCCCTTTCTTCTCTGCTGAATTCTATACTGTCCTCACAATGGTTCAGTCGGGATTTTAATTAAATTTTAGGTCTCCAAAACGACCTACCAATATTTGCTTGATTTAAACCACTATTTCATAGTATATATAGACGATCTGGACGATTTGCATCAACTGTGATGTTTCTTAAGTTAATCAACTAAAACTTTTTAGCTTCCTAAGCAACTCACCAAATTTGGTTCGGTTTGGGACATTATTTTATCGGGCCATATATTCGATCTGTCGTCTTGTGTGAATTTTAGCTCCTTTAGCTTCTAAAACGTTTTACAAAATCTGGTTCGGTTTGGACCACTAATTCACATAGCTGACATATCATCGATCAGTTTAACTAACATAAATTTTATAGTGTTTCACGCTATAATAAACTCGATTTTTAGCAAACGGGACAGATAAGGGCAAGAAGCGTCAGTTGCTATAAAAAACTCGATTTTAAGCAAACGGGGCAGATAAACGCAAGAAGCGTCAGTTGCTTATGAATCTGCACTCTTTATATATTAACTTTAGCTCCTTAAACATCTTACAAAATCTGTTTCGGTTTGGACCACTACTTCAAATAGCTGGCATATCTCGATTTAGTTAACTTACAAATATTTTGTGATGTTTCACGCTATAATAAACTCGATTTTTAGCAAACGGGGCAGATTAGGGCAAAAAGCGTAAGTTACTCATAAATCAGCACATTTTTTTAATAACTTTGCTCTCAAAATATTTTGCCATGCAAAAGTTTTTATCGAAGAAACTTGGCTACTTTAGTGAAGGTCACTCTAAAATGACTCATTGAGAATAAACGACACAATCGAATGAAACTACCTAATAATAACAAACATATTGTCAATCTACAATATCAAATACTGCTGTGCTTGGCGTGTGCCTCGTCGCGACTGCGGCGTCGCGTCTGCAGCGACGTCTAAGTTTATTTATATATATTTCGTATGACAACACACAACATCAAGTGTACTGGGTATTTCGCAGCCCTCATATACTACGTTTATGCACAAATAAAAAATCATGATTTTTGCTCTTTCAAGTATGCTATGTTTTATAATTATGGAAAATATTATGTCTATTATAGCCTTAACACAAATTATTTTTGTATACCATTAACTGGTCCGACAATCTGAGTGAATGCACAAATAAATAAATAATACTTTAACAAAATGAAGTTTGCATACTTTGAGGGGCAAAAAGCATGATTTTTTAATAGCATAAACTTAGTAATAGACTGGGCTTACATTGACTTATTTGAGTCGAATTCCTGTCATTTTTAAGGCAATGCATTGGTAATTTTCTGGAATTTGTCATTTTGTGACTCAATTTAAATTTGAAAATTTAGTCCCTGAGCTCAAGTGATTTTTGAGAGTCAAGCTATAAACTTTGCCCTTTTAATCAAGTAAAAATGGCAAGCTGTACCCATTACTAAAGCATAATTTTTAGAATTATGAAATTTTCCATATATCTAAATATTTTTGCCTCGAGTTTTTGTAAAACAATCCACAGTGCCTGGCTCTCTCTTAATCTAAATTCGTGAGCGTCTATTTAAAGCGAAATGTAAACGGGCGAACAGAGAATGAGAATTCAACTCGACCATGCATACACAACAATAGTACAAAAGAAGTGTGTGCGGGTTGATAAGATATCATCTTCTTATCAAAAGACGTAACGAAACACATGTGCTTGCTGAGCGGGGTGGAGTGGGGGGAGGGGGCACCCAAAAATTTGCTTTCACTCACCTGATACACATCCATTGGCTCATCCTCGGGTGTGAGGGCCAGGGCAAGCGATGACTTACGATGACCACCAGGTCGACTGTTACCACCGCCGGATGAACTAGTACCCGATGTGCCAGTGCCTGTAAAAATTGAGAAAAACAAAAAAATAAATATCAAAGAGTCGTAGCTTTTAAGCTGCAAAGCAGGCTACATGGTTGTGCGTGCGACAGCAAGTTGTTGCATACTTTTGGGATGCCCGCACGCACACAATGAAAATGAATGGGCGCACACGCACATTAATTTCGCTTGCACGTTTTATTTAATTATAAACGTTGGCATTTCACAAAACACTTTATAAAAACACACGCACACGCACGCATACACACATGTGTGTATGTGTGGGTTCAAAGAAGGTAAGGACAATACCCAGGTACATACAGGGTGGCGCAAAAATAAACAATATTAAAATTTCACAAATGTCAAAACGGAAATAACATTTCCATAAATTATGGCATGCACCACCCTGTACATACATACATATTAAGCAGCTCTCAAATAAAGAATTCATTCAAGTACCAGATAACTCAATGTGTGTCCTAGCCAAAAATTTATCTCCTTGAATTTGAAAGATAATTCACCCACTTTCGTTTCAGTACAAACAATTCTTGAGAAATCAAATTGATTAGGTGTGGATACGCAACAACCACCTGGTAGAAAATCTAAAATATGCAAATGCGGTCATAAATATTGCTGGGGAAAACGCTATTAAACAAAAAAAAAAACGATGTACCAATCAGCGCTACGCATACGTTATTGAGATGCACAATTGCAAAGTGAACGTCTTAATGTCTACAAAGTGGGCAATTTTTTATTAGGATAAGCTATGGTAATGCAACAATCTAAAAAATTAACTATCAAACAAGTTTTTTATTAAAATTTTATTATTCATTTCGATTACTAATTGTCATTCGATACCTAAATAAAAAATAAGTTTTGTGTAAAATGTAAAAAGAAGTTCGCCAAAAGTTTAAAACATATTTCCGATTGCTCAAAAATAATATTAAATATTAATATTAAAATAATAATAAAATAATATTTTCAACAAGTAAAAGGGCTGCGAAATACCCTTGACACTTTATTTTGTGTGTTGTCATACGAATATATAAAAAAATTCAATACAAACTGACGTCGCGACGAGGCACTCGTGAAGCTGTGCAGATATTTGATATATATATATATTGATACGTTTGTTATTATTATACAGTTTCATCCTATTGTATCGTGTATCCTCTATGTGTCATTTTAGGGTGACCTTAACAATCTTAGAGAAGGATATCACTAACAGTTTTACTTCAAAAGATACTTGCGTATCTTAATTTATAAACGTAGTTTCGTTACGTGTTGGAGCAATACGGTATAAAAATTGAAAACAAATAGTCACAACCTTTCCAACACAAATAAAATTGAGCGCATATGCAAATTTCTGGCCCTTAAATTGTTACGTTGCTTTTGTCTAATTTCTATATACACACACCTAGATAACGTGCAGTAGCATTCAAAATTTTCTACTGTAAATTCTCAGATATTATAGATTTTTATAGGACTGATCTTAAAACAAATTTTGAACTACAATAGGTCTGTGTAAAGCTTGAAAACTAAGACACGAACTGGGCACGGAAGCTTTAATTACAAATTGCCTAAGACGCAGATTCAAGAAAACAGAACTCTTTGGAATATATATAATATATATTTTATTACTAGATATTTACACTAGACTGAACATTTTAATGCACAAATGGAAAATCACAGAGGCCGCCTATAATAAAACGTCAAACATTAAAATTTAATTTCCAGTTTTAATGTGCGCGACCAGACCACAACGTTTTAACTAAAAAATACTCATACGCCTCGTAAGCAACATCGTAATATCAAAATATGAAGACAGTACTGCATTGTTCTGTATGTCAATGTTTGAAATGAGTCAAATTATTAAGATTTGTTTAGAGAATTTGGTTAAATAAGGGTAAGGGATTAATAAGAGTAACGAGTAATTTTGAAATTTCCTTTTTAATTCAAAATTTTTAATTCACTTTGGGTTACTTTTATGCAATGTGCATTAGATATTGCTGAAAATCCTGTTTTGAAAAGCATTTTTTTAAATTGCTATATCTCGGGCATCAGAGCAGCTAGAGACACAAAACAAAAAGCCACTGAGAGAAAATTAATCAAGGGTTGGAAAAGGGAAACAAGTGGCGATATACAAATTATTGTGCATCAACAAATGATTTATTTTTTGATAGAATTTTAGATCTTTATATCTCGTAACCTATTTTGAATTTCTTTTTCAAGTCTTAAGCAAAGTTTTAGTTGTACAATCAATTCACAGAGAATTTTTAATATTTTGGGAACGTCCACCTCGTTTGTATTTGGGAAAGCTAAAGAGTTGTAAATCTCACATTATGCAAAAGGGAAGCACAGTAGAAATTTTTTCTAATAAAAAAAAATTGTCAAATTTGACTGTTAGTACTTTCACTGAATTGCTTTTAACTTCGCTATTTAATAATAGATTTTCTTCATCAGTACCTTATTTTCTTCGTAAAAGTGTAGTTCGTAAGTAGAAAAGCAAAAAAAATGTTGATAATAATTTTGAAACATTTACTGATTTAAAAAAAAATGTATTAAATTTTTGAGAAAAACAAATTTTTTTAAAAACTTTTTATTGTAGGTTCAAACTACTGAACCGATTGGAAAATGATTTTCTACTAGATTATTAGAAATTCCATACACTTTAAACTTATACCTTGCTTAACTCTATCTAAAGTTCTTAGCTCGAAATATGGCATAAAACGAAAGAGGACCTACTAAAAAAACTTTTTCTAACTTAAAAACGTTTTTTTCAAAATTTTTTGAATTTTATTTTTGAAAAGAAAGAATCTATTCAATGGGTATTTTGTTTTTATTTGTTTAATTTCTGTTTTCTTATTAGTTTTTGACCAATAATTATAATCAAGTCCTAATCAAACAGCACTCACAATTTTTGGAGTCATTTTAGTCAAGCCTAAACATTGCTGAGGAAATGTGTGTAATTGAATCACTCATATATTGCTTCCCTCTGCCTGTTACATACATTTGTTCAGTTCGACCTAAAGAGTTCTTCAATTTATTTTGAGTATCAAATTGTGGAGGTATACAAATTGACATTTGCAATGGCGGTAAATCGATGGCGGAAATTGGCAGAAGGTGGTAAAGTTTTAAGTCTATCGATCTTTCTAATTTAATGCCTATTTTGTGGACCTTGAGAAATCTTATTATTTGGTAGGAGTTTTAGTGTATCGAGCTTAAAACAGACTAGGTTGGTTCTGATAAATATTAAATATGTTATTAAACTGCCTTGATAGTTCAGTTGTGGACTAAATCGATCTTTGAAATAAGTGATTCAATTAAGAAGTGAACTAGGAACTAGGATTAGTCCACCTAAGAAGTATTAACAAGTAAACTTGGTACTGAATAAGCTTTAGAATGCCAAACTCAGGTTCTAGCTTGGGTTGAAATTTTTTTTGGTTCAGGTTCATGGAGCGGATGATGAGATCGTTGACCCTAGATTCAGGTTTGAAGATGGGATCAGGTTATTTATTTTATTCTGAAAGCAGTGGGGCTTAAATTACAACATTTCGCAGATGTAGTGTATTTAGTTTGTAAGGCTCTGCTAGAGCAGACACCTACTACTCTCTCTCCGCCGCAAATTTTTCCATATGTTGCGGCATTCGTATGTTAAAATAAAAATGATATGAAAATGCTTTTACTTCGTTACCATAAATTCATCTCATAAATTTGCTCAGACTCAGTTTGCACTTCCCACAAAAAAATCTCCGTTTTAAATCCTCTCGAATCCCATAAAATGAAGCAACTCTTTAAGCACACTTCCAGTTGAATCAAATAGATACACATATATGTAAAGATATAAAGCCTCTGGGCTATATAACTTTGTGGGTAAAACTAAGCTTTATAAAGTAAACAACAGATTTTTGCCCTTTTTTTAATGGAAACTTAATTTGCACAACAATTTTTGGTAATTTACATAGAAAGTTTTGTTGTGGCATAGTTTTTGTTATTAAAACGCAAAAAAAAAAAAGTGAATCTTCAACTATGTGGAAGCTCTCAAACCCTGTTGCTTACCCACAACCAGCTCGGACTCGGAGGCCGGACGCGTTAATGAAGCTCTGCCCGTAGTAGTGGTTGTCATCATGGTGGTGGTGGTGGTGGCGGTGGTTGGTATTTGTTGTCTGGCGTTGTGGTTTATCGTGCCCATACCCACACCCACTCCCAGGCCCACACAATTGCAATTGCCTGGCACCGTCTCAACACTTTCGGATGTCGATGCTGGCGCTACAGGCTGGCTGGATATTATCATTGTTTTTGTTGTGGTTTCTTTCTTCTTATTGTGGTTGTTGTTTTTGTTTTTGTTTTTTTGCAAATGAACTACACAAATTTGGTTTATTTTTTTTTTTGTGGCATTATGTTAATTGTCAATTATGTAGAAGTTGGTTTATCTGGTCGACTTGGGGCATTGATTTCAGACAAATTAGTGCGTTATGATAACCTGCTCTACATGCATATAAATATACACATACATACATATGTATGATGTTTAGGTGGAAGTGGGCTGCCACACACACACAACAATAAAAATAGCCGAAAAGGGGGAGGGGAGGGAAGTGCGGAGTGTGGAGGAGTGCGTCATATAAGGTGGAATAAAAAAAAAAAAAGTATGAAATTTATGTATATACTCGTACAAGTGGCCGTGTACTCGCATATATAGAGAAAATATTTGCGTATATTCAAATGGGTCGGGTGTATCTTATCGTTGGCGGCCTCGCTGCCTGGCCCCAGTCTGGGGCTCTGCTCGGCTCTACTCTTACTCTACTCTGCGGTACACGCGTTTGTAATCTAAACGAAAATCGATAAATTGTTTAGATAAAAGCGGCCAGCAGCCGCCCGCTGACGTTGCCAACAACAACAACAGCAACAACAGCAGCGGCAGCGGCAGCAGCAGCAACAGGCTACGAGCTCTGAGCCATGTAGGCCCAACTTCAGGCTTTTATTTTATAAATTATTATTTTTTAAATACGAACTATTTCCAGAACCTCATACTTACAACACTTGCTCATATTACACAGACACACACACACACACTGACACAGACACGGATTCAATGGCTCATTAGTGTTTAAAATGTACAACAACAAAAAAGTTTTTCCGCTTTTTCTTTTTGTCTTAAACTTTTTGACAGTTTTTGGATCGATTGACTTTTAGGTTTATTAACGATTTTGTACAAAAAAAAAAAAACTCAACAGCGAGAGCAGCTACACTTAACCGTCCGTTCTAATCCGTTATGAAAAACTGTTTGCCAGATGATAATTCTCGCACGGATTTTGAGACCAACAGTGCCCGTATGTTGCGCTACGGCACAAACGGTGCCGTCCTACACCTAGCTAAAATTCCCTCGTCATACACATACATACATACATACATATACTTATTTACATTCAATGCATACAATATTAAACTGTGTTGTTGTCCCCTAAGGCGCTTAGTTGCCATTTGAAAAAGCATAATTGAAAAAAAAAAAATCCAACTGCAAATGGAATTTTGTTTTAATTCCTTTTGGGATATCAATTTTTCGAAATTTTTTGTCAGCAAATGGCATTTAATTTGATTTAAGTTGATTGAACAATTTTATAGACTTTGCTATGAAATATGCAAATAGTTTTTGATGGTCAGTGGGAAATGAAGTTAACTATTGTTTGTTTCCCTTTAAAAGCGAGAAACTTTAACTCAACTTTGGCATAACATAAATTGTCCGCCAATGCACAAAAAGTTGATGTTTAATATGAAAAACTAAAATGAAATTGTTTATATTGTAACTAAAATGAAATTGTTTATATTGTAAATATACAGCAATCGCTTATCATTTGTTAAATGCTTTTCAGAAAATTGTTTTTTAAACCTAACCAAAACACTCGGATATTTTGTATTAAAAACTTACTTATTGCAAAATGTAATAATCATAAATTATACTTTAAAGTGTGCACATAAATATGTTATATACTGTTTTTGCCCGATTTTGCCCGATCTGCGCATATTTGTGGGTATGCAGAAAAGTTTGAGTTAAGTCCTGCCACACTGTATAATTATTGGGACAACAACCGGGATAAGAAGACAATATCCAACTAGTTATTTCAACAATCCTAGGTGTTGCACTAATTGTATGTGAATTGGTTCGAAAGCGATTTGTAGAACACTTGGGAATGACAATTTTTTTTAACACCAAAACATTTTGGCCCCAGGTTGTAGTCACGTGAGTCTTTCACATCTAACATAAGAGCTGAAACGCGTCTAAACAGGAAGCTAGCAGTCGAACTGGCAGATTATGAAGAAATTGAGATTAACCTCGATATGGATGCAATTTTTGCAAATTTGCTTTATAAAAATGCATTAAAAATTTTGAATGCATTACAAAAAATTACGCATCCGCCATGTGGTCCTATATGGGCGGTTAGAGTAGGCGTGTTTGGATCGTTCCAAAATGTTGTCCTAATGCTATGTCTGCCATTATTATGAAATGTTTTAAATTTCTAGCCCATTACTGCATTTTTTGAAATTATGAAAAAAATTTGGCCATTTAGCCCCAATGTGCAATGGCAGTTAATTGATATAGTTCACAGTTTTTCAGCAAATTTGTTAGAGCTCTTTGAATGTTTAAAAATATTCATAGTTACCCAGTTCATGAAATAAACTATATAATTCAAATAAAATTTTAATACCGATGGGTTCTATGGCAGCTATAAGATATACGCTCAGAAATTGCACGCATGTGAAAAAGCTTGTATCATCATTCTAAAACAATTTTAGGACGGCGGCTGAAATGCTTTTTGAACTTGCTTAACGTTGTGTGTTTTTTTTTTCTTAAAAGGAACGTTTTTTTTCATGCTTTCGTGTTCTTTGTTTTAACAGTCGTACGGCTAAATCGTAATCTATGGAAAATGCTAAGAAAGTTATACCAAAAACCCGAAGGTTTTGAATTTGTGGTTAATGCGCACCAATGGTCGGAAAATGAAGGGTGGGTTAAGCAAATCGTAATTTTTAAACTGATTTGTATTTAATTCAGTTTCTTAGCTGTTTAAGCCAAATACACTTCCCAATATTTTATTCAAGGCATTTATATTTTGATCAGAATACATGTTAAAAACAGTTTTAATTCATTTTTATTTGCCAAAAAAATGTTTAAAAATTTGCGATTTTAGTTAAATCCACAATATCCAATATATTTATAAAAGAAGAGGCCAAATTTTTCAATTTATTATGAAAAACTTAACTTTTTCTTTGCCTAAATTTATTAAAGCCTTTATATCGTGCTTGAAGTAATAAAAAACACCTGGCCATCCTAGTTAAACTTTTTCGCGTTGAAGATCGCCAAATTAAAGAGTCTTCCAGAAACTATGGTGGTGCTCTGTCCCTTTTCTGGCTTTAAACAATCGGATCCCAATATGCAAAGGAACACGTCCTAGAATTCGGAAGGTTATTCAAACTTATTGAACGGAGTTTTTAAAAAGTGTTTGAAAAGCGATCCGGACCCGTTTGCTAGCTTTCAGAAGGATAAGGCTGCCAAGGACCAGTTGTGAGTGGTTCGGCGAGAGGAAAATCAAGCTTTCAGAATAGCCAGCGCGTTCTTCCAACATGAGTCCCATTGACAACATATGGGATAACCTTGCACGTTGTCTTAATGCCGGCAGAAGAACGCTCAACTCGACTGAGAAGCTTCGAAAAGCTGTTATTGGTTCGAGTAACAAAATACCCGATTAGGTGTTCCAAAACATGATTAGCTCAATATATGTTAAAATTTTTGAGCTCGTTTATTACCCTAGAGACTTATCTCATTAAAATTTTTTTTTATTTTACTTATTTTGTTTATTTTGAATTTAAAAAAATGACTTAAATTAAATTTCGAAAAAAAAGTGAATTAATTAATTCAATTTCGGGGAGTTTATATGGAGAAATATTTTTAGAAAACTCGGCCAAACGATATTTTTATGGAATCTATATTAATTTGTGAAAATATAAGGAAAAATATTTTTTCAAGGTCGGAAAATGCGGGTACGTACAAAGTAAGAAAAAACTATTTTTAATTGGGTAAAATCTATCAGAAATTCTACGTGAGAAATTAATGTAAAAATTATTTTTCATTTGGTGTACAATCCTTTTCCCATATAAAATTTTGCCAGCATTGGACGGGTTAATGGAAAATAAATTTTACATTGCTAAAAATTGATTTTTCTATTCATAATCTTAAGGGTATTCTTTTTTTCTAGGCGAGTTTTCCATACTTTGCTTACAAGCCAAACTTCAAGTCAATCGAATGAATGATATCTATTTTCATATAAAATTATCTGAAAATTTTTATGGTGGGCGGATTAAGCTAAATCGTAAAAAGATGAGTTTAATTAAAAATAAAAATAAGTATTTCCTCATACAATTTTTCAGGGGCTTTTTTCTGCCTTGGGCGTGTAATATTCCAGTTACTACTTTAACCACATATAGTATATGGAAACTACTGCCAAAGTTGCAAGTTTCTTTCTTCAGACTATGCATAAATGAAGGGCCAAAGTCATCGACATGTAGAGATGAATCATAACGTCTATTGTCGGGTATAAAGTATTTATTTTAGAACTATGAATTCTTCGAAAAATGTGCTTAAAAGTTTTCATTGATTACGTTTTAGCCATATACCAAATATGACCTATATAAGATCAAAGATTTTAATTAGATGATAGCACAAAGTCGAAGTTTACAAAGGAGTGGATTTTAGGGGTAATTCTTTCGAAAACTATTTAAAAATTGTTTATTGATTACGTTAAATCTCGCCATACTACCATATATGAGTCTTTCTATGATCCAGGGTGTTAATCTACTAATACCTTAGGTTTAATGGATCTAGAAAGTGGTTTACGAAACGAATGTAAAATTATTTGATAGATAATTATTATTATTATTTGATAGATTAAGGGCCGATTTCTTATCTTCTACATCGCGCTTTCTTACAAATAATTGAGTAAATTGTAAGAAGATGATAAAACCTTTTCCCACCAGCATTTTGCGGACTATCAGCTAGGCTTCACCACACCTGTCTCAAGGCAAAAAGTGAGACCTCTTATTCCTTATGTTTAAAGGCTTTGTCTGTTGTCAAAAATAAAAGACAATTGAGATGAAAAACATAAGTTTATTAAGAAAGCAGCGTCTATGACCAACAATGCTGGCCGAACCCTTTATTTTTTTTTTTGGGGGGGGCCTCTTTTGCGCCTTTGTCGTTGTCATGGCAACCAATTAATTTTTGATAAGATAATATCAGCCAAGTTTGCTCATAGTATTCAGATGTTTAGGCCCCGTAGTATACATAGAGATACAGACACACACACACACACATAATGCGTTTCCCTCACTCACACGCACACACAGGTGCAGACAGAAGAGTAGGAGTACGCGTGCACAATCTACATCTAGTATCTATTAACTGGGTGAGTGAGTGAGTGTGTGTGTGTGTGTGCAACTATTTGTAATAAGTAAGAGTAGTTGGCCTGTTTTTATATTAAATTTACGCTGCTGCTCATACTACGACGCATCAGTGTGCCGAAATGGTATGATCATCATCTAGACCTGGACAGTGGCCATAATAATAATAATAATTATTATTATCATTATTATAATGATAATAATCATCATCATGATGGTACCATATCATTGGTCTTCGTTTGCTGGCCCCTAATCTAATCTTGGACGGCGCGCAATATTTGTGAAAAGCTTCACGTGGCTTTCTTTATGGAGGCGCTACGGTCGTACGCCTGGCATCTAAAAATAATTACGCTAAACTCGAAAATCGTTTGGGTAAGAAAATAAGATTTGTGCCAACAATCAAAAAAAAAACTCAAGAAGGGTGTGGAAGTGGTAAGTAATTAATGTGAAAATTGATAAACTGACGGGTGTGAGGGGGGATTAGAATTGGACGGCTCATATAATTGAATGCCCCAATGTTTTCTTTAGTTTGCCCACTGATGATGGATGTTTTGGCGCCATTAGAAAACAGATCGATCGATCGATCGTTTTATGTTATTTCGCACTCGTATTCTCTGGCAACGCTATAAATTTTGTGTGTGAGGTGGAGAGGGAGGGTGGGGAGGGACTGACAGTCGCGTGTAGCACAAACCAGATTGTCATGTGAATCCAAAATCAAAAACTGGAAAATGTTTTTAACCAGTTAATGAGCAGTTTTGCACAAATGTGAATGCAATCGAAATTCAAATTCAAGAATGAACAAACTAAGAACGCACGCAGCTAAAGATACACGCAGACGCACACCAACCCAAAGCGCAGATACATAGATACAAAATCTAGTCAGAGATTGTTACTCGTTACACTTGTTGCTGTTGTTGTTGTTGTTGTGCTTATTGGCACACTTAGTTGTGAAGTTGATTTTGGATTTTAACACTTTTTCGATATTGTATTTTTTTTTTTCTTGTTTTTTTTTTTTTTTTATATATATATATATATTTTCTGCTGTTTTTTTCCACACACTGCAGTAAACGAATACGAATTTTAATTGCATTCGGTTTTGGGGTTCTCAACTGGTTAACCCTGGTTTATGCTGGCCGGTTGGCACGACTGGCCAAATTTGTGCCATTTATGCATTAGGTTGGTTGTTATTGTTGCTGAGGCCAAGCCGTTGACACACCCGCTGCATTTTAACAAACGCCTCGATGGCCGATTTGCATAATAAACGCGCGCGCGAGAGAGAGAGTGTGTAAGTGTGTAGTGATCGACAAAAAACAAACGTTGTTTACTCAGTATTCTGTGTGTTTTTTTTTGTTTTGTATGTTTTTCCAAGCTGCCGAGATACTATCACAAAAATAAACTGTTAAGAGTCGCTGGCAATGCAAACAACCGACACGACGCACCAATTCCAAGCAACTGACTCCATAAATGGCGAGCAGCTGTTGCCGTCGTCGAGCTTTGAATGTGAGTTTGTTCCTCTTCTCTACGATCGCTCTGACAAGCACACGATCAAGTTTCGCTCTTTGACAATTGTTAGCTACCGTAGCTGCTACCTACCTACATCCACCCCCCCTCATCCTACCCCATTGATTTAAGAAGCTCAGGCTCAAGCATCAGACTCTGGGCAAGAGCTGTTAATTGGACGTCGACACAAAACAGCTGCGCTAGCGCCAGCTGACTTGTCCACAGATCGTATTACCTGTTGTTGCCGCCGTTACCGCCGCCCTGTTGCCCCCGGAAAACCAGTGATGTATCAGTGAACTGAGCATTTATGACACTGGGGGTGGGGGGATCTCTGTGTGTGTGTGAGACACCGATTTGGATATACCCTGAAGTAAACTTAATGGTATTCTTGTTATTGGTTTGGTTCTGTTATTTGGTTTTGACTTTGTGTCTAGTGTCTAGCTTATGATGACTTATCAAAGTGAATTACTTAATGCCAAGTTGATACTTCACTTCAGAAATTACCACTTCTATCGTAAGTACAATAGTAAAGACAAGAGTCCAAGAGGTGACAAACCCTTCATTCACAAGAGTTTAGTCACTTAATAAGTACAGGGTCCACCAATAGGGACGTCCGAAATTCATGTATTTTATGGATTGTATTCAGAAAGATAGAAAAGAACCTCTCCGAACCATTTAATATCAAGAGAAGTTTATGTCAGGGTGACAGCATTTTATAAGATTATTTTAATCTGCGAATAGCAATTTTTTATAACGATGCTCTATACATCGATCTTTTATAGTATGCTTCTTTCATATATGCCAATGATATTGATATTATCGGCCAAAACAAATGAACTGTAAAAGCCGAAAGTTTTAAAAAATTTCAAAACTGGTGGTCGAGGACAAGACGTAGTAATAACTACGCAAGGCAACAAAATTAAACTTTTTTCAGTTTATTGAATGGTTGGTGTTTATTCTTTGGAGTGCTTAACACGAATCTGTTTGCCAAAATGCTTCATCACATCTGGATATTTTGTAATATGTGCCTATTGTTGGTAAAAGTGAGTTTTGAACATTTTAAGGCATGTATTGTGGGCAACCAATACGTCTGTTTAGAATCCCCCTGATTTTATCATAAAGTACTATTACATAGCTTTCAAATAAATTATCCCAGAAATTTTGTGATTTTTTAAAATGAAGATATATGTTCGAATTTACAAAATGTCTGACTTAATTTTGCTGTCTAAAAGTATGCTTAGCTAAAATCAGTACATGGCCTAGTAATTTTTATTAAATTTTAATGAAAGTTCTCAACGACACCCATAGTATACATACTTGTGGGCTAAGGAATATTTGGTCAGTTCGAATACTTGTATTTAAAATGGTATATCTTCGTTGAAAAAAATCGCAAAAATGTTTGGTAATTTATTTAAAATCTAAAGAATATATCTTTTCGATAATGTAAAGAGGATTGAAAACAAACGTATAGGTTGCCCACAAAATATGCCTTAAAATGCTCAAAAAAGGCACTTTTACCGACTACAGGTTCAAATTGACAAAAATCTGAGGTGATGCACCATTTTGTTAAATTGATTCGTGTTAAGCACACGAAAATCATCTAGAATCACCATCACTCCTTCTATAAACTGGACCATGTTGCCTAGTGCTATTCACGCTTATAGAGTCTACACTTCTAGGACAATCTGAGAAATTGGAGGAGAACGACTTTAAAGTGGTCAAGCTTTTCATCCAAGGACGCTTTCACTATAATGTTTATATTGCCGCCATTATTTAAAACATTTTCGGGCAATATTGTCCCTATCCTTATTCAAAATCCGAAGAAGAATTACTACCCTACTTTACATGAACCGGACCATAAACCGAACCTTTCACATTTTTTACATCTTGAACCTGAACCCGAACCGGACCGTTTATTAAAAAAAGGTTTGGTTCATAATACTAAATAATTTTTTAAATAAAAGAAATTTGAAATGAAGTTAATGATTTGATACTGAATAATTGAATGATGTTGAAGATTTCTTCGAAAATTCTCCAACAGAACATACATACATAGACCAATGTTTTCACACTTTGGAAAGGTCTTAAATTCTGTTTCAAGTATCATTAGTACGAGTATTTTCAACACAAAAGTTTGTGCTTTCTTAAATAAGAGCTAGTAGAGATATACAACTTCAAGAAGACACAATGTCGGATTTTCTCTAATAAAGTACGGTAATTTATGTATAAATAAGCCATTCTCTTTTTGTCCAGGTGAACCAAGGTTCGAACCAAGCCTAACCCAAAGATTCCTCATGGGTTCAAGCTCCCAAACCGAAACTCATTCAAAATGTTTGACATATTTCGTCATAAATTCCGTAATTCTATACCGATTTGCAAAGACGTGATTGGATTTTAACAGGTAACAGCACCGGCCTTAATCAGATAGCAAATGGAAAAGAAATAGGAAATAGGTAAATGAAAGGAAACTTTAGAAAAAGTATGTTTAATTGAAATGCTTCTTTAAATCATTCGTTTAATATTTTGAAATCCTTGGAAGGTCACAAGATGAATTTATAAATACAAAATTACTGAATTTTCATCTCATTTCCTACAAATTAATTAATCTTTCCGTCTAAATTCAGTAATTCAAAGTCTATCTCTATAATGTACTTTGTGCTTTCAGTTTTCCAATGACAATCGATTGTCAAGTGGTCCACTTTAATGTCTTCGATTAACATTGATGATAAACCTTAATACTTTTCTAAGGATCCTGGTCGTCGAACTGGAATTATTGACGGTTACTTCCATTTGACTCCATCTCTAGGCGTACAACAAAATATGGTAAGTCACATTTCTTTTTTTATAACACCTTAAAAATCGTAAAATCTGCCTTAGCGTGATTTTTCTTCACAAGCTACTGTCGGGTGAAATTTCGTTCCGATATATCTACAGCGAAGTCGGTATATTAATTTTGACCAGAAGTTTGTTAATAATATGTATATTCTTGATCATAGCGATGAGCAGAGTCGATTGAGACTTAAAACTGGAAGATTAGCCTAAGCAATACATATTTCGCTTAAAGTGTGTCGAATGGATTCACTTTTTATATGACATTCCCTAGATTTTATCAACTTCAAAGCTTAATCTTTAAATAATCAAAATGTTAAAATATTCTACTTACTGCCCGTGGCACGTCGCACCACACTGTGTGTAAAATTGCCAATTCCGGCCACTGTCACAATCGAGTCCTTTTTGCCCGTACTTAGCTGCAAAAAAAAAAAAAAAACGAAGTAACAAAAACCCATTTAATTGTCTCAAGGACAAGGAGTACTCGCGCCCTGGGTGTTTACCTTTTCGTAGTCAGCCTCGTTTTTGGTCTGCAACGGATTCAATAGCCCCTGATTGCAGAGATTGTCCCCACAGATCGCACTGCCCGCAGTGCTGCCATTGCCATCGCCATTCTGGGTAAGGGTGACTGCGCCGCAGCTGCAGCGACGAGTGCGTCGCAGTTTGATGCAAAACAGGCGGCTGCCATCCTTTTCATTGGCATCGAGGGAAAGGGGTGCTGTGGGTGCGGTTGCCGAGGAAGTGCCAGGCAGTGTGCTTGGTGAGCAGCCCATGCTGAAGTCCTGCTTCTGTTGTTGCTGCTATGCTAATTTGATGTTGGCTTCGGTTTGGTTTTGGTCGCTGTTTGGCTTGGTTCTTGTATTTGTTAAGTTTGCTACTGCGGCTTAGGCTCTGACTGCTGCTGCTCCTCTTTGCATTTGCAATGCGGCTGTGTTGTTGCTGCTGCTGCTGTTGTTGCTGCTGTTGCTGTGCGGTTGTTGTGGGTAACATAATTGAAACATTTTTGGGCAGCTTTGTATGGATTGGCTGATTGGCTACTCCTACACTGCTCTTACATCTCGCCACGTTCCTGCAAATAAAGTGGAGAGGCCAGAAATTGTCATCAATAAGCAATGAATTGTCAAATTTTTATTGAACGATTTGTCTGCAAATGGCTGACCCACATTCAATTATGACCGAAGCTAAAACCAGTGTACACATAACTAAGCTTTATGCGAGTATATTTTTTATTTTTATTTTATTTTTTTTTGCTGAGCTATCATTGCCATGGCCAGTGGATCAAATTGATAGCTAATCTCACTTGGTATTCAAACAGTTGGAGTTTAGACCCTAAACTAGTTTTAATGCGCTGTCAATTGCAATGCTAAGTGACAGTGGAACTGCTTAAGCAATGATCACGTTTAATTAAGATGTGCAAGCAAAGAAAATTCTATTAAAAAAACAGCTATAAAAAGGAGTCTTTTATGCAGTTAAACTGATTCATAACAGACTTTAAACTGGGTCAATGTCTATTCTTAATGAATACAATTTACACACATATCAAATTCTTTAAGGTGGTTTCAGGAAATCAAACCGAATCGCATTTCATTTCTGGTATGTACCGAAATTTGTGACCCATTTGAGTCGCCTTCTCGAATACCAGTTCTCATAAAATTCGTAATATTGTTTATGATCAATATATGGTTACAGTTTGGGTTATACAAATCCCAGGGCAGGGTTTCATTTAAATAAAAATTGAGTGAAGCTAAGGTTTATATACCCTTGCATACATAAGTAATATACTATACTAAATAATTTTAATGGAGGCAGTGGGCTAAAATTTTGGCTAAGGTTATAAACAAATATTTTAAAATTATGCTATGAAGATGAATATGATTGACCCTCCCCTACCTCCTCTCAACCCACCACTAGATGGCTAAAATTTTAAACATGTCTCTGAAAAATAATTTTAAAATATTTTTTTAGATAATTTTTTAAAATTAATTTTTTCTAAATTTTTTAAATTTTCAAATATTTTTTAAAAATTTATTTTTTCATATTTTTTCAAAATAATTTTCACTATTCATAAGAGAAGTTTTATATAATAGATTAATCAGTTTTGAACTATAATTATTGTATTCTAACTCCTTTTGTGACTTTACATGCCGCAGATCAGAAGATGCTGACAACATGTTGAAGAAGCACTCATTTCTCCACGTCTTTTTAAACTATTTTACCTCCAGCAGCCACAGAGGCAGCTAGGGGCAGCTGGAACATTTTGACTTTGGTAAAGGAATAATCAAAGAACATATTTTGTGAATATGGCAGTTACATAAAATGAAATTTTTTTTATTTTCCATTAAAGTATCAAAATACTGAATTTTATTTATCAAAGGCCTGAACTTAGATGAGATAAAAATTTATTTTGGCACAATACTTCATATAATTAAGGAAGCTATTCAAAAGTATTCAGCTTTCAAGCTGCTTGAATGAGTTTCTATTTATATGAAGTATTGTGAAAAACTACATTTTTATCACATCTGAGTATAGGCCTTTACCGGGAGAAACACAAATACATAAATTAATAGAAACATAAAATTAAATTTTGGAATTTATTTCGGTTTACCGGTATATAATTTTATAGATATTCAAAAAATGAAATTCTTTTACAAATCCTAGTAAAAATTTAAATTGAACATTAAAGTATCAAAGTATCGGTAAAATTCTATAGACTATTCCACACCTAATACTTTCCCGTCTATGATTCGATCTTAGTAACATAATTGCATTTAATGCGGCTGAGTCCATTCGACATCTAAGCAGATTCATTAAAAATTTTACGCCCGATAAAAGGCGTTCCACGCTAATCTGCGTAGCTGGAACAATAAGCTTAAGCAAAAAGTATATCCAAAAGTGATTGATCGAAAATTATACAATTGATCAGCAATCCGATACACTTTATTGATTCGTCTAATCACCGTCTCTTTGTTACTAGAAGTTGACAAGATCAATGCTCACGGCCGTGGTTAACATACATATATATGTGGCTTTTGCAAATGCTATTTTATAACTTTCATCAACTCCCTGGCCTAGTTGAGAAGCGGTGCTTGAATTTACGCCTACTAAGACATAAAAATCATGAAGGCGTCTTAGGCTTGGTTCACACTGTTCGACGCATGGGACATGACAATCTAGTAGTCCCTTATGTTGTCTTGTATTTATTGTGAATAGCTTGTCATTTGACATTTAAAACAATAAAACAAGAAGGCTTACTAGATTATCATGTCTCATGTCAAACAATGTGTCCTTAGCTTTATACAAATCAAACCCGAAACAGTACTGATACCAACGTTTCAGTAATTTCGGTTATAACATTTATCGATTTTAATGTCGGTAATGAAAAGTGATTTGAAGCATAAACGTTTTCTGCCTAGAAATGGTTTTCGGACCGATCGTTCCTATGACTTAAGTCATCCGATTCGACCGATTTCGACAACCTAGCAATCAATCTTTATTTATTTAAAGACTTCATGCATAGTTAGATCAAGATAACGGAGAATATAGCATAGAAACAAACAGATAGACAGTTTAACATGCTGTTCAAGAATATATGCTTTACAAACTTTGAAACAATTAAATATTACCCTCTTCAAGGGTATACAAATTACACTAGGCAACAGCTAAAATGGCATCTGGTCGAAACCGATTTTTTTAATTAGATGGGCTACCAATAGACAAAAAAAATGTTTTCGATTCCATTATCCTCCACCTATTTGAAAATGTAATATACGAAATCTCTGCTAATAAATAGGCCTACAATTAAGTCGAAGTCATTAATACAAAAAGTTTGTTAAAACCGTGATATTAAACTCGAACACTCCGACAAATGTTAATAAATAATTTTTCTCATTTTTTTACAAAACTTAAAAAAATTCGAAAAAAAATCATTATTGGTTAATTTTCTTCTTTGGTCGTCAATCAAGCTATCATGCTCTAAAATCTATGGTAAAAAGACCAAGAAGTTAGAAAATGTCAAAATAGTGGCCTAGTATTATCTATTCATAAATAAATCTTATTATGTTATAACCCTATTTTCACATAAAAACCTCATCCAATTGAGAGTTTATGTTTTTTTGCCAACAAAAAAGTTGTTACGCGCCACTGTGCGTCCATCTACTGTTGCCATTTATCAACCAACACCAAACAAAAATTTAGACAAATTCATTGGCTAGGTTTCTAAGTGACAGCAAAAGGTATCACGAGTTATGCGAGTTTCTTGATTAAATGGAAAAATTGACATAACCACTCGCAATTCAATTTTAACAGGAAAAAAATGAAGAGTGGGAGTATCAAATACTAAATTCATCGCTAGCGGAAAGGCAACACATTTAAACACTTTCAAAGCTGTTTACAGACTAGGGACATATCCTATGACTCTTTGCTGATGAAAATAAAAAAAATTACATATAAACTCATATACAATCATACATGCATTTTAAATATTTGTATAAAAATAGCGATTTTCAAGTTTTGCATTTTTTTGAAGAAATTTTAAATTCAACTCATAAACTCCACAAAAACAGGTGCTTGCTATTTTTTTTTTTTACCAACAATTGTGGTAAAGTCAGGGTTACCACCCGCTAAAATGTTAAGTTTTATACACAATTGCATAAACAAATCATGTCCACTCATTTAACAATTTTTGGCCATGGCTAGTCTTATCAATTTTGACCAAAAACAAAAAAAAAGTATATCAAGCAAAATGTCAAGTCAAATTATTGATAAACATTTGATGCGCACTTGAATTACCAAGAGATCGAAATGGTTCTAGTTGAAAGTGTTTTCCAATCTCTCACAAATCAAATGGTAGATCCCCCTACCCCATTTTATAATGCCACTGCTATTGATATCGACACACAATATTTTTTAAGGTAGTTGTTTTGATCATAAAATAAAAGTATGCACACACACACACAATATAAATATAATTAAACAAATTGCCCAACTTTTTGTGTTATAAATTCATAAAATGCCCAAATATTGGCAAATCATTATTGAAGTCAAGGTGTTCAGTTTACGTGAGCAACTTTTCCGAACAGTTGCTCCTGTTTGCCATATTAAGTTGGAGAAATTCGATAGCTGCTGCTGCTGCTGCGACCCTTTTAGCTGGCACGTATCAAACAATTGACTTGTATGGATTTGGGTTGCCAAAGTTGCTGCTGCTGCTGCTGCTGCTACGTCATCGTCGTTGTTCTTTATCATCTTTCATTGGAAATAGAAAACAGAAATAGAAATACGTTGTGCCATTGCCATGGCTATCGTTATTGTATGCTTATGCCTCATCAAAACTGCAAAAGCAATTTTAAATATTTAGATAAAACTTGAAGCAAATCAACTGATATGGGACAAAAACACTTTAGATTACTCCAAGAAGGCCGAGAACCCATTTCATTTGTGATGGCATTCAGCAAAGGAGCCCCGATTGGAACTGTAAATGAAATGCTTTGTTTGGCACTACATGGACATTGATGGACTTTCCCTTTGACTGTGGTTAGCCTTAAGGATGTGAAATAGAAAAAAGAAAAAAAGTTAAGCTAGCCAGAGCTCTGCAGTGAAGTGACCCGACTACAAAGTACCCTATATAAGCTTTCGTGTGTTGAAATTAATTTCATTAATTTGTTACCACTTCAAATGGCGGCTATTTATAGGAATTTTCTAGTCACCAGTGAGTTTGAGCGTTTAAACACCTCTTACATTATTTCCTGATTTAATTGATTTTTTTTGCGTTATGTTCAAACATTTACTGTTAATGGCATAAATAAAAGAATTTTTCTGATTTACATAAAATGGCGTACAAATTGGAAAAAACTAAATTTTTTATGACAATAGGGGTTTTGCCTTTTCAAATTGTTAAATATTTTTTAAGTTTATCCCAGACTTTTCTTGCACAAAAAAACTGCTTATTTGGCCAAAACTGGGCCATTACAAATGACCATTGCATTGCGTTCGTTGGTGGTGGAAAATTTTTTAAAATTCGGTAGCGACAGCTTTATTTTCATTTTAATTTAATAAAAATATGCATAATTACTATCTTACTTAGGACAATAAAATAAGAGTGAGTCCCGTTAAAATTTATAAAAAAAATATTTTTCGCCGGGCCTAGTGCGTATAAGTCATATATATCACTCATACGCAGTGTTGCCTTAGCTTAAATATTTTATTTACTTTGACACTTCACAAAACGGTGTTCTTGTCGACATCATTAACTATTTTTAATGCTCTAATACAGATTTACTTAATTTTGTCAAATTTTTTATTATTTTGATTTGCGAATAAAATTTTATCTAAAGTATTTAAGGGGGTCTTCTACCTCTTAAACCGTGTTTTCTGAGTGTTTCCTTATAAAATTCTGGAGAGAAAATCATAAGAGCTTTTTCAGTTTGGTTTTTAGATTTGTGTTAAATTTATTAACTATATAATAAAATATAAAAAAATGTTTGGATTATCAAGGGTCTGTTCAAAAAAGTTATCGGCCTGCCAATTAAGGTCTCCTAAAAAAAAGGTGTTAGAGGTGGTGGCTATGATAATCCGGGACTCCAAGTTATCGGAAAAATTTATAAAATGAGGTTATGCGTTGTTGGGCTTCTGCGTAAATTTTTTTTCAAATATTAAATTATAAGAGATTTATTTATTCAAGTGTAGTTTGTAAAAATTGTTGGGCGTCCAAGTTAGGGTTTTAACAAAATTTCAATCTTTATTTTTTTCAAATTAATTTTTTATATAAATTTGCAAAAACTTGGGACAAAGCAAGGAACAAAACCCTGCACAAAAGCCTTGAACCTTAAATTGCTGATTTTTAACCATTGGTACATTCTTAGAACCAGGAACCGGTTCTTTGACAAAAATCATTTGGGTATTGCAGCCCTATTACTACGACCAAAGAAGAAAATTAACCAGCCTAATTCCAATTGGACACAATTTGTAATTGTGTGGCAATATTTTCAAGTAATAATTATTATTAACCACTTTTAATATTTTTTTCGCATATTTGTAAGATTTTTTAAGTCAAAAATTTGGTAAAAAAAAAACTTAAGAAAGAATAACTTTTTTCGAATTTTGGAGCTAAATATTTTGAAAACTATAAACAATAAGTGTCTTATTAGCCTATTTATTGGCAGTGATTTTGGTATATTACATTTTCAAATCGGTGTAGGATAACAAAAGTCATGACGAAATTTAAAACCACTGAGAATCGGCCTAAATGATAAACGGAAAACTTAAAAAATCTTCAAAAATAATTTTCACCACAGAAAAATCGAAAAAAAATTGGCATCGTCTATTGGAAGCATTTTGCCAAGAAAAAAAAAATGTGCCGTTCTATATTTCTTTTTATAAATTATTATTTTTCTAGTTCTTGCTATTTTGTTTGTTTACCTTATGCTCAAACTGCTTCCAACTTAACAGAACAGCAACTTTTAGGACAGGTAGGGTTTAAAAACCTGGTCACAAAAAGCAGGCACCTCTTAGAAGGAAAAAATTAGTATAATTAGTTCGTCTTCTATAATTTTTGCCATTTTTTTTTATAATCAAAAGTTGAAAGAATTTTGTTAAACAAAATTCAAACTGGCATACGTGTCGTATGAGTATTTTTTACGGTAACTTTGAGACCATAGCGCAACGTCAAAAACTCAAAATAATATTTTGTTGTCTTTTTTTTTTAGAAATTCATTTCAAACCACAACTTTCCATTTCTGATGGTGACAGTTTGGTTTTCAAATTTTACATACATGTTTACACATACACAAATACCTGTCTTAGTTGTTCTGCTGCCCACCTCTTCTTTTACCATGCTAAATTGAGCAAAAATAAGTTATACGGTCTAAGTAAGACTCTGACTTTAAAATGGTGGCTCTGACAGTTCTTTTTTGTGGTTTGTGGGGGAGTGGGTGGAAAATTGTATCTCCTACTAGCATACTTGCTGGATTTAATAGACAGCCGGCCGGATATGGCTACATAGACTTGACTGTTAATTGTTGATCAAGAATATACTTAATAGGTTCCGAATAGTTTCCTTCCAACTATAATATACGCCACATTTTCACAGCATTATGACACCCTTTTAACCCAATTTTAGTGTGTACAGGGTATACAAAAAAAAAACAAAAAAAAAACAAAAGGCGTCACAACAAGACACCAACTAGACAGCACAACATGAAAACCGACAGACAAACAATGGCCAGGCAATTTCAACGAGCCACAGCATCGGCCAAGTGAGTGAGCGTCTATATGCATATACATACATACATACATATTATGTATGTATGTAAGTCCATGGTCCATAGCGACTGTCTGTTTGTTGATTTAAACAAATTATTTTTAGCTCAACCATATAAAAATGAACAACAAATAATGGCTTTTGCCGTTCACTTGGCTTTTCTTTTATTTTTTATTTTAAGTATACGACGTATACGTAATTTGTTTATCGCCCAAGCCGAAGGACAACCTTCGACTTGCGACTTGGCGCCTGTGGGTAGGCAACTAAAAGCGCCTAGATACGTGCACCTTAATCACATCAGTGCCAAATTCTATTAGAAGACAGGCAACTCATTAGATGCAGCCCCCAAGTAAGAGATGGCTTCACAAGTTATTAGTATGCAGGTGCCCGTTGGATGTTCCAACAACAACAACAACATCATCATCATCATTATCATCAGGATTGCCAATGCGGTGGTGATGTTCATAATATAATTTATGGCCATACACACAGATGTGCTCCTACGTACATTCATGAACAGCAGCGGGCGGGCAATCAACGCCCATATAAGAAACTGAAACGCACTAGCCGTAATTTTGTATCTAATAGTTTTTTTTTTGTTTTTTTTGTTTTAATTTTTCAGCAAAATCCGTTGATGTTTTGCAGCTGCTGACTGCCGCTGCGCTTGATTTTGTTTACTTTGCATTTGTGCAAAAGAATGCACGTACATTATACTACGTACGGGTGAGTGTAAAAAGGCATCCATTCGGAAATGCTCGATTTAGGATTTGGAATGAGGCTTGCGATAAAATCGTAGAAGAATGTAATTGATTTCGCCTTTGACTGCCGGCCGAGTTATTGAGATATTTCATATTCATATTATTTTGTTTGAACCTTCGAGATTTAAATTCTGCTCTTCATTACTTATCGAGCCCCCATACTTCATTTTCCTATCAGATGAAAGATAGTAGAGTTGCCACCCCCACAATTTGAAAAACACCTCAAATCTTCCACATTTTTGGACTTAGGTTGTTGAAATCTTTTAGATATATACTCTACTCATTATTATTTATTGATATCTCATACATCGTTTTCCAATCAGATGATCGATAGCAGAGTTCCCACCCCAACAATTTAAAAAATTCTTCAAATTTTCCATAAATTTGGAGTTAGGTTGTTCAAACCTTCTAGACATATATTCTACTCATCATTACTTATCGAGCCCCCATACATAGTTTTCCTATACAGATGAACGATAGCAGAGTTGCCACCCCCACAATTTGAAAAACACTTTCAATTTCCCAAAATTTGGAGTTAGGTTGTTCGAACCTTTAGACATAATCACATCATTAAAGCCCCACAATTTGAAAAACACTTTCAATTTCCCACAATTTTGGAATAAGGATGTTTAAACCTTTTAGACATATATTCTGCTCATCATTACTTATCGATATCCTATACATAGTTTTCCAATCAGATGAACGATAGCAGAGTTGCCACCCCCACAATTTTAAAACACCTCCAAATTCCCACAATTTTGGAGTTAGGTTGTTCGAACCTTCTAGACATATATTCTACTCATCATTACTTATAGAGCCCCCATACATCGTTTTTCAATCAGATGGAAGATAATAGAGTTGCCACCCCCACAATTTGAAAAAAAATCCCATATCTCCCACAATTTTAAAGATGGTTTGTTCGAACCTTCTAGACATATATTTTAATTATCATTACTTATCAAAACTTCATACATCGTTATCCTAACCGAAAATAACCTTATATATATCCTAACCCAAAATCCAATAAGAGCTTGCTTGATTTTACATTACAATTTGAAAAATATGCAGAATAAACAAAAGAAAAAACTATATATAGCTGGAATATTTATATCTACACTAAAGCAATCAAATCTGTACCCAATTAAGTGCATGCAAAAACACTCATATATTCAACAGTCAGAGCTTAACACAAAAAAAATATCCAAGTTAAAAAGTTGGTCAAGTCCGACTGTAATATACCCTCAACTGCTAAAGTTTATACACAATTGAAGTTCCGAGTAACAAGTTTCAGTCAAAAATCCTTTAAACTGAAGGACTAGTTACACACTCTGTCTATTTCCCTCGCTCTTTTTTATGGGGAATTTTGGTGGCGCTTTAGCACCTATCTTGTCCCCATTCAACTGTATAGCAGTGTAGAAAAATATAATGATATGGCCGCAGCAGACTAAGTGACCTTCGAGCCATAACAAAGAATTTCAATTCACAATTTGTGCGTCACAAAATGTCAGCTAAATACATCCCAGCAGATTTTTACGAGTCGAATCGTTAACAAGCGGAAGGGTGGCCCATTCGATGATGTGCCTCTAATTAATAACCTCATAAAATAACAAACAGATATGAGCGGATATATGTATATAGATAGATAGATGCATGGCTAGATATATGCATGTGCGTATATAATGTAAAGTTTTATTTTATTTCATAAAAGAGTTTGCCACTTTGTCAATTTGCATTTCAAATGCTGATCTCCAGTGGCCGATAGCAGGCACTGGAGAACAGTTGACAGTACAATCAAAAAGCATAAAGTTATTTGCAGACAAACTATCATACCTCTGGGGCACGAGCTGCCAGCAGCAGGTTGCATAATTCTGCAAAGTCGATGAAAATCGAAATCAGTATGCATATAGGAGAGTCAGTTTTATTGTTTATTGTAAACAAGTCGGCAGCTACAATTTCATTTTTATTTATTTTTTTTTTCATAAACAGTTAAAATTGAGAATTAATTAAGACAGTGGGCGGCCTGATTGCAGACACACACACACACACTCATACCTCCGATTGTGCGACAACGTATCATCGGTTAGATAGTGAAAATGAAAAATTGTGTGGAAAAAAATGTACGAGGGTTGTTTTAGAAACACAACACCTAATGTAGAATGAACGAGGCAAGGTTCGCTTTATGGAAGGGATGGTGACGATTCAAAATGATTAATGCTTAACGCGACTCTGACTTTCAAAATGCTTCATCACGTCACGTTTTTTGTTAAATTGAAAATGGTTACTATTACCATTTTTTGAATTTTTTTAATCGACTTTTTTATAAATTCATCGTATATTACAATTTATTAGCATCAAAATCATTTTATATGCAATTGTACGATTTTCCTAATGAATATATAACACTTTGGATACACTTTGTTTTTTATCTTCATGGCTTTATAAAACTAGGCGGTTTTTTGAGAAAATGTATGTTTCGTACATTTAACATTGCGTTTAAAATTATAGACACATGCATAGATATTTTTAAAGCGGCCTAAAAGTAGGCAACACACTTTTCCCCAAAAAGCAACTTGGTTTGCTAACCATGAAGATGAGATAACGGTCCTAAGACCGGATTTACACCATGAAGCAAACTTGAGAATGTTTTTTACATAAAGATCTTTTTTTTAGAAAAGAGGTGAGCAGGTGTCACTTGCCCATCTACTTCTCTTTTTCACAAACAAAAGCTTTTTGAAGAACTCTGTAAAGTTTGCTTCATCGTGTATATCGGGACTACATTTCATATTAAAAGGTGCCAATAAGTGTTTCCTTTAAATTTCTTTTTAATAAAGCAGGCTATGAATACTGATAAGTCTTATTTCCGGTTTATCTATTTCAATAGAACATGTATATATAAGTCTCGACTGATTTATCAGGCTAAGCGGCAGTCATTTCCACATTTTTTCCATATAAATTTCACTCCGATATGACAGAGAATAACTTGATATGTTTCAATATCAATCAAGCCGTATCAATACGGCATTTTTTTATAAAAAAAAAAATTATCATGTCTGAGGATTGAACTTTAATACCAATTCGAGAAAATGGAATTATTTTTGGATAAGAAATATATGCTTTTGTATGATATAAGTGAATGATATGAATAAATTCCTTCTGAATTTTTAGTTCGTAATTAAACACAAATTTTGTATATAAATATTTCTTGAAATTAAAAAATAAATATCCTCAACCGGGGATCGAACTTGAAGCACAGCATAAGTGCTTACATTGGGTCATAAAACGACAAAATGGCAAATTCTTTGCCTTGAAAATGACAGTAATATGACTCAATATGACACAAATTGTGGAAATGTAGACACAGCCTCAATTGACAGACTATGAAGTCGCTCCGATAACATTTTCGAATTTTATAAAGTTTGCAGCCCTGGCAAGTCATGGTCTTAGACCTGTGAAATTTCGACTATTCTTTTGATCAATCCCAGCATTCATTTATACCCTAAAAGATAAGCCAAGATAGAGTGATCACCGCCAAACGCCTTTTTTAAGAGGTCCTTCGGGAGATCGTCTACAGTATCCCTCAATATTTTTACATGATCCAAGATAAAATCTAAGGTAATGACGGGATCGAGAAAGGAATTTCGGAATTGGATAACCCCTACTCAAGTAAATCCTTTCGTACTTAGTTTGAGAAAATCTCAGTTCGATAACCTTCATCCGACTTCGATTGGGATTGATTTTAGTCCGGAAAGCTCCGATTTTTTCAATTTTGTCGGCATTATATCTTGATAAAGCAGATAACTTAGCTCATTATTTTTTATAAACTTCCCTTTTAACAACTTGACGTAAAGCCATTTAAAGTTTAATTTTGAATAACCTCATTAAGACTTTCTTTCGGTTGAAATCTTTCTGAATAGTGTGAACTGAACCTTTTTTTAATAAGAGGTTCGGTTCGGGTTCAGGCTCGAGGGGTCAACAATTCTGTAATGGTCTGGATCGGACAATTCAAAAACCGGATCCGAACCGGTTCTCAATGTGTTTAGTTCCCGGCCGGCTAGCAGTCTTCTTTTAATTTATAATTTTTTGACATCTATATCCCATATATAATATATCGGTTTAATCAGTTGGAGCGAGCTTTTGTTAGTAGATTAAAACTTCTAGCTTTGTCATCAGTTTTATTAGCTTTTTGAACCAAAAGGAGTATGGTTTGGGTTCATGTGGTGTAGTGGTGGAGTGTGGAGGAAAAAAGTTGTAAACTTTTACACAATCGTTACCCTCACTTAGAAAGCAGTGCTTAAGATGGGTGCCGCGACTACTTCCAATCAAAACTAAGCTAGCGTCGTGACTAATTTCAACAGTCATAAATCACAGTTGTTGTTTTTGTTTTTTTTTTGCAATGATTTATAGCACTGAAATGCAACATAAATCATCGATTTTAAACTTTGAGTGAAAAACGCCTTCAAAGAAATTGAAGCTATATGGGCTCGAATACTTCTGGGTCTACCCTCTCTCTTATTCTGTTAGTAATTAGATAATCACCGAAATGGGTCAGTCAGGAGCTGCCAAAACGCAACGCTATGCCAAGTAAATTGCAAAATGGATTTTGTTGGAGGCGATACATTCGCATTGTTTATTGCAAGTATGGGCATGGGCGGCATATGGCGACTATGGCGACTGGTATACTGCGGCGACAACATTTTAAGCGCTTTTTTATGTGCCTCGCCTTGCCTATAAGCAGCAGCGGCGGGTCCCGTGATGGAGAGAGGCAGACTAAAGCGGGAGCGTCAGATGAATTAAAAACTGAAAATGTTTGCGACGCCAGTTGCATGAAAATTTCATACAAATTTTGTTTTTTTTTTGTTTTATGATTTTGAGTTTTATTTTATTTTATTTTTTTTTTTTTTTTTTGAATTTTTGGAGGGCACTTTTGTAGTTGTTGACATTTCCAAGGCAAAACAAATTTATGCATATATAAAATGTAAAGAGATATAAATGTATGTGAAAAATATTGTTTTTGAACTTAAAATATTTATGTATGTATATATAGTATAGAAAACATTATCTTTTGACGTACACACCAACAAAAAACACAAGAAGGAAAATGTGGTCGCTGCGGTTGCTGGTGGTTATTTGGTTATATTTTTATATGAAATTTTATATCAGACTCTAGATATAAATTAAACAAATACACAAATATACATTTGCTTGTATGTATATATATAAGTATTGAAGATGTATATATATATATATATATGCATACACACTCAAATACTTCTTGGCGGAATATCGTCACAATAACAACAATAACAAAACATTTTGCTCTTTCTTCACAAATTAGAATTTATTTTAATACGCGGAGGTCACGTTCAGAGCACGGAGGTTGCTGCCGCCGCTGCTGCTGCTGCTGGTGCTGGTACTGGTTGACTTACAAGATATTGAAAATATGTAAGTACGGTGAGTGCACAAAACTGCATACTTAAATTAAGGGCATTAAGAATAACAACCACAACAACAACAGCAACAACAGCAATCGCAGCAGCAGCAGCAGTGGGAGCCACCTCTGACGTCACAAATGCTTTACGATAACAACCGAGTTTACGTATCTGAGAGATACAATTGGCTCACACACACACACACACCTCAATTGATCACAAATCGAGTGAATATAATTTCGGATTATAACTGCTACGGCGATAATTTGATTTTATATTTTTTATTATATTTTTATTTTTTTTTTTTTTTTGTTTGCTTTTCGAGTGGGGGAAATGCTCTTCTTTCGACTACGTTGTCTACCGGCAAATGAATTCTCGCCCAAGATCTCGCCGAGATCCACGAGCGGCCAGCGACGGTTGCCTGTCAAAGCAAAACGTCAAACTGATTTCGCTCCGCCAAGCCTCGCGCGTTACGATACGAAATACAACAGAAAAAAAAGGCAGAAAAAAAAATTATAAATAAAAGAAAACCTAAAACAATCTGTGAGAGATACTAAAGTGAAGGCGAACAACGCGAACGCGAACGCAAACGAATCGCATGTGTGTTCTGTTTGTGTCGCGTATAAATGTATCTGTATCTGAACTTGCCCACACCCGGCCGGAGACTCCGAGAGCGGATCGAGCAACTGCGAGAGTTTCACAGCAAAAGAATTTCAAATCAAAGCCACAATTGTGTGCACAAGACGCTGCCGGGAGTGCCGCAGAGCGCAGAGAGTGTCGGAGAAAGAGGAGCACAAAAGGTGGGCGCTCAATTTAAGCGGAGCTGATCGCGTGAGTTGGAGCCAGCGAGCAAACGATCGTGCGTGATTGAAGTGAGTAAAATATATTTCCATATTTTTAGTTATGCAGCTAGATTAACAACTGTTCTGGTCTTCGTCAAGGGAAAAACCCTGAAGGGTTAACATTTTATTTAACATTTTTTCTTAAGCTTAATCAAAGCTAAGAATAAGCTTTCTTTTAAGTTTAAATCTACGTTTTATTAGGTATTTATTATTATTTTCGCTTCTATATGGGCATGGGGTATTGCTCTTAGTGTCAACTTAATAGGAGTCTCATTTATAGTGTGCCTTTTCAATGGATACAAAATTTACTGAATTTCATTGTGAGTTGACTAAGGTTTTATTTATCTTAACTAGGGTTGCTAATATTGTATCAAGAAATCAATATATCGTTTTGTTTGCTTAGCAATATACGATATTCCGATATAAAATTTCTTGTGGCAATATACACGATATTAATTTTCAAGTTTTTTCTATATATATCTATAAGATTGTATTCAAATAAAATTGATTTTTTAATGGTTCCGTCTGGTTTCTTCGAATTGGAACATCATAACAAAAGGCACACTAAAAGGCAGTAAAATTTTTTTCCGTTTATACCGAACTCGAACTCATTTACCCCGTTCTTGAAATAAGCCAAAGTTTAGAAACGAATGCCATCCATTCTAAATCGTCGAAGGAACTGAGAATAATGCATACTAAAAATGTTTCCTAAAAAATTACCGACTTTTTTTACCACTGATCTAAGGCACAGTGCAGAAAGATATATCAATAAAATTTTGTTCAATAGGACTTAACAATTTGCTTTTTTCAATGCCAAATGACAATCTGATTCACAATGAACTTGAAAACTAAGCGCCTACTAGATTGTCATATCTCATATTGAACAGTGAGAACTCGATTTTGTTCAATGGACTTAACAATTTGTTTAGTAAACAAAATCTGAAATTTTTACATTTTTTTTAATTTTAAGTTAATTTTTATAAACATACGATTTGGGTCGTTATAGGGTCGAAAATTGTCGTACTAGTTTCTTATTTAGTTTTGTATCTTGTTATACTTTTCAACTTAGCATATCTTCACAAAAATTTTGAATAAGTTTCCACAACAATTTATGGTATAAATGGAATGAAAATAGGTATGGACTATATCGAGACAGAATGTAGGTTTAGATTTGTTTAAGATAAGGTTTACTTTTTTAAAATTTTGCCAATATTGATAATATCAATATCAAAAAATATTTTTTTTAACATCGAAAAATATACCAATATAGATATTTTTCAAATATTCGACATCCCTACCTCCCATTCGGAGTGAGGCGTCAACAATGCAATTCTAGATATTTTTCTAAAGACCAGGCTACCGGTCACGTTGCAAATGTTATTGAATGGAAGGTCTTTATTAACTTTTCAATGATTTTGACATATGGAAGTTTGTCGTTCAAAAATAATATTTTAGGTATTTTGAAATTTGTTCTTTGTCCTTTGAATTAATTTTTATCGTTTTTTTGTTGATTTGTACACTGTCTTAAGGCCTGAAACCACTTAAAAACTAGTTCTGAATACTCTTGAATACATCAGAACTTGCTAGAGTCTGGCTGACTTCAAAATCAGTTGGAAATCATTTAAAATTTTGTTTCATAATAGGCTTAGGCATACAATTAAGGGGGTCTTCTACCTTTAAAAAATTTTTTTTTGATATTTTTGTTTTGCATTATTATTATAGCTTGGACATTTCCCTTTCATCCCCTTCAAACCGGTTTTGAGAAATTCGAAATAGTTTAGCAGATATTGCCTTTTTAGTGGAGCAATGTTCTTGCTAAGCTGTACGTTTTCTCTAAACCACGAATGCCAGTTCTACTGAACCAGATTTTGATCAGCCATGTTGCAATCGACGCAGAATTGATATAATTTTGGCCCGTACCACAATCAAGAGGATGAACATTTTTTTAATATTTTTTTTACACTAAACTACAAAAAAAAAAATTCGAAATATTTTTTTTTAAATGTGCGAAAATAAAAAATATTGAAAATTATGATTGAGGTACGGGCCAGAATTACATCAATTCTGATCATAACCTCATTTACCGTTTTCATTTTTATAATTTTTATTGCCGAGTGGATCATGGCTACACCTCGACCTTTTGGTAGGCCGATAACTTGTTGAACAGCTCTCGAATTTCAAATAATTTTTTTTATTTTCTTATATAATTTATTAATTAAAAACTAAATTGAAAAAGCTCCTATGGTTTTCTCTCCAGAATTTTTTTTTAAAAAACACTTATAAAACCCTGTTCAAAGGTGGTCTTCTACCTTAATAAATAACTGAACTCATTTATGAATTTTAGTAGTTCCTAATAATGATGCCTGAGTTCATTACTGTTAAGTTTTGTACTGAGCAATGGGACATATATTTAATAGCATTAGCATAGCATTGTTTTTATCCTGATTTAAAGCTAGCAACTAGTTCTGAATACTTTTGAATACTTTAGAACCCGCTAGAGTCTAGCATGGACCTATAGGGGGACCTGTAAGTCACTTCAAAATCAGTTGGAATCATTAAAAATTTTGGTTTAAAATAGGCGCACAATTAAGTCATTATCACATAAATAATAATTTCAAAAGCTTGCCTGGCTCATTTGGTATATCTTATGTCCTATGTCAATGAATTACTTTTTTTACCATAATTTGAATCATATTTCCACACTGAAACATGAGTATGATTATATTTACTAATCGCAAGCACATTCTCTAATTTTGTAGAATAATTTAGAATATTCGTTGAACATTAAGAATTTCAGAATAATAATATTTGAATTTAATTGGACATATAGTGTCGATTGTAAACTGATTAGCTGTCAGCTTCAAAAAGATTGCCTGAGGCTGCCTCCAACGCTCGCTCAGGCTAAGGCTTAGGCATTTCCCCCCCTTCCCTCCCCTCCCCTCACTCACACGCACTTCTTTGCCTTCACTTGATGAGCTTATTTGAGCATTGGGGACTTTTTTGTTTCTGTTGGTAATTCTAATTGCGTTTGCTTTCGTTTTATTTTCATACTCGTTTCATGTGGCCAGGATTTACTACTTAACAATTAGCTAGTCCGTGGTGAACACACACACACAAATTTTCGCATACATATTGTACATACTAATATACATATATATACACACACGTGTACGATTATTACCTGAGCCAGCAGCCAAAGTAAATTTGTGTTTTGTTAATATTTTTATAACTTTTTTTTTTGCAAAATAACTTTCACTGTCACGCACTTGGCACAAAGTTTGAACTCCTTTGTTATTGTAATTTTTGATGATTTTTTTGTTGTTGTTGTTGTTTGTTTATTTGATTATACCGAAAAGCAAAAAAAATGAAATCAACGTGCATTCATTTAAGCGAACCGACGCGTCGGTAGCAGCGGGAACAACCAAATGTTTCCCATTGGAAGCGTGCTACTGATTTTTGCTGATGGCGATAGATAGACACACGATGTGGGCCAAAAGCTAAAGCTAAAGCGGCGTAGTCAGTCAGTCAGTCAGTGAGTCAAAATACACGAAGCTGTATCTATATCTGTATCTGTAAGTACGTGCATGTATTTGTGTTGCGCGCTGCGCTGCGTGTATCTAACAATTCGGCCAGAACTGAACTGAACTAAAACTCTCAAGAATCCACACATAAGTTGGAATCGCTTATGTTGAGCAACAGCAGCTGGAGCTGGAGCTGATGGGGGGAGCTGGAGCTGAGGCTGAGTTCGTAAACATATACATACAAACAAAAACATGCTTGTTGCATGCCCGTCAAGCTTCGCCGAATGTTGAGATACACCGCAATTGGCCGAAAGCTTCCTGAATGTTGGCGAAAGCCAGCAGATAAGTATGCTATACATATTTCATGCGCAGGCGTTGCCAAACAAGTTGCCGCTTTATGCTCGTGCAACATTTGCACAGACCGACTTCGGGGAAAGGACAACTGTTGCGTGTGTAAGTCGCAGATGTACCGACCACCTTCTCGTGGTTGTGTACTAAAAAGCCACACAATTGTTTGTATGAAATACATGGAGTACACATGTCCATATTCTCATGCTCTCTCGCTCTCCCTGTCTGTCTGTGTGTGTGTAGGTAATTCTACAAATTCTTTTTTAAAGCTTAGTTGGTATTGGTAAATAATAGAGGCTGGATGGCTTCAGCTTCATCGTCAGCAGCACCAAAAAGGGCAAACCGCTATTGTACTTTATGTACGCATCCTGTGTGTGTGTGTGTGTGTGTTGTGTTTGTGTGAGGGGGAGGGGAGTCTTTCTTTTGTATACAGGCACATTATATAAAATTTATAAATACTTTTAAGCGGTGCCTCCAAAGGTGCTTGCCTGTAAGTATGTGTCTGTGTGTGTGTGTGTGTGGTGGTCATAGGTCGATTGGCTGGCGACTTTATTACTGTATTATTGGCCTTTAATTTGAGCATCAATATTTCCCAGGCGTCAGCAACTCCCACTTCCGTTTTGGGGCCTAATTTGTGTGATGTTTTCTTATCAATAAGGAAATTGTTGATTTTGGCTTTAACGAATGTTGAATTAATTTCTCATTTACTTACGCTTAAGACCTAAAACCTCGGGATAGCCTGTTAACATTTTGAATTGATAAGAAACAAACTGCTTAATTCGCTTGTTTGTTTGACATGAGCTTTTGAATTTATGGCCCAACCGGGGAAATTAAATGATTACAAATTTATTTTTTTTTTGCATATATTTAAAGCTTCATGATCCAACCCCCGATACACTTGAGTTAAGTCTTTTAAGTCAAAGAATCAAATTGAAAACAATGTCATTGCCATTTGCAATTTGTTGACTTTTTTGTTTCAATTGATTAGGGATATTTAGACTCAGCAAAGCGTCGTCTCTGGAAGGTGAGAAAATCTCTTCTTGGGGATGAGAAAGCGTTTCATTATGAGGATAAGAAAAAGTTTCTTCTGCGAAATAAGATTAAGTGCCTTCTTAGGGATAAGAAAGCTTCTATTTCTGAAGATAAGAAAAAGTGTCTTTGCGGGATTAGAAAAAGTTCTGATGTGGAATGAAAATGCGTTTCTTCCTAGAGATAAAAAAGCAGTTCACATTCTTATAGTCCTTTAAATGGTCGAGTTATGGCGAATTTAGTCATTTTATCACAATTTTAAAGTCTAACTTAATTAGGCCCTATCTTGGTCTAACTTGGTTCTTGGACATTGGTTATTGGTTTGCTCATATCCACGAGACAATTCTAATCGATTGGCATTACAAAATGTGGGTGTCATCTAGGATCTAGGGACTTGAATTTTTATAGGCTCAACATTGCTAAAAATGGTAAAACAAACACAAAATGTTTAATAAGTCAGCTATCCGCAGGACTATTCGCATGTTCTATATCCAAATAATAGTCCTCCAGCGTATAATCATTTTGACACCAATTTTTCTTGATCCTGGCCAGGATATAGGAGATAAGGCCTATTTTATTCGTTGAAAAAATCCTTATAACTCGACTGTTTTTTTTTTATTTTTTCAGACAGGACTTGGCTTAATCGAGATCTTTTCGGCAAGTACCCTCGACTGTTGGCAAAGGATATGTGGCTCATCTAGAATCCTGGGTCGCGAGTATCCTTAAGTTAATCCTATTTTAATGCCTACAACGAACCCTTGTATTTAATACTAAAACAAAATGCTAAACCAAAACTATTTTGAAATAATAAAAATGTTTATTGAAATAATACCAAAGAATCCAAAATCTGTTTTAATAATTTGCTTATGTCCTACCACAGGACATTATGGGGGTTATCTAGGAATTTGAAACTTTACAGGCTCGGAGATTTCAAGGATTTTGTGTTTTTTTCTATTTAACAAATTTTACTAAAATTCCATTGCCTGCTTCAAGGGGCAGCTATTTAAAATTCACCTCCTACGCATTTCTGTTGGCCTGGTGTTTTAAAATTTAGCAAAATCAGTTTAGGCAGCTCGATTGGCTGCCCCTCAAGGGTATGCAATGGAAAATTTTTGCAACTTGAATTTTTCAAGAACCACCTACCACTAGCTTCTGTTGGCCTGGTATTTCATTTTTTTTTGAGTTTGTGCAAATTTTTTTGCGCAGTGCTTCTAAAACTGAGGTGGTCGATTTTTACAGTTTTAGAGCATCGGCCAAATTAGAGTTTCAAATTGAGCAGTGCTTCTGAAACTGTAGCGGCTGAAATTACAACAAAAATACAAAAACAACAATTACAACAAAATTACAACAAAAAAATTACAACAAAAACAACAAAATTACAACAAAAAAATTACAAAAATAAAAATTACACAACAAAAATAACAACAAAAAAAATTACAACAAAAATACAACAACAAAATTACAACAACAAAAAACAAAAACAAAAATTAACAACAAAAATTACAACAACAAAAAAAATTACAACAAAAACTAAAAAATAAAAAACAACAAAAATTAACAACAATAATAATAATCACAACAACAACTATATACAAAATTACAACAACTACAGCAAATTATAAAAAACTCGAACAACAATTACTGAAGAAAAGGACACGGCTTTATGCAGATCTTCTTAAGGGGTTCTCGCGTATGTTGGCAATGGATAAGTGGCTCATCTAGGATCCTTGGTTGCGAGTGTTCTTAAGTTAATTCTATTTGTTTACTTACCACAGAACGATTGTAAATTAACCAAAAATAATAGTCAAAACAAAAATTATATTGAAATAATGAAAGATCGGAAATCATATTTACAAATAATGTGTTTTTTTTTTGTGATAATAAAATGCAGGTTTTAGTATACCCTAACTTAATGAAATTGTACAATGGATGAGGTCCCGACGATGGTTCTTGTCTGCACTATTTGCCCTGCGAAAATGGAAGTTCACCTGCTGCTTGCCCTTAAAAGTAGGCAATCCCCATTCCCCATTGCTTCCAAAACTGTTTATAATCTGCTGCAGGACATTGGGACTTGAATGGTTCGTATCCTGAAAGCAATTTTAATCGATTGGCATCAAATGATGTGGGAATCATCTAAGAACCAGGAACTTATAGTTTTACAGGCTCATCATTGCTAGAAATGGTAAAAAAAAAATGAATTTCTTAATAAATCAGCTATCAGACCTTTATATGGCTGGATTTGCCAAGAAAACAGTGAAAATCGATATCAACTAATAGGCGAACAGATTTCTTAATATTTTATAATAAAATTTGAGGCCGCAAATAACACTATTTTCTACCAACCCCAGCTACTTTCCCCACTTAGCTCAAGGCACAAAACTTTGACGCTTTTATGACCGTAAATCTTAAACGCACTTGCCACTTACCGTGATACTTGGTCCAGGACATAACAAAAGGCTCTCTACTAAATGCCGTGGAAATGTGCTCGGCTCATTATTATGTGGTATACATCCATCTGCCCAGCCGCAACATTATGCATTAATGTAGTGAGCACTGGGGGTTTCACCTGCTTTCCCCCCTCAATTTCACGCTTCCATTGTTTTCATTCAACAACATTTGTTTTTCATCACTTTGTTTGTTGTGCATTTTTTTGGAGGGAGCCCTCCACGGGATTTCAGCGAGTTTATGACTTTCTCGCCTCGACAAATTGATGGCAAAAAAAAGGGCAAATATTTGGGATTCATAATAAAACAAAAAAGGAAAACAAACAAGTTGTGCATTATCAGCTTGTGCTAAGGTTTAACCTCCGATCCGCGGATAATTAGCTGTGATGATGAACCCAAAATTACAGGCAGAGTTGAACTAAAATTAAATACATTTATTATTCAATAAATTGAACGCTTATATGCTTAAGTATATATTTTCGGTCTAGTTTTTTGGGGGTTGTAAAGAGAAGAAGGGGATTGATTGATTGGGTTGGGTGGGTGGCAATTAAATTTGTAATTAATAATTGTATGTCTAAATATGTCTATGGGTATGCTATGGTATATTCATACGTGTGTGTGTGAGCTTATAATTACATAAGTATATATGTATGTATGTATGTTTGTGTAGCTATATAACAAGACTGCAAATCACTAAGATTGTAACCCCAAGAGTAAGTGGTTCATATTTCATAACCCCAGATTGAGGTTGGTTTTCTAAATCGTGCTTTTGAAATACGTGCTGCGTGCGTGCTTAAGCACGAACATGGCGAAAAATTCACAAAGTGTTATATCATTTTTCATTAATTTGAAGGTAAATGCTTTGTTAAAACTTAAGTCAATTTAATAAGGCGTAAAATTTAAATGTGAATCAGAAGTACTTAGTATTGTCTTTCAATTTGGTACCGGAAACTTCAGATTTATAGACTCGAAACTGAAGTTGTATACAACCAAATTTTTATCTGGCTTACTGTTTGTAAAGCGACGTTTCTTTTTTAGGATTTGTCTTCTTACATTTTAAATTGTTTTACAGTTTTTCTTAGTAAGGCAAAATTCTCACAAATTAGAACTGGTTTGGTTTTGGAGGAATATTTCGAAGCAATCCTGAAAAACCCATTAAGAAAACTGAAACTTTAATCAAAGATTTTAAAGGGGACGTCTAAAAATATTGAAACATTTTTACTAAGATCAAAAATATTGTGCCAGTACCAAAAACGCATTTTCTAGAATTTTTTCATTTATTTCTTTAAAGTAGGAAATCTTCGAATTTGCTACCCTCTTGGCTATTTGAGTCAAAATTTTGTATTCCTTTGAGTGCCTCTTTCTTTCAATTCCACTTCTTTCAATCTGCCTCTTTCTTTCAATTCTCTGCCCCTTTCTTTCAATTCCACTTCTAAAAAGTTGCGTTTTTAAATCACAAAATTTACGTAAAAGTGGAATTGAGAAAAACATTTTTTTATGAAAATCAAACCACCGATTTGCAGCCTTGTTATATATATATGTAAGTATGTGTGTATGATATATGCAATTGATATGTACACCAGCCTAAAACAAAATAAAACAAAAACTTTGGAAAAAGGGAAGCTAGTAAAAGAGGAAAATCTAAGTTCTATATATATACTATATAGATATATATATGTATTGGTATTATAAATGAATTTTCCTTAGATCAAGAAACTAATAATAAATACATGCGCGACGGCTTGTCTTTTATGCAAATTTATGGAAATTGAACAGACATATGTGCTATATATAGTTATATATATATATATATATACTCGTACATTTAAGTTGTATTTATGTTTAAGGGTTAACACTTTAGTCTTAGGGGTGAAAGGGTTGGGGTTGTGTGGGAAAGGTTACATATATATGGGTTTATAACTAAGTCTGCAGTTTTCTTGTTGAACGGATAACTAACAATAGCCTGGTTGGTCAACTTAAATGACCTTATACTCCGCCTCTCTCTGTGTGTATTTACATATTCCTGCTTGCGTGTGTGTGAGTTAATTTTTTTTTTTTTGTATTTTTCTGAAAAATATGACTTTGGTATTCCTTTATCTAAAAAAAAACTTGGCCTGCTTCTAACTCTATGAACTGACCACAGCATCCTTTAGCAAGGCTACACCCACACCACCACCATTATTATTATTACCACCACTTACACCATTCACAATGGCCGCAGTGGTATCTAGTTCTCGTTCGCTGGCCTCCTCCTTGATTGGAGAGCGTTCCGCCGCCTCCTCTTCTTCTTCTCGCTGTTGTTGTTGTTGTTGCTCATTTTTATGCATTTCTTCAGGCTCCTCTGTGGACTCGGCAGCTTCCTCATTTTGTGTAAGGGGTACATGAGCCACTAATATGCCCGAGTACTTGATGCCATTCAGCTCTAGATTCACTCTTAGCTGTGGCTCACCATTCTCGCCCGTTTCTGTAAAGATGTAAGGGACATTACACTGTGTTACAAAATTGTAGTTTTAGCATAAAGTAGACTAGACTTCAACTGAATAGAAACTCTATCAAACGGCTTGGAAATCTAAAATAAACGCGCCCACCTACAGTACCTTACAAACGAAATAGCGAAAAAGTGTAAATGAGGAGTGAAAGGGAATACAAAAAATTTACCATTAGAAATGCAGAACAGTTAGAATAATATTATCTCTATTTGAATTATATGTTAATCCCATATGTTGCATATGTTCTACAAATCGCGCTCCCCCCAAAAACGACCCAAATCGTATGGGAATAGGGTCGTTTTGGGATCAAAAGCGATTGGTAGAATACATGGGTATGACTTTTACCGGATGGACATAATTTTTAATTTTTTTAAACGATTTTAATTAACTTTCGCCCTAAATAAATTCTGCTTTAATATTTCGAAAAATGTAATGTTAAAAAAAAACAACGTAAAAAATACTCCCATAAGCAAAAACATCGCTCTACTAAAATGGCAATATCTGCTAAACAATTCCGAATTTTTCAAAATAGTTTGAAGGGTTTGAAAGGGGAATGTTCAAGCTTTAAAATCACAAAAAATTATTTTTTTTCAAAGGTAGATTACCCCCTTTTAAGGATGTATTTAGTGCTTCCTTAAGCGAGAACTTTGCTGCACTAAAATGGCAATATCTCCTAAACTATTTTGAATTTTTGAAAATGGTTTGAAGGGGATCGAAGGGGAATGTCCAAGCTATAATAATAATGCAAAAAAAAAAAAAAAGGATGTATTGAGTGCTTTAGCGAGAACTGCTCCACTAAATGGCAATATCTCCTAAACTATTTCGAATTTTTGAAAATGGTTAGAAGGGGATGAAAGGGGAATGTTCAAGCTATAATAATAATGCAAAACAAAAAATCGAAAAAATTATTTTTTTTCAAAGGTAGATGACCCCCTCTTAAGGATGTATTGAGTGCTTCCTCAAGCAAGAACTTTGCTCCACTAAAATGGCAATATCTCCTAAACTATTTCGAATTTTTGAAAATGGTTTGAAGGGGATGAAAGGGGAATGTCCAAGCTATAATTTATAATGCAAAACAAAAAAATCGAAAAAATTATTTTTTTCAAAGGTAGATGACTCCCTTTTAAGGATGTATTTAGTGCTTTCTTAAGCGAGAACTTTGCTGCACTAAAATGGCAATATCTGCTAAACTATTTCGAATTTTTGAAAATGGTTTGAAGGGGATGAAAGGGGAATGTCCAAGCTATAATAATAATGCAAAACAAAAAAATCTAAAAAAAATTTTTTTGAAAATAGAAGACCCCCTTAAAGTTTGATCTTAGGCTGGGAACAGTTTTGTCTGTATTAAAGTGTTCTTCTTCTTAGATTACTCACCATTGCGTGCCACTTGAAACTGCATACCGGAGAGCAGACTCAGCGTCTCTAGAGGATTCAGTTTGCCATTATTCCCCGTACAATTGTCGCCCGTTTTTGAATCTTTTGCATTCGATTGAGACTTCTTTTTGGTAGACACCGGTGAACTGTGACGATGACCACCCACCACCGATGCGGTGGTATTTGAAGTGCTGGGGGAATTCTCTATGGCCGAATCATCGGATTTGTCCAAATGATTCTGATGATGATGATGATGGTGTCCATTGATTTGCTGTGGCTCATGGCTATCCTCATGCAGGGAGGATGAATTGCCGGTGGTATTGTGCTCGGCATTGCCATACTCATCCTCTGGTTCACCCTCGGAGGCGGCATCCTGCTGATGGTGATTGCCACTATTGGCCTGATGATGGAAACCTGCGGCAGCAGCCACCGCAGCCATATTGTGGGGATTTAAATAGAAATTGGCTGGAAAACCGGGTGGCATAAGACCGCTGCCCACACGTTTGGCGGGCGGTGGCTGATGCGGAGCTTCGTCTTGGTCCAGTGGCTCAGGTGTGGGTTCACGTTCCCTTTCCCGTTTGATATTATTCAGATTTGGCGGAGAGTCGGACAGATTGAGCGCTTCCCTGAAAGAGTTTAAAGTGTAACTGCCATAAGTAATCGTTATCGAGCTTTTGTTAAGCAAGCTTTTAAAGCTCAAAAGCTTTAAGCTTTTTGTTTGAAAGCTTTTATAAAGCTTTTTACTTACCTTTGCTGAGGGGAGGTGTGGGCGGAAGCCGGCGGACTACTATTGTTATGATACATATGCCACAGAGCCACCTGAGCACTAAGTGCCTCTCGTGTGCTCATCTCTGGACTGGGAGAACGCTGACGCTGCTGCTGTTGTTGTTGTTGCTGCTGCTGCTGCTGTTGTTGCTGCTGTAGATGAAGTGGTTGCTGCTGAGCGGGCTGTGTCTGTTGCTGCTGTTGCTGATGGGGATGAAGGCTGCCGCCTAGAACGGGATTGAGACTCTGCTGCTCCTTTTTGGCTTGAATAAGCTGCAGATATTCCATCATACGATTCTCTATCTCCTGTGTAACCAAATTGGGCATTTGACCAAAGGCCGGAGCACCCATTAGTCTACGATGTGCAGCAGCAGCAGCGGCTGCTGCCTGAGCCTGTTGATTGTTGGCGGCAGCCGCATGAGTGACCAAGGCCAGAGGCGACATTTGTTGCATGCCACCGGGTAGAGATGGTCGCGAGATGGGCGTCTAATGAGGCAGAATAATAAATAATAAAAATTTAATTTTTATCTCTGATAAGCGTTAAATAAAAACTAATTGTCTAAAACTCACCAGTGGCAACTGATTGTGCATGGCCTCGTATTGGCCATAGCTGGAGCGACGTCCCTCCCGGCGATTGCCATCAATAGCCGCCTGCAATTCAGCCGGAGTGCTTAGGTTCTTCTTCTCGCACTCGTATGGATAGAGATACTTCATGTATCTGTAAGATGCATAAAATTATTAATAAGCCCAGGCAGGCAGGCAGGGCAAATAACCCGACGACACTCCATGTCAATGCCGCATCCTGTGGGACATTTAACTTGAATTATCGTGTAAATACGAAAGCGATAAGCAAACAGAGAGGAACTCCAACTGGCTGATCGATTGCCGCCTGTTTGATTGTCCAGTTTTCTTTCTTTCCTTTTGTTTGTGTTTATCTTGCGCATAGCTCGATGTCCCAGCAGGTGGCATATACTACGGGGTACGGGTACTTACTGGGTGCGCAGGGTGAATGCCGCACTGGTGATGCTCGATGGCAGATGCAGTCCCTTGATGATCTCCTGCCACAGCTTCTTGTTGATGACATCAACCAGACCGCCGCGTGCTATCACCAGATTATAAAGCTCATACAGATCCAGCACCGATTTGGCCATAATGGGTAATCGATTAATGGGCGTGCCTGCAATTCAGAATACAAAAAAGATCAATAAAACACATTGCACTGCCACTTGTAAATGTTTTCCAACATTGCACTCGTTAAATGCACCAATAACACCAAAACACGATTAAAAAAATCCATAAAACAGATTTATAGTGTGCAATCGACAAAGAGAGAGAGATGGAGAGAGTGGCAGCAATTAACACTAGTGGAAAATGATCGGGCCGATAAATACTGAAAAACATTCTTATTGTTGCCGGTGCCCCAATACACAGACACATGTTTGTACATATGTCCGATCTCTGTTTATGGCGGCTAATCATCATCAGCATCATCATCACAGTAGCTCAAGATTTTGTATTTGGTATTGAAATCTTATTAGATAAACTAGCACGTGTCTGTTGTCTAAAGAGAATTTTAGGTGTAGGGTATGAAAAAGGGGATATTTGATATTAAGAAGAGTTTGAAAGGAATGGAACAGCTTTGAAGACAAGTTGCTTATTGTTTAAGTGTTTTGTGTCTTTCGAAAACTTAACTTAATTTTAGTCAAAAATTTTAAGATGAATATTTTTCTTTTTTTTTAAATTTAGATTAATCCTTTTTAACATTTTAATATTAGTTTTTTATATAAGTTAAAACTGAAAGAATTTAATTGAAAATCTAGATGTCTTTTTAACAAGTCAAAAATTTTTTAGACAATCTAATTTTTGATATTTTATTATTTTTTTTGAAGATTTTAAAATTAGTTTTTGTGTCTGAAAACTTAATTAATTTTAGTCAAAAATTTTAGATAAAATTTTTTTTTTTAAATTTAGATTAATTTTTTAACATTTTAATATTAGTTTTCTGTATTATATAGTAGTTCTTAGAACTTTGATATAAAATTTCCGAATTTTCAAAAAATTTTTGAAAATATTATATTTTTGAGTTTTTTGAATTTTTCAATTTTTTTTTCCTAATGTCAAACATTTTTTAGACAAACCTCATTTTTGTGATAATTTATGTAATTTTCTGTATTTTTCTGAAGTTTTTATACCAGAAGTCGCATTTTACAACAGTAACAGAAAATTCTGTAGCGGAACCGGTTTCGCTCAGAGGGAATCAGTGGCTCTGCTTGGGCAAACAGCACTTTTCTGTAGTTAAAAATGGGAACTAAGGCGGAGTTTTGGAAACAACCGGAAAACTAATATGGGGAAAAATTTTATTTTTCATCCGATTGATTCCAAATTCGGGTTGTTAGTAAAGTAAGCGAAATAGTTGAACACGACTTAAAATTCTTTACGAAAAAAACTATTTTTCATCCGATTGCCTATAATTTGACATGTGATTTTCCGATGTTACGAAACCCGTTCCAGGGGTGAAAAAACCAGTAAATGAATCAGTATATAAATTTAGCTATATTACATCCGATTGACTTCAAACTCTGTTTGTATTTAAAGTATAAAAAATAAATTTTCCGATCTTGGAAAATCCGCCCACAAGGAAAATGACAGGAAAAATCTATATAGAGATTAGATTTTTTCATCCGATTGAGTTTAAACTAGGTTTGTGATCTCGTTATGGAAAATAGCTAAATATGTTATTTTTCGGTGAAGAAATTACCGCCCCATAGTCGGATAATGGAGGTATGGTTGAGTTTAGGGCCCATTGATCATTGTAAGAAGCATATTTGGTGCTTATTCCCTGATTCTTGATATTTTCTTTTTGATAATTTATATTGTAAATAAAATGAAAAACATTTGTGAATAACAAAAAGAGATTTACGGAATAAACAACTGATTAAAAAACACTGATTAAAACACACAATAGGCGCATTCACCATAGACTAGAGTTGGGCGCGTGTCGTGTTTTCTTCGTGTCACAAACACGCACGACTCAGCACGATTTGTTTGTGTTGCATCATCTGATTTTGTGCGTGTTAATTTTAAGCCTTTAAAACACGTACACGATCTAACACGACTTAGCACGACAAAACACGACACAAGCCGACACTAGTGTGAAAAAATACCAAGTCAATAAGTCAACTGGACAAATTTCTACATTTTTCCATAATCGGCTGTTTGCTACACTAACTTAAAGTCGACTCGTTTAAACAAAATTAAAAACGAAATTCAAGAGGCAATTCATCGGACGATTTTTTTTCCACTATTAATAAAGTGGTGATTGTCGTGTGCGTGTCACATTCGTGTCGTGTTCTTCACCAGAAACTCATGATTACCAATCAGCTTTCAGAAAATCCATGGATTATTTGGCATACTTTTAGGTGTCAAGTAGAAAATGGCATTAAGAGATTGAACTAGAAAAATTTGAATAAAATAGTCATATATAAATTGCCCCAAAATATTATTAACATTAAAATGTTATCAAAATACTTTGCTATACATTAACATACTGTTTGTCCAAACGCATGTACCTTCTTCCAATTGTAGCGCACTTGGCATATAAAAAGCAAATTAACTTGCATAATTGCTGCCCGTGTACGTGAGTAATTCGATTTTGTATAAGGGGCGGCTATTTTTTTTTTTTTTTGTGCTTTCCTTTTTTTTACGATGCAAATACACAATATCTTTGGAGAATGCTGCATGCTGATGGCCAGAGAAGTTTCTTCGACTAGTTGGTGTTTTTTTTTTTTTTTGTATTTTTATGAGCCCGAAAGGAATCAATCAAACTGGTTGATGGACGTGTTGATTGAATGAAAATACGTTTTTTTTTTGCTTCGTTTTTTATGCATATAAACAAATCGGATCACATTGGGATCGGAATGAGGATCGACATCGATCACTGCACGAGCCACATAATCAAAGCCAATTTAATGATTAACTTTGTTGCCGGCCTCCTCCCCCGAACTGCCTTTGGGGGCTAAAAGGATCGCAACACGCAAATGCCAAGTAATAATTATTTTGCTTGGCAGCTTTTGTTTTTTTTTTTTTTTGTGGAATATTTATTTATTTATTTTTATGCATTTGTTTTCGTAGATGTCAGGGGGATTTTTTAATGGAAATTAAAAGAAATTTGATCGAGTCTGAAATCATAACGCCACCGGCAACAACCAGCCATAGCACCCAGCCCCCACTGACAACTGGCTGATCTGGCAAGGGTCTGTCAGTCCGGTCGCACTGGGAAATATCTACGAAAATAGCTCGTCCGTTGATAAGTGATTGACGTCTTTTAATTAAGAATTGCGCCGCTCTTCGTTGCACAAACACATTTAGTTTATATGCTTTCATTTTTGGTTCGCTTGAGCATAATTTCCGTTATACGGTTAGTTGTACAATTGTATAATAATATCACCGAATATATAGATTGTGGCCCGGCCCAACCAAAGAAGTAAAGGCGCATTTTTCGGCGCGACAACGACACTTTAGACAGTCCCACTGCCAGTGCCAGTGCCAGTTTCTCAGTTCCCAATGCCTGAACATGCATATGTCAAAACTTGAACGCATGTGACAGATTAAAATCCATTAAGTTGTCAACCTCCTCTAGATGTGCTATACGTACACTACAACCAACATGGAAAGAGAGAAATAGAGAGGGAGATAGATGGATGCATACCTTTCGTGAAGAGCACACGAAATTAGATAGAATAAATAATCGCAGTTGCAGCCAAGTTGGGCTTTGACTTGGACATTAACACATTTATAATGCATTTGCATCCTTCTTCTTCTGCTGTGAGAGTCTTCGCCTCGCATAAGTGTGCGAAAACTGTGGGACAAGTCTGCATGTTAACTGCTCAAACATTGAGAGGATAAACAAGCAACACACACACTATATTCACGTAGTAATGAAGTAGGAATACCCTTTGCAATGCCTTAAAAGCAGATAAGAAACGTGTTGGATCGGTAAAACTGATTAAAGACGTTCAACTGGAGGCTTCACTTGTTGAAGATGAATGCCAAACGCAATAAGAACTTGCAGAATTTGTGGAAGGAATTTTCCACCACGCTCTACCTGTGGCATAAAAAATATTTGGCTTGAAAAACTAAGGACGAATTTCTCAGATTTGTCTTGGTTTCAGTGATGTTAAGTGCAAGAGCAAAGCATAAAGTTAGGAAAGCTTTTCATGACTACCTATCTGAAGCCTATAGCTGGAGAAGATGACCGGTGGAGAAACGGTTTAATTTTTAGTTTTATAAGATGTTCCGTAGGCAGGGCCCGAGGCCCAATCGCACAGTACTCGCAACACTCTACCACTGCACTAAAATATCTAGAAACATATAAATATGAATTTCCTAGATATTGCACCTTCGGTACATGTCCTGCTTGGGCAGCACTACCCATCTTACGAAAGAACTTAAAATTGTGGATCACTTTAGTTATAATTCCTTCCACGAGGCAAACCAATTCTTCCAAAATTTATTGGAAAAGGTAGTAACTAACGAAGGACATGTAATAATATAGAAATTATTATTTTCCGTATTTAATCTTTATTAAGGGGGTCTCCTACTTTTGCACAGGGTTTTTAAGTCTTTTTAAAAAAATTCTGGAAAGAAAACCAAAAGCTTTTAAAAGTAATCGGCTGGCCAATAAGGTCTCAAAAAAGGTGTAGAGGTGGTAGCCATGATTCGGAGTTATCGGAAATTAAACGTAAGGAGGTTATGAAAAATTAATATAATTCTGGCCCTTACCTCAATCATAAAAATTTTTTTTTTTTAAAAATTGGCGGCCATTTAAAAAACAATTTTTTTAAGTTTTTGTGTAAAAAAAATTTTGAAAAAATGATTTTCCTCATGATTCAGGTACGGACCAGAATTACATCGATTCTGCGTCGATTGCAACATGGCTGATCAAAATCGTTTTAGTAGAACTGCCGCAATCATGGCTACCAGGTCAAAAAACGTGGTTCCAACAACGTATAAAAACTCTCTTTATCAAGAACATTGCTCCACTAAAATGGCAATATCTTGTAAACTATTTTGAAATTTTGAAAACGGTTTGAAGGGGATGAAAGGGGAATGTCCAAGCTATAATAATAATACAAAACAAAAAAATACAAAAAATTATTTTTTTTTCAAAGGTTGATGACCCCTCTTAAGGATGTATTGAGTGCTTCCTTAAGCGAGAACTTTGCTGCACTAAAATGGCAATATCTCCTAAACTATTTAGAATTTTTGAAAACGTTTTGAAGGGGATGAAAGGGGAATGTTCAAGCTATAATAATAATGTAAAACAAAAAAATCGAAAAAATATTTTTTTTTGAAGGTAGATTACCCCCTCTTAAGGATGTATTGAGTGCTTCCTCAAGCGAATACTTTGCTCCACTAAAATGGCAATATCTCCTAAACTATTTCGAATTTTTAACGTTTTGAAGGGGAGAAAGGGGAATGAAAAAAAAAAAAAAATCAAAAAAAAAAATTTAAAGTAGAAGATCTAAAAAAAATTTTTTTTAATTTTTTTATATAATTAATAAATATTAAAAAAAAACAAATTGATAAAGATCTTATGGTTTTCTCCTTCAGAATTTTTTTAAAAAAAACACTCAAAAAACCTGTGTCAAAGGTAGAACCTTAATGACCTAGTTCATTTGTTCATTTTTCGATGAACTATTCACTTTTGAACTTAAGTTAATTTTTGATGACTAAAAGTGGGTGTGGTTTTATTGCAGCACTGCTAGTGGGCAGCTGGGCACACTCTCCAGAGGCGGCTGCGAAAACTTGCCAATTAACTATGAAGTGTGAACTACAGTTCAAAAATGAGCTTTTGTTCAAACTCTGAGTCCTACTTAATTAGTTTATTTTAATGACTAGTTCATTTGAACTAGTTCACAAGATTCGGCACAACTTTAGTGTATAAAAACTCACAAAAGGTTACAGGGTATTTCGTAGCCGGTGCTTTCGACTGCAGCGCTCTTACTTGTTCCTTTTGTAAAAGATTGTAGATAGAAGCAGTGAACATTTTGCATGTGAGGTGGGAAAAAAACAGATAAAAGAAGTTGGGGATAAGCACGTTTTAGATCAGTCAGTAAACTGTTAAGGACGCTGTGCTTATACGATCCTTTTTGCAAAACTATTGACACAATTGTGAAGGTATATTGAGAATTTTAGAACCTGATGAGCTGATACTATTGACCGCTTTAAAAAATTCAAAAGTATATGTCTTACGAGTACTTTAAGTTCTATAATATGATTATGCTGTGTTTGAGTGCCACTTTTATTTAGCGGTTTTGAATATGCAAAATTTTTCGACTTGGCTAATCCATTTGCGGCAAAGCATTAACAATATTTTAAATATTTAAATCAGGGCTACAAGCTTTATAATACTAAGGCCCAGGCCCAGTTTTTCTGGTTCAGGTACTCCGAACAGATCTAGGTTCAGATTTGTATTCCTGTTTTGATTTAAAATTTTAAGGCTTAAGGCCTGAAATAAAAGGTATTCAGCTTTCAAAGGTGCTTCATAGTGTTTCTATTTATATGAAGTGTTGTAAGAAACTAAATTTTTAACTTATCTGAGTATAGGATCAGAAAGATTGATTGAAGGTGTGATTGAGTTTATAAAAATAAAAAAAAAAATTAATCAATTCTAATGCAGTATTTAATTTGCAATTTGAAGGTGTTAACGTTTTAAATTTACTGTTGCAGAGTCTGTAAAAAACTTTTAGACAATTTAAAATTTTACTTGTTTCAGTTAATGCTCGCCTATAAATACTTTAGATTTTGGGTATCAAGTAAGTAGAAAAACTATTTTATACAACCAAAATGCAATGTCTTAAAATTTTAATGTCTACAATAAAAACTTTATTATAACTAAACAAATTATGAAGCGTGGCCAATTGTTAAATTTGGCCTAAAAGCGTAGTAAAGTCTTTTGCCAATTAAAAGATAACTAGTTTACATTGTATCATCAGAAATAGACAAGGGCGGAGACAGGTGTGAGCAGGGTGGGGAGGGAGGAGGGGGCGGAATTTTGAATAGACTTGGGACCGATTTCTCATCTTCTGCATATATCACATAAACTTACAAATAGCAGAGTAAATTCGAAGTTTTTCTTGACACAAAGAAGCTTTATAGTAGATGAGAAATCGGCCCTTAATGTACTATTCTTCAAGCACTTGTTTTCTTTCCTTTTTTTTTCTTGACAATCAAGAAGACATTATTAAATTAACAAAAAGGATTGTTCCATGTTTTTGAGTGAAAACAATTTCAAAGAACTTGTTTTTAACCGAACCCGTTTGGTTTTAATTTTTGCTTCAGGTTCAGTTCAGGTTCGCAGGAATTTTAGAAATTACTGACAGGGACTTTCGAAAACTGGTGCGTTTTCAGACTCCTAAACGGTTTGCAGCCCTAATTGAAATTATTTCAAATGGTTTTTTTCTTTAAGTGTAGTGTAATGTGAGTCAAAGTTTCGTTTAATTTTTTGCTCCGCTGATTTCTCTCTCTCTCTTTTCATATTTACTTTAGCATATGACATATAATGCAAATATGCAAATATCAACAAATTTGCAAATGCATACGCATGCTCGTGTGTGTCCTCAGTGAAGGACTTTTGCAAGTATGCAACAGGAAATATGATTTATAGGCCATTCACATGCTGCGGCTGCACCTAATTCTATTTCACTTTTTTGTTTATAATTAATGACGAAAGTGCGGGCAGTGCAGCAGCATAGTTGCACTTATAAATAGGCATTTGCTCAGTCAGTCAGTTTAAGTACCAATATGCATATGGCCGACCGCATAGTGTTCTAGTGACTTGTGCGTGTGTAATTTGAAGTGACAAAATGACAAAAAAGGCAGCCTCCTCATAATGATTTCTCTCTTTCTACGGAATTTGTGCATATTTTAATGGCCTCTTCTCTCTTGAACAAAAAAAAAAAAATCAAACGTCAAAGTGCCGAGAAATTTATACAATTAACATAATTTGAGTCAACACTTGGCGGGCTGAGTCAGCAATCCCTCAGTTTCAGATGCAAGATGCAAGGCTGATGAACTGGGCCAGGGATATGCAAATGTCAAGAAAGTGTGGCTCAAGTATCCCCCCTTAACCAGTCTCCCCCATTCTTTGAAAGCAGCTGCTTTTATGTATTTGTATTTGTAGTTGTAGTTGGTGGTTGAACTTACCTCGCTTTTGCATAAATGAGAACAAATCATCGAGAAACTCCTTGCGTTTGGGATCATCATTGATTTCATACAGCTGCAAACAAAAGAGATGGCAAATTATAAGCATATTATGTACAATACACAGAGCGCAACAATGTGTGAACAATGGCCTAAAGAACTTGACTCTTTGGCCAATGGATGGGCGCAAAATGGTGGCCTTTGTTGTTTAACAATAGAGAGAGAGGGGGCCAGAGTGGTTGACACGAGGGGGGTTGGTTGTAACTCAGTCGAAAGAGATTGTCAGGGATGGAATTTATATACAGAGAAAAAAAAACAAAAACATTGGACTCATAAGATGAACAAACAATGTCAAATATGTTGACTGTTTTCACTTCAACTTAAATTTAGTTGATTTTGTTTTGTTTTCAAGAACATTTCATACTTAATCTGATAACAAAACATGCTTTATTTAAGCAGAATAAGAAACTAAACTGGAAATAAAAATTGAATGATTTATAAACAATCAATCTTCTGGTTATAAGCAGATAAGTCACTGTCTGATTCGTATAGACATATCTCTTTGTATGGGGAATGATATTTACATATTCCATAGGATCGGACATCGATATACAAATACACTTCAAAGACCTACCACCAGTTTTAAGTTCATTTCAAACTGTCTAAAAATTAACGAATTAATAAGAATTTTATGGTCAACTTAACTTAGCTTGGAAATCGATCTCAGTATCTTGCACTGAATACGAATGGAATGGCTTATCATCGTGTATGATGTTAGTCCGTGTTTACACGATGAAGTTTGCTTTATGAAGCTATGTCTGATTTCGTTTTGAAGCATCCTCTAAACTTCATGCGCATTAACATGAAGAAGTTTGCTTCATGAAGTTCGATTTCAATTCGCCTGAGAACACTAGTTATCGATAAACAAATGACCCACAAATCAACCCTGCATTAGTTCAATCGAAACAAAGCAAAGGAGAATTATCGAAAAGCTTCACGTCACGGTAGGCCATTTTAGGGTGCCCCTCTTCATCTCTTTCCCACAAACAAAAACTTCATGAAGGAAACTTCATCGTGTAAATGCGGACTAACTGTGACTTGAGTTAAATTGTGCTAATTTCAAGTACCTTAAAAACTAAATATTTTTTAGTATATTTCGTTCTTAATTTTCTGAACAGGTTTTCACACTTTTCGTACCGTTTTGACTGAAAGTTTAAAGCAGCGGTGGGCATGAAAACTAAGTAAGCAGTCCAAGGAGCGAGGCTCGAGTCGCGCAGTCGTCTGTCAGTAAAAGTTTAGTTCGCTCACAATGCGTGTATTTCGTTTTAGTTGCTGTCTGCTTGTGAGATCTGTCGCCGAAATTGCCTACATTTTGTTTTTGTTATTCTTTTCGAAGGAACACAATTGTCTGTGCGATCGAATGGCGGAGTAATGGAGTGGGCTATCTGAGCCAAAAGAGCTAAGTGCTGCTCCTTGCTGATTGAAAGTAAAATGTGTTCTTGGGAGTATTTAAATTAAGAATGAAACATTCTTAAATTGAAAATCCAACGGAAACATTATTCAAATAAGTAAAAACAATCTTCAATCAAGAAGGTTTTATATTTACAGTAAATTGAAAAATACTAGAAAATGCGATCTTAGTTGAAGTACTAAATTTCTTGGATTGAATATAAAATATATTCCCAAAAATCTAAAGAAATTTTTTTTAAATCGATTTTAAACTGAGAACTTTGTGCTTGATTCCCCGATTGTTTTTCCAAGTGTATCTCCTTATCTCGGTGTAAGCCAGCTCATGCCTTGACCTTTGCCCCAGGAACAGAGAAATCATTATATAAAAAAAAAAAAACAAAATCCTAGTCATAGTCTAAGAAAATTAATGACACACATCTGGAGTTGAACTCATCAAATTTGGAATTCATCATATTTTCCGCCTACTGCAAAAACAAAACCAAAAAAAAAAAAAACGTATCTGACTTTCTGCATCTCCTTGTGCATCTCTGGGGTGAACATTCTAAGTCAATGCTGAATGATGAACTGCTGCCTGGTCTGCCCTGCCTCCCCTGCCTCCTTGCCCTTAACCGCCACTCGTACAAATGATTTAAAACCAAGTCAGAGAGTTAAACCTCTCAGGGTTCAACTAGTTGCCATTGCCCGGCTCAGACGACGATGGAGCTCTGACGAGCTTTGGCTGGAGATATTTTTTATGATGCACGACGCCCACAAGAGAGTTATAGAGTTATTGTATGGGTATAAGAATCAGGCCCAGGCACAAGCACCAGCAGCAGCAGCAGCAGGAGAAGGGTACAAAAAAATTGATTGAAGTTGTTTCTCGTCTTGGTTTTATTTCACCATAATTGATGGAATTTTTAATTAAAATACCTCCTGGATTTGATCCTCGGATATCAGCATTTTTAACGACACAGGAAAATTTGCACTTGTCTTTTTTTGTTGTTGTTGTTGTTGTTTAACAAATTCTTAAATCATTTATATTAATTTTTGGGACGGATCAACGCGACGATGCAACGGCATCAAAGGTCGTTTATCAACTAAAAATATGGCAGAGCAGAGAGATGCTGATGCTGTCGATGAGGCACGCACAAAATCACACACAGTTGCACTCACACACACACACACACACACACACTGACAGTTGTGTTTGCCTGCCTGACTGTCTGTCTGGGTATTTGTATTAATAATAATCATAAAATGAAGTCCACAAGGGTTGGAAAACCTGCCAAGTAGATCCCTTGCATCACAGAAGCAGCCGCAAAAGCGGACGTTACCGTTGCCCAAAAATCCGCAGCAATAAAATCATAAAAACATTGAAAATTATCCCTTAACACACACAGAAAGTTGTAGACCAATCATAATCGTTTTTATAACCTAAGCCTAAGCAGGCTATCCTTGAGCCACATGGTACACACACACACACTCAAACACACACACACTTAGGCAGACGCGATCTGTCGGGTTCGGTTATAAAAATAATCTCACTTATTTGTCGCTAGACTTAGTACCTAGCAGCAGGCTATAGTGTGCTTGAAATTTGAATCCTTGATTCTGGGAATTCTTCAAAATGCATTTGGCCTGATCAATTCGTTTGCCTGGGCATGTGTATGTATGTGTGGGTGTAATTTATAACTATCACCGAGCAGAGCAACTCTGCAACCTAAAGGTTTTCCATTTATATCGACAGATCCCGTTGCAAGTCCCTTTAAGTGTTATCCTGATGTATCGAGCGCATAATTTGTACGTTTCCACTTACACACACACACACACACACACGCACGCACTCTCATCTGCATATTTATTTAAGAATTTCACACTTATTATTGAAAAATGTGTTGTCCAGATTTCTTGTTTACGGATACATTTTATTGCCTTTAGTTGATTTAAGAATTTTAAGATAATTTTTATTGAGTCTGATGAAAAGATAATCTGAGATAATTTAAAATAAAATAAGGAATCTTAAGCAGATGCTTTAAGAGGGCGGAGGAGAAAGCAGAAAATCTTTTATAGGATGGCTGTTTAATGATTGAAAACGAGTTGGATAAACTAACTTCATGATTCTGATTCCGCAAATGAGCTCTTGCTCAAAAAAAGCAAATTCAGTAAGTACACTTGGATTTACGAAAACAGGAACATGCAAATCTGGCAATAAGTCTGTGATATAGTCCTTGTACTTGCTCTTGTGGACAATTACTGCTCAATATCTAGAAATATAAACACTAGCTGGCCCAACAGACGTTGTCATGCCCGTACGTTGGTTTGCCTGCTCATATATGATGCAAATCAATAGTTTTGAACCGGTTCAATCTAGTTCGGAACCGGTTCAACCTGGTTCGGAGCCGATCTTGAATTAGTAAAATGTTCAACTCCATTTTACACACCTTACACCAAATTTCAAGTTCCTATCTTAAAAAATTTCTTAGATATGGCTTAAAATCACTTTTGAACCACTTTTTAATACTGGTGCAGAACCAGTATATCTCCGTGAAAATAATAACTTTATATTATTAAAAAAAACAAAAACCAAATTGTAAAGTTCTAGCTTAATGATTTCCGAGATATGGCTCTTAGCCACTTTTGAACCGGTTCAATTTCTATATTAAGCACCCACACACCAAATTTGAAGATCCTAGCTTAAATAATGTCTGAACAAGTTCAAAACCGGTGTTTATCCGGGAAAATAAATAACTTTATATTATCAACCCAAACACCAAATTGTACTTTCATAGCTTAAATAATTTCCAATTTTGAAACGGAAAAATGTTAAATAGTTTCGGAGATATGGCTCTGAACTAGAGATGGGCGCGGGCAGTGCCGGGCCTAGAACAGTGTAGGGCGCGTCCGTTAGCGTGTCTTCAAAGGCCGGTCCGGAGTCGCTCACGACAGCATAGACGTTTGTGGGATTTCGTATAGGTTCCAGCACAACATAGCTAAAAAGATTGTATGTATGCCTACAATGGCTAGAACAGGGGGGAACCTTTGTAACCAGGTGTTATAGTCGATTGTCTAGCGCCACCTACCGAGTTCAAATATGAACCTAAACCATCTACGGACCCACAAAAACATTCACAGAAAATTTTATTCAAATCGGTCGTTTGGAGGAATTCAGTGACAAACGCTGTGACAGATGAACTTAAATCAAGAAATAAACTTATAAGTGTCATTCAAAGTCGGTATGATTTTGATGAAGAGGAAAGCACACTTAAATCGCATTCTATAATTCACTCCAAATTGATTTACCTCGCGATTCAGACCTTTTGCCAAGTCAAAGGTTCTCAAAAACTATGGCAACTTATCTATTGCGTAAGAAACTTACGCGTTTTCAAGAGTGGCAAAACCTGGAAGAAAGTACCTCTGGATGACTATGGCGAATGGACTCACTGGACACAATGAGTGCTACCCAAAATAAGCGAAGCAATTGGGAGGCGCAGAATAGCACGACTCGCATGTTCGGAAACGAACTTAACTATAATCTGGTACCAAAAAATCTAAGTTTCAGTCTCCTTCTCGATAAAGCACATTTTAATTAATTTTATTATTTATCAATGGAATATTCGTAATATTCGATGAGCTTGGCAACCGACTAGAGACGGTCATGGAAAAGAAAATTGGATCCCGTCTCGAATCGCATATAATCTTGTCAAAAATCCTGAAAAATTTTGTGTCTAAAAAACAAATTGGTTTACAATGTATTTTTTTAAACCTTGTTTTTCAAAATTATAAAGGAATACTTTCTGAAAGATATTATTTGATTTTTTATTGATATATTTTTGATAAAAGTTGGAACTTGCTGAAAATGATCGCCGAGTATATGAGTTCGTCTTTGTACTATTATTCTATTGGAGGTAAAAAAAAACCCTCTCTCACCGTTTGCTGATGAAGTTGGAGAATTAAATACTTGCCTAGCTAGTATTTGAATAAATAGAAGCATATTACACTGTTTCAAAACGACAAAATGGATATTTGTTCCTTATTTTTAGCATTGTGTAATTAAAAACTTATTTCAAGAAATATTTCATCTTCTTTATTTGTAAAATCTTTAATAAATTCTTAGAAACGATTACCGAAATTTCAACAAAATTCTGATTGCGAGATTTAAATAGGTATCAATATTTAAAACCCAACATTGATTTTATTGTTGAAAGACCATTATTTCAAGTTTCAGCAGAAATAAAGTCTAGCTCTTTAAAAAGAATAGAGAATACAAAAATAAAGCTACATAATGAAAAAAAAAACTGCTTCATAATGGTTCATTAAAGCTGTTTAGTGTCTAATACATTTCAGCAAACGAATTTAAAATACACGTACCAAATTGATTTATAGATTTGGAGAGTTTGGGTTTAGTTCAGAGTGCTTCAACTGGCCTACTAACAACTTTGAATCATCCAACAAAAGTTGGAATTTGTTTGGAAAGATTAAAAGCTGCTTAAAAAAAAGGATCACTTCTACAGAAATAAATTTAACAGTTTAATGGCTTCTAATTAAAATGTAAGAGTAAAAAAAAATGCTTCTAATTAAAATGTAAGTGTAAAAAAAATTCGTATCTCGCCAGATCATAAAAAAACTCCTGTCCATTCCGCTCTTTATCAAGTTCTTTTCGTCCGCCCATTTTTACTACCGACATAAGAAAGAAAGTAAGAAACGGCTGATGGTTTAAGTTTATTCAGACTGAAACGATCCTAATAAAAATTTCAACAGCTTGAGATTAGGTGATAGCCATAGGACCTCCCCCCTCCACAATACAGGAAATAATAAACAGTCGCTTGCAAAAGCTAGTTCAATACCTTCAAAAAAATCAAGAACAACACCAATTTCTTCATCTTTCAAATAGAATGGCATTCGAATGTGTTCAGGTTCTACCGATGACTAAGCCAATATTTTCATTATGGCATTCCCTTTTTTGCTTATCCAACACACATCAAATCTAAAACGTAAGCCAACTGTTCTACTTATGTATTGTAGTTACCATTAAGTTGAGAGAAAGATCGAACACAAAAAAAAAAAAACACGCGCCAATGCGAATTCTTTGAGAATTAAGTACAAAGAAATAAAATTAAAAAATCATACTCGTACATATTGGAAAATGCTTTTGGGGCGCTATAATTAAACATAATTATTCAGTATGTACAGATAATTGACATTGATTAATGAGAGCAAAAGCAAACGAAATACTCGCACAACTAAATGAGGAAAACAAAAAAAAAAAAAAAAATATCGAGACAAACCAAAAATAATAATATTTCGTCTTCGTCTGCGGATGGATGGATGGATGGATGGGTGGATGGGTAGCAGAAGCAGAGCGGAGCAGTCTGTCTGCCGGGAAAGGAGAATGGCACAACTAAAATAATTTTCTTTTCATATCTAAAATTCAAAATGGCTTTTCATAGTCACATAGGCGGCCGCTCAATTAACATAATTATCGTTTCGTTTAATGAAAGACGCCATTTTGTGCGCTCGAAGGGATTAGTGGCAAAATAAAGTGAGGCCAAGCCGGTTTAAGCGAAGGTGTTAAGCGTGAAGAGATACAGATACAGAGATACATAAGTATCTTTTTGCATTTATTGCGAGAGGGTCAAAGTTTTTATAGTGCATAGTGAATGCGGGCCGTTTGATGAATAGCCTCGGCCCAAGTGAGTTGTGGTGAGGGGATGAGGGGGGTGCAGGGTGACCGGCTGTGAATTCAAAGTTAATCGAAGTTGGGTTTTCATGGACAAAAGCTGCAAACGTTCTCATCACTACACAAAAATCTTTCGCTCTTAAACTCCCGTCAAGCGTGAAAGTTTAGTACTACACTGAGAAAAAAAAAAAATGATTGTCAGGTGGATGGAATATACACTGTACTTATTTTATGTATTCACTTTTGGCATTAAAAATGTATTGGGGATTGAGTCAAGTATTGGTTAATCTTAAACGAAGAATACTTCGTTCTTATTCTAAGTAAGCAAATTCTTGATTTATGTATAAATGAGGATTGATTCAAGGCTACTTTATAATAAAGATCGAACAATAGTTCGAAATGTATTTAATATATTCTAAAACGGTTTTAAATCAAGTATTTTGGTATAAAAAATCGTGCTTGAATTAAGAATTTTGTACTTGAATTAAGAGTTTGGTACTTAAATCAAGTATTTCCCCAACTTAACTTGACACCATGCATACTTAATTCAATTACCAACTTTAATCTTAAACGAAGAATACTTCGTTCTTATTCTTAGTAAGAAAATTCTTAATTTATGTATAAATGAGGATTGATTCAAGACTACTTTATCCTAAAGATCGAACAATAGTTCGAAATGTATTTAATATATTCTAAAACGGTTTTAAATCAAGTATTTTGGTATAAAAAATCGTACTTGAATTAAGAATTTTGTACTTGAATTAAGAATTTTGTACTTAGATCAAGTATTTTCCAACTTAACTTGACACCATTCGTACTTAATTCAATTACCAACTTCTTAACACTTTTTTCTAAGTGTAGGTCCACTCCAGCATTTCTAATTACTCTAAACGCACAGCATCTGGACCATTTCTGGGCCATTTTCTCACCAAATTAACGCCCTAAAAGATGCCTCCCCATTAATTGCTCAATTGCAGCAGAAAAACCGGAACTACTCTCATCATCATCATCAAACTGGAGTGCCTCCAGCCAGGCGAAACCAGATCAAAAAAAAAAACCTGGCTGATGCTGATGCGTTTCTTTCAACTGGTTGCAAGTTGCTTAAGCCTGCGCCTGCGCCTGGGCTTGTGCTATTAGTCGTTAATTGATAGTTTGCCTGCATCTCGTGTGTTTGCTGAGTTTTCAATTGACTGGCACTAACCTGTCTGACTTGTTTGTACTGCTCTTCAAAGCTCCAGCCATTATTCTGCTGCGATGAATTGGATGCCTCGCTGGACGTCGATGAATTTGATGCGGAATTAGCTGCAAAGTGTCGGGGGGCTGAGTGCAACAGTTAAATATTGGAGTTGCCCCCGCATCGATATGGATACCAACCTTCTTTGGCGCTGGGCGCTGCTGTGGGGGAGGCAAATGAGAAGGGATGATTACCGCCGGCACCATTGGTCGCTGTATTGCTGGCAGAAGTTGGAGTCGGCTGTTGCTGTTGCTGCTGCTGCTGGTTGTTGGCATTGCCTCCAGTTGCGCCATTATAGCTAGCCCCATTGCCATTATTATTGGCTGTGGGCGCTGATGTGTTATGACCAAATGAAGCAGCTGCCGCTGCGGCTGCCACTGAATTGTGGGAGAGAGGAAAGGCTGAGCTTATGGTGGTGGGCAGCATATTGGCGCCAAAGGCGGCAGCATGAGCAGCGGCCGCATAGTCCTGTTCCTGCAAAGAAATTTGCTAGAAATTTTATGAACTCTATAATAGTTTAGGCGACATCATTTCGATCAGTAAATTGTGTCGTCGAAAGTTTGTCGTTTTAAAACATAGATGACCTAAACTCTATGCACTGCACGTACAACAGTTTTTCTAAAGGACTTAGACATAGGCTGTGCATTCAAATACACCCACACACAGCACTCGGCCCTAACTCATGCTTAATACACATACATATTCGTCTTTTTCGTTTCTTTTCCTAATTTTTTTTAAAACCCTTCCAAACTGCAAAGCAGAAACATTTTCATAGGTTTTCTTGGTAAACATTGGCGTTAGTGAACTGCAACGTACACTTAGAAAAAAAAACCGACTGCGCGTTCTAAAACGAGCGGGATAGAATTTATACCGTTTTGTTCTTGAAAAATTTCAAGTATAATTCGTACTTGGTTGTACTTAATCTAAGTACGAATTAGTCTTAGGTTCCAAATTTACCCAAAATGCTCCTAAAATGAGAACAAAAATTAAATCAAGTACGAAATACTTAAATCAAGAATCTACGTTCAAGAAAGAACATGCTAGAGAACGAATGGGATAGAATTTATACCGTTTTGTACTGAAAATATTAAGGATGATTCGTTCTTGTGTGTACTTTAATTAAGTACGAATTAGTCTTAAGTTCCAAATGTTCCCAAAATGTTCCTCAAATGAGAACCAAATTCTTAAATCAAGTTCGAGTTACGTAAATCAAGAATTTGTTGTACTCAAACGATCTAAAACGAATGGAACAGAATTCATACCGTTTTGTACTTAAAATATTAAGTATGATTTGTTCTTGTGTGTACTTAATATAAGTCCGAAGCAATCTAATAAGAACTAATCGGGATTGGTTCAAGATCATTAAAAATAAGGTTAAAAAAAACCGTGGAATAGCCCAAAATGTACTTAATGTATCCCGAAACGGTCTAAAATCAAGTAATTATTAAGGGATTGATAAAATTATAAAATATTTGAACTTTGTATCAAATATTTTCGTACTTGGCGTACTATTGACACCGTTTGTACTTGATTTAAGTACAAAGTTCTCGAAATTTTCTCTGAGTGTAGGTTTTGTTGATATCTGGTCAATGTTTTCTTTTCTAAAAAGCTGTGCATTGCATTCTTTATATGTGTAGGTATTTGCACTGCCATAAATAACTTTTGGGCACTTCTTTTTTATAATTATCAACGGCCGATCTATGTCGCTCTTAAAAGACATTATTTTAAATTCTGCGCGAAATTAAGTCGCTTAAAAACGAAAAAATTTCGATACTGAAAGAACAATTTAAGTCCACACAAGATTAGGGTGTATTAAAACTATCTTCGCGCGAAAGAGAGCAAATTTAGCGCAAAATATAGTCGCTTAAAAACGACCTAGTTAGGCCACAGAAAGAACGAGATATTTACGCAAGAGATAAGATCGTTTCAGAATTATCTTCTGCGATCTTATGACGCTTTGTGCATAAGTATTTATTTTTTGCTGTGGCAAAAAAAGGCAATGAGTACATGTTGCACGACATAATGTCGCTTCAAAACAACATGATTTCAACACAGAAAGAACAACAAAACCTGGAGTTGGTTTAAATAATCAACGGCGATCTTATGTCGTTTTTTGCGAAAATTTGAAAATATTTTTCTTACAATATTCTGTCGTTTAAAAAGCAATGATATTATATTAATGATATAGATTCACCACGAAAAGCACAATATAAGTTTAAAAGATATTGGGACACTTTTGAATTGTCTTCAGCGGTCTCATGACGTTTTGCTGCGATCTTGTGTCGCTTCACCCGAAAGTATGACTTAAGTTACTTCAAAGATTATGGAATAAGTCTTGCGATGCAGTTTTAAGGCGACATAATTTCGACACCGAAAGAACCACAAAAGAACGAGCTGGTTCTGTCGATGGATTAAATAAACAGCGGCGATCTTATGTCGGTATGGCGATATTAAGTCGTTACAAAAATTATGAGATTATGTTGCTCGACGTTATCTCACTTTATATCGGCGGAAAAAACGACGTCAGTTTGCGCAAGTAAATGTCGCTTTAAAGTTATCAAATTCGATGTTTTATACAAATTATTGCCTCAAAATTATCAGCCAGGTTCTGAATTCCACTTACACAAAAATGTATTGAATTAAAACCAGTTTTTGTACCAGATTTGGTCTCAAAATCTTATGTGGAAGTGGAATTCAGAACATGGCTGTATGTCCTTCACTCCATTGATACCCACCATTAATCCCACCTTCATGTCGCGCACTTGCATTTTGAGCTTTTCAAGTACATCGCTATGCTGCAGATTTGGAATGCTATGTAGTCCACCGATACCCATAAAGCTGCCCAATGCATTCAGCGGATGATTTGGCGGCAATTGATGATGATGGCTGCAATATATATAGAAACAAGAATGTAAAAAAAAGGCCAAAAGCTTGTGTGGTAATACCAACCTAAGGGGCAATTCTGTTTGCTGTTCGGGACTGGCAAAGTTGAGGCCACCAACTCCACCGCCGCCGCCGCCGGCTACTGTGTGACTGAGACGAGCTGCTATAGCCGCCTTGGCGCTTAGCTGATGCTGATGATCACCGTCCACTGAATCGCAGTCCCTCATCTCGTCATCCGTTCGATCGCCGTGTGACTGTCAAAAGAGAGAGAAGGAGAGAAGATTCGATTATTTCAGTTTTGCATATGAATTAATGACGGCGCTTATGTCAACAAGCCGCACCAATTGATGCCCCACTGCGACAGCCTAATGTCCAACGCTTTGTCAACTCAATAAACGCGGCTACGTGAATGGCGTGGGCAGCATTTAGCAAATGGTCATTGTTCTATCCCTATCCACAGAGCCCGTGCCAAAAGAGGCATTAAAAACACACGCTGGCAATTTCAATTGAAACGAAAACTTCCTTCCAACAGGCCCAGGCGACAACAAAGGTAACCACTTAATAAATTAACAATGCCAGGCAAAAAACGGCAATCAACCAAGAAAGTTGAACACAGAGAGAGAGACGCACAGAGAGTTGATGTCGAAGCTGAAGGTACCTAGAGGCCCAGCTAAAGTCTTAAACAGGAGCGGACTTAGGCGCTTACATTTGTGAATAATTTAAGAACTTTCTATAAACTTGTATTTTAGTTAAAAATTTTTGTTGAAAATCTGTAATAAAAGTTTGTTTTTCCACCTGTAGTAACTCGGCTGCTTGATCAGTAATCATTCTTAAACTTCATATAGAACTAGCTGAGTTAATACCAAAACTCAGTCTCGTAGCTAGGGCTGCAAAACTATCGATGTTACTATCGATAGTATCGAGGTTTTCAAAATGGTCCGATGTATCGATGTTAAAAATTGAACATCGATATATCGGATGCTTCACTGCATCAGTGCTGCCAGATTTTTGGGAATCCATTGGGTTTTTACAATTATTATTAGTTGAAATACGACAAAATTTGATTAATAAGCAAAAAAAAAAAAAAAAGGTCAATTTGGTTAAACGCAGCATTATCAAACCGAAAATTGTTCTCCAAAGTGCAAATAAACGAAAAAATTATATTTGATTTTTTATTTTATGAAATGAGCATTTAATATTTGTTTTTTTAATTTTAAGAAAAAAAATTTGAATAAAAAAGCTTTAAATTGTGAAGACCTAATTTTTGTTTTTTTAAATTAAAAAAAAAATGAAAATATAAATTTTGTTCGTTTATTATTAAGAAATTAATAACATTATTTTACACAAACAAAATTAATGTTTGCCTTTTCTATATTTTTCTTAATATAGCATAAGATATATGGTATTTACCGCAATCTAAAATATTTGAAAAATTTTCGATGTTTTAACGATATATCGATGTTTTTTTGGAAAACATCGAGGTTTTGAAACATCGAAGTTAAAAACTATCGATGTACCCACTATCGATAGTTTTGCAGCCCTACTCGTAGCTAGATTTTTTGCTTCAGGTTTATTAAAATTAATTTTTGACAGTTAAAGCAAAGAATTTTTCAATTTTGATTAGAGTAGAAAAAATAATATTTAGCAGCCCACTTGTGTCTAAAGATTTCAAACTCAATTTTTTCTATTTTCCACTTTTTTGTTGACTTATTTCCAAACATTTTGATTTTGTTGTCTTTAAGTAAAGCTCGTTCCCGGTTTTTTTTTTCTGTTGCTAAAGGCCTATACCTTATTTTCAAGATTCTGATACTAAGGAACTTTTCCACCGGTTTTTTAAAAAAAATTTTGAAGAACAGGTTTCACCGAGCTGAATTATAATATTTTGAGCTTTATTACCGTTCAGTTTATTGGAATTAAGTAACTTTTTATACTAGATTTCATTCTCGGTAGAGTATTTGTTAGGGATGCAAATCGGTTCTGAACCGAACCGAACCAAACCGTCACCGAACCGCTTATTAAAGCTCGTCAACCGAACCAAGAACCGAACCGGAGTTCTTTCGAAAATGCTGAACCGAACAGAAAATCGCCTACGAAAATGGTTCGGTTCGGTTCAGTTTATCCATGAGTTTAATGATGTGAACACTACTATATTGTACCTAAAAGTTAAGCAATTTTTTTAAGGTAGTGGTCATTTATAATAAGATCAGTTCACCAAGGCAATAATATATTATATGGACGGTACTCGATTTCTATCTATATAATTAATACATTTAGATTGGAAATCGAAGTTGCTTAAATGCATTTTTAGAAATAGTTTTGAAAAATAAATTATTATTAAATTCTGTCAGGAAATATCGTTCAGGGTTCGTAAAATAACACACATTTTTCTTTACACGTAAGACATTAACACAAAGTAAAATAATATCTAAGTAAAAAATAATTATTTTCAGACATGAAAATAAAAAATTTTTACATATGTAATAAAAAATGTTTACATATGTAAAAAATTATTTTTTTCATGTAACTAACTCGGGGATTTTTGACACGACTGTTATGTACAGGCGTCAAAAAGGCAGCTCAAATTATTGACATGCCTGTAAAAAACGATCGTGTCAAAAATGCTCGTGTTAGTTACATAAAAAAAAATCCTTTTTTCCATATGTAAAATTTGGTATTTTCATGTCTGAAAATAATTATTATTTACTTTAATGTTATTTATCATGGCGTGAAAATAATTTTTGTGCATTTTACGAACCCTGATATCGTTTCAGTTTAGAAAGTTCGGAATTTCGGAATAGGGATCAGGCTTTCTGTATTAACCTTGAACCACTGAACCGAACCACAACCGCGGTTATTATGAACCGAACTGGTGGTGTAAAAACTAGGTAAACCACAGAACCGAACCACTCCTTATTTCCAAACGTTTGAATCTCTGGTATTTCTAAATGTACTTCACATGGCATGAAGCGATGCTCACACTGTAAGAAATGTGCGATTGTAAGTCTGCAGTTTCTTTTCGGTACAGTCCTTATTAAAGCAGCAAATTATTCAAATTCTGTAAAGGGCTTAGAGGTTTGAACGTGTCGTGAAGCTTTAGGTTCTGTTCGAGTACTTCTCAGAACTTGTGTAAATTGTGAGCTCTTTTTCACCCTTTTACTCATTCATTTTTACAAAGTAAAACTTATAATACCAATACATGAGCAGGTCTTTGATTATGCGAATTGGAAACCACTGATTCGAAATTATTTTAAAACCAAATCAATTTACAGAAATATATGGTCCAATGCAGGTTTACATTCGGAAGGTTTTTCATAGGCAAGGGGATCCCAAAAGACACGAACCGAGGGGGCATCAGTTCCGGACCGGTTTGCAGTCTTCATTACGTAGCATGATACAACATTGATTTTATGAGCTAACTTGCGTCAATTATAAGCAATATATTACAATAAATATGAATTCACCTTTTTTTATGGGGAGGTCTTGGAAACAGGTTTCCTTTCGATTGATTAATGTATTAATTTTGCATATTTTATGCCCATATTGAACACTGAAAATCTTTCAAGAAATGAATGGAAATGTCATCTTTTGTCTAGTTCTGCTTGCTTAGGGATCACCCCGCTTTAAGAGTCCGCTCCTGTTGCTGGTCTGGGGCATATCCGTGATCACAGCCGTTTCAAGCGTACTATTGCCAGCCGTGACTCTTTGCCAAGAAGTACGCCACGCATGGCCGAGAGTCGCTGCTTCAGCTCCATCACGGCTTCTTGCTTTTTATGCATTTGGAGAGGTGCAAATTAAGCGCATCTGTGACTGTGTGCAAATCGGGAATTTTCAATTTAAACACAGCCACAGCAGCTGCAGCGGCAGCATCAGCAGCAGCGGCAGCAGCATCCACACAAAGTAAGCCAGGCCAAGTCAAGCTCAGAGCCAGAGTCAGGCCAGGCCAGGCCCAGGTTGGAGCTGAGCATGTGTGTGCGCATACACACGTATGTACCACATTTATCGTCGTTGTCGTTGTCGTCGTCGTCGTCGTAGTCGTCGCTGTAATCATAAATGCAACCAAAACCAAGGCATAGACAATGCCCAGACCATGGCCAGAAGAGCGGGAGTTCTCGGAATTCTTTGAAGTTGGCGCAAATGCAAACGCCTTTTATAGCAAAAATGTTGCACACACCATTTGGTTAACTTGCGGCTCGACAGTCTCCATCACCGACTCCAACTCCAGATACACATATGTGTATGTATGTAAGTATATATATGCCAACTCTGACTTCGCATAAATGAAATGGGAGCGAGAGGTGGGATGCATTTGTGTTTGTGCATCTCATTGATTGGACGTTGGCTTTGTCCGGGTCGGTTGGGTCGGCTGGTTGGTTGGTTAACTAAGTTGGCAATTCGCGGTTACCATGAGTCTATGTGTGTGTGTGTGTGTGTGTGTACATCAAATTAATGTAAGTTATCGAAGCCATGCGAAATATGTGCAACGTTGAATGCTTCGCTAGGTTGCATTTTAGTTGCGGTTGCCTCTGTTGACCAGGTCCAAACAATAATTGTGGTCTGCGCATGGCATTTGCAGGCCATGCCAAGTTGCACCTATAAAATGTCTAATTAATGCACAACGAATTTGTGCCGCAGTCAGGGCAAATATTTTCTACAGCCTCCATGGATGGACATGATGATCAATAGCGCTGAAGAAACGTGATTTATATCTGTGCAGGTCATTTGAAGGTGACGACAGGTGAAACTTAAGATATGGGCTAACCATTTACCATGGCAAGGGGGGTAAGTTATGGGGGGATGTGCCCACTAAACAAGGATTTTTAAGATCGTTTTTTTTTTTATATTTTCTATATTTCCTTTTTTATATTTTCTTTTTCTAATTTATCAAATTTTGTTTGCATTTCCCCCAAAAAGATAGAGAAGAAATATATAAATGCGGAAAGAATATAAACAAAAACGGAAGAGTGAAAATTTTAGAGGGTCTAAAGAAGAAGAAAGAAAGAAAAAATGTAAGGGAAGCAAAAATGAAGAAGAAAGATTTCAAGGAGAGATACTAATGAATGAGTAAATGAAATGAAGAAAGATAACAAAATGTGAGCAAAAATAAGAAGGAGTACAGCAGTAGAGTGCCCCGACTAGGAAGTACCCTGTACCCAGGGTTTTGTGTGTTTTTATACGCATATACACACACACGCTGCTGCCACTTACGACGCTGCAGTCGCGACGCGGGGCCACTGCTGCCTGTATGATGCCTTTAAAGCATTTTACTTCAGAAACTTCTGTGTTTTTTAACCGATCTTTTTAAAGTTTCAGATTAGAGAGATCTTATTAGGCATTTCAGATTATCGTTTTGTATATAAAATAGAATATTAAACCTAAGTTAAAACGTTTTAAGTCACAAGATTCTAACTTCAAAATTGGGGCACTGACAGGGGGATGGGGGAAACTTTCCAAATCCGAAACAAACTTGATTTCAGAGCTTCTGAGATCGACGTGTTCATACAGACGGACAGACAGACAGAACGGACGGTAAAAAGGAGGATGTTATGAAGCTGAAGAAAAAGTAAAAACAGGAAATTGAATGCCCATGAAAAAGCAAGAAGGAAAAATTTAAGTGGGTAAGTTAAAGGAAAGAAAGTAAACAACAAAAATCCACCTACGGGCAGCTTCGAAATTCTAAAGAGAAATTACTCTACGTAACTGACGCTTTACAAGTCACTAATCAACCCGGTTCTGCAAAATAGCGCAGGAGAATTGGCAATCACAGCACCGAATGAGGCGGCAATTCCCATTTTCCAGAGCAAATTTTTTCCGGGCTTTAATAGAATCGTAAAAAGAGGCGATATTTTTCGCTCTCGACTTAATAAAGATCTATATGACCTCTATCTATATATAAATATTTATTCTGTCACAGAGTTTGTCACTCAAATCTTTCTAAACATTTTACTGTTCCAAGACCGGTTTCAAACCGGTTCAAAAATGACTTGGAGCCAAATCTCAGAGAACATTTCAGCAATGAACTTAACATTTGGTGTTTGGGTTAATAATGTGAAGTTTTCCTTTTCCCCGTAAGTAAAACGGTGCTGAAACAGTTTCAAGAAGTAGTTCAAAAGTGGTTCAGAGCCGTACCTCAGACATTAGAAGAACTAGAGAAGGGCCAAATAAAAGTTAAAGAAGATTACAAAAATTCAATTATAGGAAAAAAAAATCAAGAAAAAGAAATACTAAAAAAAAGTAAATAAAGGAAAGCTTAATTTTAAATCGCCTCCAGTTGCTTTAATTTATATCAATAAAGGTTAACCGATTTTTTTTTAAAAAGAGTTTTTATTATTGCTTAAAACCATGCCAGTTAAGGTGACCTGCAAATGGCGCCTGTTTAGTGACCATTTGTCTATACAAAAAGACATTCTGAACTAAAAAGATGCCTTACGGCCATACAAACTGAATGTCAGAAAACGTTTTCATGGTGAACCCACGATTTTTCATTTATTGGAATTGGATTTAACATGTGTGCGCGCTGCCTGTGTGTGGTACATGGAACAAATGAACACACATGTAAAATCGTGGATCTACAATGACCGTTGCCTTGTTAGTTTAGAATGGGATTGGTTTGACCAAGACGATTTTTATTGATTTTGTAAAAAAAAACTGCTAAATTTACTTAGATTTATTTAATTTTCTAAGCCTAATTAAACTGTGGAATAATACTCAAATCTTTGTCGACAATAGCAAAAATATTTCAACGGGTGCCTAAAAGCAGGCAACAAAAATTTCCTAATATCAATCTGGATTGATAAAACCGGAAGTAAGACTAAGTCCGTGTTTACACGATGAAGTTCGCTTCATGAAGTTCTTTCTTTTCTTCAAAACTTCATGCGCATTTACATGAAGAAGTTTGCTTCATGAAGGTCAATTTCAATTCGCCTGAGAACACGAGTTATCGATAAGCAAATAACCCACAAATCAACCCTGCATCAGTTCAATCGGAACAAAGCAAAGGAGAATTATCGAAAAGCTTCACGCTTCGCTAGGTCATGAAGCTTTGCCAGCTTCGGCTGCCCCTCTTCACCTCTTCCCCACAAACAAAAACTTCATGAAGAACTTCATGAAGGAAACTTCATCGTGTAAATGCGGACTAAGTCGGTATTTACACCATGAAGCAAACTTCATGAAGTTTTCTTAGTAGGCGTGAAGTTTAGAGGAAATCTTTCAGACCTTTTAAACGAATAGTAAAGAAACACAATTAAATCTCTCGCCTACTAAGAAAACTTCATGAAGTTTGCTTCATCATGTAAATCCCGTCTTATTTACAGCCCAATTGGTTCTATGACATATAGTTTTGATCAAACTTGATAAAATTAAGTGAATCAAATACAAGTATTTCAAAGCTTTGTGCAAATTTTGATCAAATTCGCTTTGAAACTAAGAAAGATGAGAAAAAATATTTAAATTTGTTCCATTAACCAGTAAAATCCCTATTAAAAAAAAACCTCATTAAAAACGTATCGTAAAAGTACTCCTTAAAATAGAACATGGCGGTACTCGCTACTTCTCTAGAAGCTCAAAATACTTGTAATAAGCGTCGCATAAATCACCATAAAGCGATAAGCTGTACTAGTTTGGTTTATTTTGTTTCGTTTTTGTTTTTTTTTGTTGTAACCAAAAAAATGCATTAAGTCATTGCACACAATAGCTAATGAGATGTGCAGGTATGTACCTGGAAATATGCCTACACGTTAGTTCCATTAATTTTCGACTGAACCTGCATTGATAAACGCTACTGTTATCGCCCCGGCTAAGAAGCATTTTCATACGAAAAACGAAAGACATTAAATCGCAATTAGAGTTTGCCCACCACCACCAACTACTCCAACTTGGGAGGCAGTGTTTGGTGGGGGGTGAGGGGGGAAATGCCACGATACCGATGCCTATGCGAGTGCAATTTACTTTAATAGCTTTCAATGCACCGCAACGACAAGCGATGCGGGGCACAAAGAGCCCGGCGAGGGTGACTATCTAAGTGCAAAATTGCATTTGTATAGGTAAAATATTTAATTTATTTGCCGCTGACAGTTTTTATCACTAATTAGTTTACATTATTTTCGATAGAATTATTATCATTGCATTTCCCAGCGACCACAAATGCAATTTAGTTAATTTCGGTTTGTTGTTACAAGTTTACAAGTTGTTTCCGTCGACCCAAGGAAGAGAGGGGAAAGCAGATATACCGACAAACGAGGACAGACCCGTGCCGCATGTGCAACATGCCGTGCTAATTTAAAACAAAAGGACGCACCGCTGCGACCGTTCGGAAATCCATAATGTGCCAAAGACCAAGCTGTGAAGAAGGGCGCAGCATGCAAACAGGATCAGAATCAACTACCAGCCAGCAGCCGCACATCAGCCAGGGGCGTTTATTGTGTGAAGGATTAAGATTATGTGGCTCTGGGCATATGTGTTTTTCAACTCTGTGTGTGTGTGTGTGTGTGTGGTGTTGTTTTACTTTTGAGTTTCTTTTATATTTTTTTGTTACTTGAAAACTGTAAACTAGTTGGCCTAATGTCCTTATGATTCAAGTGCTTCATTCTTTGTTTTTTTTGTTAGGGTCTAGGCGTGCTGGCGTCTTAGGTTTAATTAGCAGAACCTTTTCTATGTAAATTCTGCATGAAAATAAAGGGAAACTAGGAAAACCAGATTTTTATGATTGAAAAATGAGGCGAATGAACATTGAAATAAAAGGAAATAGGAGACTAATATTGGGTGTGAAGGCAAAGCGGCGTTATGAAGGCAGTTGAGGATACTTAGGAATCTTCTTTGCAAGATAATTTTTTTATATTTAAAATAAGGCAATGCGAGTTACCAAAATACTTTATGCAACTCCACAGTGCTTAAAGAGAAGCTCTAAGTTTTGACTTAATAACCTTAACTGCCTTTGAAGTAGAAACTATTGTTCGATATTTTGCTAGTATCGTTGGAACTCACGATAGAGAGAATAAAGATATCACATTGTGCAGTTAATTCTTTTTTTCTGCTACATATTCTACTGGAGACTGTACTTAAAATTGCATATTGATGGCATTTCCTATCTCATGGGTATTTTATATCATTTTATATAAAAAAATCTGTTTAAAAATTAGAACTTTGGATATAATTTCATTTCCATTGTAGATAGACTATTTTTTGATTGGTTAAAACAATACTTCGAACCTTGTAGAATATCTTATAAAAATATATTTTTTTGTTCTGAAATTACGAATTTTTTACCAAGCCCTTTCAGAACAACTACCTGGGAAGTTTACCCATACTTGGGTACAGTTGGGGAAAAAATATAGGACCACTAGGACACTTTGTCTAATTGATCAAAAAACAAACAATTAGTGTTGCGATTTTATGAAGTTTTGATATTTGTAATATTGCTAAATTTCCCAAAGGAAATTTGACTTTAATTTTATTATTTTGATTATCATGAGTAAAGTAAAACAATAACAAACGTCGAGTAAAAAGTCGAGATATAATTATTAACTTTTCTGGGACAAAACTTGATGTAGTTAAGGGGTATTCTGCTCAATTTAAAAGCATTTAAGAGTATGCGACTTTAACAATTAATATTCCAAATTGAAATGGCAGCAAAATGTAAAAATTTTTGTAGGGACACTATTTAAAAATCAAACTAATTATAAAAAAAAAAAAAAGCATTTCAGTTTAATGGTAAAAAGATTTTAAAGTTAGAATTTTTCATTTCGTCATGCCTCAACACGTCCCAGAAGAATGGATTATGTACCTCCATTTGTAAGTTTTTTTTAAAGAAAAAAATTCCTTTAATTACAAAATATACTCATAAACCTAGCCAAGTTTCGTTGCTTCCATTATAAAAAGTGCTTTATATTAAATGTAAAGAAACAAATTTAGATAGCACATTAAAAGTCACAGAAGTATCTTTCTCTTTTCCCGAATAACTAACTGGCACATTGCGATCGTTATTTCGTGCCCTAGCACTGTTATAAGTACTAAAATATTATCCCTTCGTGCTACAATATAAAGGTCAGAGAGATAATCTGTAGGTTAGGATTAAAGTTATCTAACTTTCTTGATTTTTTGAATATTTTTAGAGCGAAGCTTTTCAATGGACTCATAAAATTTTAGGTTGCGCAGAAAGTGGAAAAATAACGATAGGGAATGATTACTCCCAATGAGAATCAAGACATAAAAGAAATTATTCTTCGATCCTTGATTCAACGAAGAGTTGCCATTTCAGTTCCTGAATATCGAATCGGCTCGAGTACATAAAGAAAATGTTTTCTTAAAAAGCTCAGTTTGACAATGAGAAAACAGTCTGCAACCAAAGAAGGCACAATAATTAATGCCATTTTTTCATGATAAACCAATTTAATCTGTTTTGAAAACAACGCAAGATCTGAAAACAATATAAATTCTTATGCGATTTTTGTAATATCAGATATCCCACGAAACTAACTCTTTTTTAGATATTTTCATACTTGTCTCAATAATTTTCGATGTCATAGAACGAGAATTCCAGATCTAATAGCAAATTTCCAGATCCAAGAGTTTTTAACGCAATAGTCTGAAACTTTGCTTACTTTCTTCATTCAGTTACTTTTCCTTACGCATCGAATAGAGAACGATTTTAGCTTTAATTCGTGATGAAAAATTTAAGAAGGAATACATTTATTTCCAGAGCGTTCGTACTTAAAGTATTCTTTCTTTATATTTCTGAGTGTAGTTTAAAGGAACCAACCAAATTTCGATTCAAGCCGGAACTATTCTATTACAAGTAGTTAACAAAGGAAAGTTTTCCCAAGATATTCAGTTTGTTTTTCAACTTTTCGGTATTGGAGCTTTTAACGAACTCAGGCCTTGACGGCCACAATTCAACTACGCTTGTATTACGATTAATATAGAATGTTTTTTGTTTCAGAATTCAAAATAAATTCATTTGAAATCATTAAAGAATTCATAGTGTCTGATATGAAGGGGCAAAGTTCTTGGTAATGTTATGTTACATGAAAGTTTTTATACGTTGACTTTTGTGAGTAATTTTTGTCGAAACAGTCTAGAAATGGTACAGTTAATAAAATTTTAGAAAATGCCTCGACCGACTTTAATTTATTGTTAAGCAATTATAACCGAGACGATTTCCGCACAGTGACACATATATTTATATGCAAATCGCTAGTCTTTTAAGATATAAAATTAATCTTCTTTCCTTATTTTCTACGAGAATTATAAAAGTGCAATGTGAAATTCCACAAAGAGTGCTTAATGTATATTAAATTTTAAACAAGAGTCCATGTAGTTTATTCCCATTAATGAATGAGCTACATATTTACAGAAATTTTTAAATAACAATATATAAAAATGCTTATACCCCGTGGCGAATTATTTCAGCGCGCTGCGACAACTACAAGAGCCGAGGAACCATAGCCAGGGGCTAAAAAAAAAAAATCGAAAAGAAGGACCCAAAAACATGTGCAACGTGGTCGATACGGCATAAGATGGATGGATGGATGATGGAAGGAGGCATTGAGAGCAAGAAAATAAAATTAAAATGCAAAATGTATCTGTGAGATACATATGCCGGCGCGGGCACTCACATGCGTGCGTGTGTGTGTGAGTGAGTGCGTCGCGTACAAACGCGATTTCATTCGCTCGCAAAGCGTCGAAGCGGAAAAAATAAAGCGAATAAAATATAAAAATGGAAACAACAACAACAACAAAAAAAAACACAGAAAATGAAACGGGCAACACACACAAAAACATAATGGCGCTGGCGAGCCGCATTCGCTGTGCCCGCTGCCCCCTGCCCTGACATGGCCCACCTCCCCGCGCAATGAACCTTTCGACGCACGCCCATGTAATGTGAGTGTGTTTGTGTGTGTGTGTGTGTGGCGACGGCAGACGAATTTTTCGCGTAAACAATAAAAATACAAAAATGAAACCGGTTAAGTTGAGAAAAAAAAAAAAAAAAACAAGGCGAAAACTGCAACGGTTAAACAGCCAACGACCAGCAAACCATCCAATAGGTGGGGCCCCGAGTCTCTTACAGAGTCGAAGTCGATGTCGGGGCTTGGGCTATGGGGTGGCTGATGTTTCGATTGCAGGCGGACAATAATTAAAAACTGCATTGTTTTATTGCCTGGCCGGTGAGAAGTGGGAAAACAATTTTGGCTGGCTTTTTGCGGTCAAAAACATAAACCTTATTGGCATGCACAATATGAATGTTTGAGAAAATTCGTCACTAGGAAAGCTTTCTATTCAGAAGGACCCCAAAAAAAGGGTGGCTAAACCCTGCTTAATTAAAGTCTCTCTGCGAAGCCTTATGCATAAGGGTTGGCTCGAATTGAAAGGGTCAACAAAATCCATTTAAGCATAGAGCGAAATCGAACGTTTTTCCAAGTAACCATAGGTCTAACATTAAAATTAAGTCCACGATTTGGAAGGTGAAAATTTATGTACAAATAATTTGCTATCTTTTACAATACATTTCAAAATGCCGAAATTTTTTTGGATTTATATAAATTCTAAAATTCAATCGATGAGTATTTTCTAAAAAGGTATATTTGTGGAATATTATCGCGGCTTCGATTTGAATTTTGATAATATGGCTTTTCCGGCAAATTTTGTTTAACCTTGATCCCAGATATTCTGTTAAGCTACATAAAAATAATTGATCCACCCAATTATGCATTTTTTAATTTGTATTAAAAATTGTTTTGTTAAGAATTTTCTCACTTTACTTCAGTAAAACTTAGATTTATTTCTCGAAAGTCTTTTGAAATTATTTATAAGTATGAATTTAGCGAAGATTACGACCTATTAAAAGATGCTGATGCTGTAGAGGGTTTTATCTTATGGCCCTGGAATAGACGACAAAAATTTTTTAACTATATGTGATATTCTTTATAAACTTTAAACAAGTTTTTCCTAAAACTGTATTTTCAAAGTCGGTGATCACTAGATCTCAAAAACGGCTGAACCGATCGATTTGAAAATTTCACACAATCTTCTTAGACATATTCCACTAGTTCACTACATTATAAGTTACTTAAAAGTAACAGTAAAATGTAAAAAAATGTATAGGTTACTTATTTAAAATCAAACTAATTAAAAAAAAAAAAAATTACGGGATTGATCGCAGGATTAAAGAAATCGAGAAATATTTTTTATTTTTCGTACCATTTTTCTCCGAAATTTTGGTCAAAAATTGATTTTTTGTTTAAATTGTCGACATTTTATCAAGCATTAAAATTTCGACTAGTCCTTTAATTAATCAAATAATTCTTCTATACCCTAAAAGAATCTATACCGATTTTTGATTTCGGATAAGCCAAATTAGAGTAGGACCTTCAGGAGATTGTCTTCAAGAGCCGTACCATGATTTCTGCAGAAGCTGCAGATACGAAGAAGAGGAGGAAACAGTACAACGCCTTCTATGTTGTCTCTCATTGTCTTGCCCTGAGTAAAAGTAGACTTAAGATGTTTGGTCAACCCCATCATGCTCAACCTTTCGCAGACAAACGAGCTAGAGATCCCAGCTCTACTTAAGTTTATTCTGTCTCTATATTAATAGGGTTAACAGGGAATGCGTATGGCATCGCAATGGGTTCGAGAGTTCTTGTCGCTCTCAGCCATCGCAACCTAACCTAACCTACATATCTTCCATCTTCCAACTTCTTTAAGAAGGTAAATATTTTTTTATAATTTCACCATCAAAATATTCGAAAAGTATTGTATCGGTGCCTTCTTTTCTAACTTTTTCGCGAATAAAATTAAAATTTCATATATTTTGATTATCGAAATGTAGCAACAAAAGTAATACATAGAAAGTCTTAAGCTTGATGACAAGGTAAGTGAATCGACAATCCAGTCGACAGACCCTTTATATTTCAAATCCACCAAAAATAGCGGAGAAAATGTTTCAACGAATAAAAATAAATTAACTTTCGTCGTCAAACGATTCAATAAGTTACAATCCATGGTTCAAACCAAAACCTTAGGTTTAATGCTTTTAAAACCAACCGTGAACCGAAACTTCTTTAGAATTTCAGGAGATTACAGCCTTGAACATAATATATTATATAAATCAATGCGTTCGAATTAGAAGTATTTTGTTTTTACGAAAATATGCCGAGCTTCTCTGCACTGTTTTGGCTTGAGTGTTCTTTATTGAAGCACAAGGAACAGTTGGAGAAGACTGTGCTGATTTCCAAGCAATAATTTTCATAAACTTGACATTTTCTTTAAGAAGTTATATAAAGTAGCAGATGTTTCTTTACAAAAAAAAAGCTGGCTATATAGGAACATAGCTAAATAAAGGTCATAGGGGAATCTAATCTAGCCTAGATATATCGACTTCCTTCGAAACGACCGGTAAATAATATTAAGTATATAGCGAGTAAAATTTGCTTAAATACGAAAATACTGTTTACAATTTAAACACCATATTGAATATCAGTCATAAGAAATACAATTTTAATGGTAAGAACAACAACTGACACTTCTTAATACCTTTCATTCTGCTCCCTTTGCATTTCGTTTGTACATTTCATTAAAGCTCACGCGAGCAACAGAGTTTATCCCCTGCCCTGCCTTCCTGAGGCAACCCCTACAATTTCGCGGAAGGCCACGCCCTTTTCCACACACACACACACACACAGACACACATCATCATCGAAAGAGACGAAACGAGCACAAAAACGACACGGCCAAGCGCCAAGTTTTTATTAGCGCTTTGATAATGTACTTTTTATACGAGTATTGCGCTTATTCGTGCATTCGCACACGTTGTTGTTGCTCTTTATCGCACAACCGGCAGCTGTGCTGGAAAAATCCAATTAACAATTTTATTAGCTATGGTTAGGAAAATAATTCATAAATTCATTAAAAAAAAAAACCAACAAAAAAAACTGTAATAATAATAATCATCAATTTTATGACATTGCCTGACACTTGTCGCCGTTTTTGTAAATTAAATTCAATAGCAAAATATTGTATGACACACATAGACACACACACACGGTTCGCGTGGAAAAGGCCCCGAGCAACTTTAAAGCAAAACAAATTTCCTATGTCATTGCGGTTGAAAGCTCAGCGCCATTCATTCATAGAGTCAGAATCGAGAGAAATGTGTCCCCAAAGGGGACACCCCAAATACTTAATCAAATTTTTCTTTCCTGCCGGTTTGACACAGTCAGTGGGGGGGTTATGCAACAACAACAACAAGAACAGCACATATTTAGATATTCGATATAAAAAATCGTTCGCTGTCAGCGTACAAGAAGCCAAACAAATTATAACAGGTGCCGTTGTCCATTCCCATTGCCAGGGGGGAGGGCCAGAGAAGTGCATTAAAATCCATGAGTGGGTGATGAGGTGCAGGAGGGTGGCAGACGGTATGGGGAAAAGGAGGGAGTGAGAGAAAGAGAGAAATCTGGCTCAGAACTGGTCAATTTTCCTTTCCAAGTGCCAAACACTTAACCCCTTTGAGATGAGTGTTAGGAATTCATTGGAGAGATTTTATGTGTGCTAAGGTAAGCGCATTTTACTCATTTCTTTAAAATGACTCATTAATTCCTCTTGAAAATGATTCCCCAACTGCAATTGTAGGTTTATGTAAACGAATGCTGCACCCTGGTGCGAGCCTTTTAATTTTCTATCAGTAATGATATAAACATTTTATTCATCATAATTTTTCTTGAAATACTTTCAATTGCTATAAACGATTGATTGACTATTTGCCTGTTGGGGTCATTTCTGCGTGTTACATACATTTATTCTACGAGTAACTGCCACATTAGCTTACATACCCAAAAAAAATATGTATATAAATAATACCAATTCACCAATATCCTCTGAATATTACACTACAGCGTGAGCTATTCGCTTCTGCGCGGAAATGCTTTGATTTTCAGAAAAACACGTTTAAAAAATTTTACTTCAGTCGAACTTCTCATATAAAAAATTTGATACAACCAAGATTTTTTCAATTCTAAAACAATTTTATATTAAGAACTATCTGTCAAACAAAATTTTTTAAGTCCCCTTGAGATCCGGAATATGGAAGTTCGACTTTATATTAAATTTTCCTATCCATCAATTGCCTAAAAGTATGCAACAAATTAAAAAAAATCCATATATAATGGGACCAACTTTTAAATATTATCCCAAATTTTTTTCGCTGGCTCAAGGTCAACGAATTTATTAAAATTGTACATTTTAAATATGCATTATAATATATTATAAAGCGGCAAAGCGCTAGCGTCGAGCTGTTCTGTTTTAAAATGTGTAGCCTACTTACAAATGTTGAAATTCATAAAAAATATATATATGTACATTTTTAAAATTTTCGAAATAGGTTTTGTAGTTACTTATACACTCCCCGCCAATATAATAGGTCACACCCGGCTTCTCTTGATTTTTTTAAACCATTTTGACCAAATGTAGGCCAGCGTCCTTGTAGGCCCTTTTTTGTTCTTTTTAATTTTTTATTAATTCTAAAAATTTTGTCGCTAAGTTTTTCTTCTGGATATAGGGCAACAATTAAATGACCTTTCATTAAAAAAAAAACATTAAGTCTCCAGCATGCTTGGTTTGAAAGCAGTGGTCAGTATAAAACAGACATAAGGGTTGTGCTATTCTATTGGCGGGGAGTGTATGTTGAATCTTAAGAGAAAAGCCAACATTGATAGTAAAATCAGCGAAATTTGAATAAAAATCCTTGATATGGTGGGGAGTAAAAGTTAGTACTTGCTTGGATTAATAATTCATAACCGACTTATTATATCATAACTATTAAACACTTGCAAAGGTTTGCAACGCATAAAAATATGCTGTTCAAAACAACGAGCTAAGTCTCTTAAGATTTGTCCGTCTGTCTGTCAATCTGTTTTTATGCTAACCTGTCTCTCAGCTTAGAAGCTATCGAATGGATCAGGTGACTATATCCTAAAGGGCCGATCGATTTAACAAAAAATTCCGATATATCGATATTATTTCCGGTATCCCTAATATATGCTTTCAAACAGATCAACAAAATTAGGTCCAAATCGTATGACTATATGCTACAGCTGCTATAGAAGCCATCGATCGAAAAGTTCGTCTTGGTTTTGTTCTTTTGATGGTAAAATACTAACATTTAGAAGTGAACAATCAGATTTTAAATGATTTTGAATTTTCAAAATCTGACATATAAATCGTACATAAGTATATCGGTAAGATCAGTTGGATCGAGATTTTACTAGTTTATTAAAACTTCTGAACAAATGGAGTGAGCATTGCAGTTTCGTTTTTGTACACCCTGTGCTCATAAAGGGTATAATGTAGGGTATAAAGGGTATAATATAGTTGTGCAAATGTATGTCACAGACAGAAGGAAACATTTCCGAACCTATAAAGTATATAGCCAGGTCCGCGTTCATAAGCGCCCTCAATCTATAGAATCGCATGGCACACATGGCCAACTCAATGAGCATTGTGCTTAGACCTCACTGCTCAGCAGTTGTTAGGTCCACAAAAGAGAACTAGATGGAAAATAAGGAGTTCATCTCCCACTTCTGTTTTTGCACTACCCTGATTCGACGGAGACAAAAACATCTCGGCTCTCATTAGGAGGAATGGACAGTAAGGTATCTGTTCTAACCTAACACAGTCTAGTTTAAGTTAATACGCATATCTACCTGAAAATGGTTGTCTCTAGTAGCTCAAGGAACAAACTTTAGTAACTGGGTTGCTAGAACAGGTTGTATAGTCTAAGTCTTTGTTTTTAAGAGCATTCCAAAGATATAACTCATTTATTTTGTCTTTGACGATTTTCGAGGGAATATTTTGGATCAATGACAGATTTGATATTTATTTATTGCTTTCTAATGCTCTCAAAAACGTTTATTTTTCGAATCCGAAGTAAAGTCATTTAAAGACTTTTTGAATACTCTCATTAAGCATTTTTTTTTTAGAAAAAATACATTTTATAGTGAATCGAACCTATTTTTTTTGGAATAAATGGTCCGGTTCGGGTTCAGGTTTGAGGGATCAAAAATATAAGAGGTTCTTGTTGTCAAGAGTTTGATTCCGAAACAGTTTGAATTTTATATATATTTATCATTATTTGAGAAAATGTTTAAGGGGGTATTCTACCTTTGAACAGCGTTTTGTGAGTGTTTTTTTAAAAATTTCTGGAAAAAAAACTATAGGAGCGTTTTCAATTTGGTTTTTTGTTTACAAAAAAAAAAACGTTTGGAACTCGAGGGCTGTTCAAAAAGTTATCGGCCTGCCAATTAAGGTCTCAAAAAAAAGGTGTAGAGGTGGTAACCATGATTCCGGGACTCCAGGTTATCGGAATTGAAAACGGAAAATGAGGTTATGATCAGAATTGATGAGATACTGGCCCGTACCTCAATCATAATTTTTAATATTTTTTGAAAAACTGGCGGCCATTTAAAAAAATTTCGATTTTCCAAGTTTTTTTTTTGAGTTTGGTGTAAAAAAACTAGTAAAAAAAACATTTTTTCTCATGATTGAGGTTCGGGCCAGAATTCAAGGGAAGAAGACGTTAAAATTTGGGCAAACAAATTAGATTTTTGTCCCACTGTAGATAGATGGGAAAATTAGTTTTAGTAAGAAATTTTTATTCATTTATGATGGTAGCGTTCTAGACCTAACAGTAAATAATAAAATGGTCAACTTTATGTGAAAAAGTCAGTTTTTTATCTCATAATCTTTCACAAAGATCGACTAGAATTATTACTTGCAGGGATACATAATATATCCATACATAGTTCATGACTTTCTTCCATTTGTGACTCTTAAACGTCTTTTAAGAAATCATTTTAATGCTTAGTATTTTAGCCAAATTCAAGCACATTCAAGTTAAATCAAAAATCAGTGCTCGATAAATAAATAGCTTAGCATTCACAGAGATTTGCCAGAGCTCCCCTCCCCCGGTTCAAGAACTTGGCACCCACATCCATTCGCCCAACCGCCCCCCCAAACAATAATTTACTGTGGGAATTCTGTAGCAGCACGTGCTGCCGCCTGATGGTGTCGGTCGTTCGGTCAAACCGCCATAACCATAACTTAAGTGTCGGCCAATTACTATGCCAAAGTCATGTTCAATTGTTGGTGGGTTTCACTTTGCTTAATTTAATTTAAAAACAATTCCAAAAAATTAAAAACTTAAACTCTGCCTTTAAACTCTCAATGTAATTAAAGTTGTGCTCAAATGACGAGACACGACTCCAGCTTCAGCTTCGACTCCGGTTCGCTTCATTTGAAAATTTATGACTTTTTGACAGCCCACATTATTGTTTAATCGTGACTTTCGAGGCAAATCTCAGCGAGAGCGAGTCGATGGCCAGGATTTGATATTAAAAATCGGAAATCGCGCGAATGACACCAGCATATGGGAGGTGGTTAATTGAAATCACCCACATGGACGGTCGGTCCAGTTGTCCAATTGTTTAACCCTCGCGCTGTGGCATTCAATTAACATTTTGATATTCCATCGAAATCGAGTACAGCCACTTTTGCTGAAGGCTATTAAAAATTATGTAAATAACCGCCCTGAAGTGAGTGTATAAAGTCTGGCTCATTGTTGATCAACGGCCACTGCCGGCTCTGCCTATTAACAATAATAAAAATGAAAGAAAAACAAAACAACAAAAAAAAAAAAAAACCTAACAAGAGTTTTATTCAATTCGAGAAGAAGATACCTGTATGCCGGGGTCCAGGGCCAGAAAACACACACACCGAGAGGCAACAGCAACAGGCAATAAAACCCATTTAATATTCATTTAAGGTACTAACAAATAATGCAAATATTTAAACAATTTATTTACATATGAACGCCATCAAAGAAGTTGAATTGAAAGAGATCTTTCAATTGATGAAATGTGAACGAGATCCCACAGAGGCTCAAAAGCGGGAGGCTGTGGCAGAGGCAGGGGCCTGGGTCCAAACTCAAAACAGATGAATCTATTTGTATTGATGAGTATGTTATGCACTTAGCTTTGTATGTCGGTGTGTCTGTCTGTCTGTGTGTGTGTGTATGTGTGTCTGCCCATTTAGCATGTCACCTTTTAACGGCTCTCTAGCAAACAAAATTCAAAATATTGTATACCTCCCCCAACCCCTCACACACAACTCAACATTTCTTTCTTTTTTTTTAACATTATAATTACGTTTTGAATCATCTGCAAACAATTTAACTTCAATTGCCTGAATTCATTTTTTTTCCACCACACTTAGTATTTCCGCCGGCAAATCAACTTTTGCCAATAATATTTTTAATAATATTTTTATGTAGATACTCAAATTACAAAAGACAAGATAAGAAGAGAACTGTACAGATTTCTTTTGAAATGACTTTGACTTGTTTCATATGGCAACCTATCATTTTGAGTCATCGATCTGTTTTCGGTCAAAGCGTTTAATATAAATAAAAAAAAAAAAAACGAAAGGGCGCTGTAACAACAACAAGCTAAAATGCTTTTTAAGCTGACTATATATATAAGTATTAATCAAAAGTGATGACGTAAGATAATTGACCATATAAATTCACTTGGCTATGAACAGTTCCATCAATATGGACAAAGGCAAATTTGAAACCTCAACACTATTTCAGCTTTATAGTCTATGAACAATAGTATAAATGTGTTGTTTAGCTTCTAGCTTTAGTGAACCATTGCATGATTAAGATTATGTTCCTTTTTCCGTTCATAAGTCACGAATTCCACTCCACCACCTTACAAAAAAAAATAAAAGAACATCTTAGACGAGTGGCAACAGACGTGTGCGATGGTGCAGCGCACTGAAATGCACTTTCATTCAGTGCTAATAACCGAGTACCGGTTCCCTGATAAAGCATAGCTGACTTTAAAGTTTTTTTCTTTAGTTTTCAGAAAGAAAGAAAATGAATAAAAAAAGGAGGTCTGATACTTTGAATAATAAACATGGAATTAGTTGGTGGGCAGCAGCATATGAGCGTTTTTAAGTGAAATATCTATTTCCAATTTAACGAGATGTGTCTATGTAAACCGTTGACTGGGTATACAAGCCCAAAATGTTCAGGAAATAACGTAACACAATGTTTATAATTTGAGAACACGTGTGCTTGATATTCGTTTGTCAACGAATGTTCAAGGACAGGTTTTTATTTATCGGTGTAATTATGGTTGGAAATTTTATAACTACACCGAAAAAAATAAGATCCAGTTGAAATGGATGATATAATATTCCCGCGGGAATCCCGAATTTTTCCTAAATTCCCGACTGTAGAATCTTAAAAGATTTATTTTCTGTACAAATTAAAGGGAAACTTTTGAATTCAGTAATTATACATTCATCTTGTAACGTCCTAAAGATTTAAAATATTTTTGATCTGCCTGAGAAAGGATTTAAATTCGGGATCTGCGGGATTCCCGCGGGAATCTCCGTCCCACCCTCTCTAGTTCAGTCCAAATGGAAAATATCCTATTTTTTTTCTCTGTGTAAGTCTAAAAGTCTTTCTGCCTGGCAATTTTAAGACCCGTTTAACTCGGCAGTGGGTTCGATTTTTTTTATGTCTATAATATTTGATGATCTGTGATGATATTTTTCGGTACGCGGCTTAAGGTTTGGTTTACAGTAAAAAAAGTCCGAGTTTTTTAACCGTTTTGTAGCCCTGGCAATTTTTATCTTCTATTTCAAAAATATTTTCTTTAAAACAAGTTGCAAAGGGAGCTTTAATATTGCGCCTACCTAAAGAAACTGCAGAAAAATCCCCCATTTTGTAATAGCCCTCTTTTTCCAGCGCTAGGTGGCGTTTGGTGAAAGTCCTAGAGGAACCTATTTTTCCCCTTTTCATTTGTAAAAACAAAAGGCAGCAAAATATTCACGAAACGGACACGAGAAGTAAGTAAATATTAATTAATAAGCATCAAAATTCAAAATAATGAGCTCCAAAAATATTTGGTTCACCTAAAAGGAGGTTGTACAAACAAAAATGCCAGCAAAATATTCTAAAAACGTTCACGAATAGTTATAAAAAAACCATTTATAAATAAATAAGCATAAAATACACAAAATTTAAAAAGGAAGTCCCAAGATATATTTAAAATTACTTTAAAAAAAACACGCGTTATTGAAACAAGCATGTCTTGAGAACGGCGGACTTGCAGTAAATGTATTCGCAAAATAATAAAACTCGTTAGAAGTAATCAATTTGACAAAGAAAACTCGAAGTGTGAAAAATTCGAAAAACAAACATCATGGAATAAGAAATAAGCGGGTTGTTAAACTGGTTCCGGTCGATTTTAAACGAATTTTTTGCAGAGTGGATAAAATTGAGTAAACCATAGCCTGTTTTCGTTTTTGAATAATGCAGAATCGGAAGAATCTGTAAATGGCAACCGACTTAATGATTCGATGAGCAACTTTCCAGGGAAAAAACAACTTGAATATGTATCCGTTTTAATAAAATCCGTCCAATTTAGTCCATTTAGGAAACGGAAACCATTCTCATAATAAAGAAATTTCGAAATAAACAGAATAAACAAAGTTTAACAAGACTTTCTTAAATTTGTATTTAAGTTGCTAGTTGTTCTGGAATTTATTTAAAAATAAAGAAAGAAAGGCTATTCAAGTATTATGTGGGTTTTTTATAAATTATAAATATATATAAATAAATTTGATAGAATTTCAAAATGATCAACTTTTTGATATAAAAGTTTTTAAAGTTAATTACAAGAAATTTTATTTTTACAAAATGTTTCAAAGGAAGAGCCATATTTGCACTTAACAATTTTGAATTAATTTCTCAACATTTGGACATCCCATTTGATTAATTCACTTACCAAATCGTCTCCCAAATCGGAATCGCGTTCAATATTATTATTTGAACGGCCGCTACAATCCATAGTCGGATGCACTCGAAGTTGCATTTGATAGCCCAAATTGTCGTTTTGTCTTGCCGGTGTACAGAAAAAATTTGAACCAAGCAGCAACACAACTCAACTTTCTACAAATTCTGAGCCCCACACACTTTTGACTGTTGTTGTTGTTGGATTTTCTTTTGCGCTTCTCTCCTTGGGCTTTTGGTTGTGCGCGCGTACCGTTATGATCGTTTCTTCTGCTGCCTCTCGTCAAGATCAAAAGGAAAATTGCGTTAAAGAACCGTTCACTTTTGGGTTATCTCTTTTGTTTATTTAGTTGCAAATATTTTGCAAAATCTTTTTACTGTTGTTTAATGCCATTAACATTAATTAAATGTTTGCGCGCACGCACTCACACACACACACAAATATATTAACATATACACTTAAGTGCACACACATAACACCACACATAAATATCTTCCAGCTTGGCTGCCCACTGGACAGGGTGGGGGTGGGGGGTCTGAATTATTAATTATCAATTTGTTCATTTGTATATTTTTTTACTTCTCACTCATTTGATATCGATTTACGCGCTATATCCGCCGCACGACCGACGCACACGGAACTCCAATTGGGAATAAAAATAATTCTCTCGTTGTCGTCTCTCTTTTTGGGGTATGTGTGAGAATGAAACGGTGGGTGGTGGAATACACCAAGTTTCATTTCAAACGTTTCTTGGCTCATACTCACTCTCTTTATTTGGATGTTATATGCGCACTCACAGCAGGCATATATGTGTACATATATCTTCTCTCCAACAGTTGGCCAGCATCAACCAATCAGATGTCTGTTTCAACTTTTCCCAGGTGGAGGGGAGGTGGTCAATTAAATGTGTAATCGCTAGCAAAGAAACTACACTGTTGAGCAAGAGGGGGGATTTGAGTTGAAAAGATTTGTATTTTTTAAAAAAAAAAAATATAAAAAAAAAAAAATATAAAAATATAAAAAAATATAAAAAAAGAGGTGCAGCGTTTCCGATTTCAGTCTTTTTTAGGTCATATTTTTAACCCTAAGAGGACTAGAGATCTTGAATATCTGAAACAGAGGTGCCCACTGATAGCATATGAAAGAGCAGACACCAATACAAGTTAAGAATCAGTCGGCAACAACAACAATCTTTACACTCAGAAAAAAATGCCATCCTAAATGTAGGTATGGCCGTGATTAAATTAAGATCGTTTTGTTTTAAAAATTTTAACGCTATTTTGATTATTTTTTATTTAATAACAAAAGAGTAAGAGTAGATAACAATCAAATTGAAGTATCCAGAAAGATTTAATTTCAAGTTTAAGTGAATTTATAATCACGAAACAAACTTGTAATGAGGATTTTATTCTCAGATTTTGAAATTTCGAATATAGTCAGCTTTTGAGATCGTTTGTACTTGAATTTCCCCTGTTTAGGTACGGAATTCTTGATTTATATTCTGAATGCACGTTGCGTTGGGCATTTCTGATCCAGAATATCTTGGACCAGATTCGGACTCACCGTGAAAATCTATTTTTTACTTACTCTTAGTACGAAAAATTCATGATTCAAGTTCTTTTTGTTCTTATTTCAGTAATATTACAAACGGAGATTTTAATGTTTTAAGAAGTCACGCTAATTTTACTTAAAATTCATTTAAGAGCACTTAAAACAAAAAATACATTAAAATACCAATAAATGAATTTAATTTTAGGCTTGGGGCCGGGACGGAGAAAATTTGGGAAAATTTCTCGACTTCTTTTCCAAAAGCCCTAAGTTTCTAAAATAATTTTGAGATATAGAAACAATTAATTCTGGTTAATCGTAATGGTAACACATTTTCAAACGGAAGCGTTAAAAAGCCTAAAAAATCGTACAAAAATCAATTCAATCACATTAAAAATTTTAAGGTCGAAAAATAATTTAATAATTCAGTAAATAAGAGCTTAATCATTTATCTGTCAACTATCTAGGGCAACTTTTGGCATAATATTTTGAAACTGCTGTTTTCAGAATAATACTAAAAGTATAACCTAAAATAATATGAGTTGTGGAAATCTTGGGAAGTTTGAGGCCCGAGTTCAGGATCCGCTAGACTCACGAACCAAATTTCAGAATGGATGGGATACTTTAGTTGGTATAAGAGTTTCCCAGAACTGTTCTCATTTCCGAATTCGATCTATTGGAATTTGTAGAACCTAGTCCTTATTCTAAGAAACGTTCAGAGAATTCGTTTCAAATATTTTGCCATCAAGATAATTGAATAACGATAAATAAAAAAATTTTTTAATGCGAAAACATTTAACCATACCGATTCCACATGTTTTGATCGAAATCATAAACGGGAACTGCCCTTTACATTGGGTTATGGCACATTCTATAAAGTACAAACACTTTTGCACATTTAAATGACCTATTTTAATATACAATTAAAAAATAAATTTCTAAACTGATTCCTCCCTCTATTCCAATCTCGCCTTTCATTGCCCATCAACCCAATTGTGTAGCCCAGTGTTGCGCATGTGTTTGTGTATAGATGTATCTTTCAATCAGATATTTTGCTATTGGCGTTGTTTTATACCCACAATTGAATTGAAAATACGCCCTTTTCATTTGTCGAGCAATAGGCTCTTGGGTTGGTTCTCCCCTAATCGTGAGGGGCGTTAACCAATTTGTGGTTTGCTCAATATTTGATGTACCACAAACGGCTCATCAAGGAGCTGGCAAAATGAACATTGATTAATGATTTGCGAGATAAATTACACTTGTAATGGGGCCACAAACGGTAGATAGATGGTTAGAAAGAAAGCTGCCACATGCCACCCACTTGGATAGTAAATAATTTCCGTTTCCGTTTCTCGATTTTCACTAATTTGAAATTGATGAAAGGCAGCGACGCAGCCGGCAGCAGAGTATATCAATTTTCGCCGCCCTGTCTGTAAAAGCAAACATTTTGGTGAGGGAAGCGCAGGCGCAAACCCCTGACCCCCCACGCCCTCCCCCAACGCAATGACAAGGCGAGGCGACCCAACAGACTTGACTGATGATGAAGTGAGAAAGTAATTAAATACAATTTTAAATGTGACTAATGAGACGATGTCAAATTCGTGGGGCAAATGAGCTAGCGGTGGTGGTGGGGCATGAGGAATAGGAACAGGAACAAGGGGGTGGTGGTGCCGTATATCGGTTAGGCTTCAAACGAAAACGCATTTATCAAATTTCAATAAATGCTAGAGTCGCATTTTCGCACGCGCCCCATCATTACAAGTATCTACACACACACTCAAACACACACACACACACCCGTGAGATACTTGTGAACAATTGCCGTTTTGTTTTGTCGCTTGTTAACTTTCATTTTTTTGGGCCACATCTATTTGATTTTCAAAGTACGTCTCTGTCGCAGGTGAAATTCGTGTTGTTGTATTTAATTCGTAGATACACATATTGGTAAATACTCGTACGAAGTACGAAATATCGTTTATTTGTCAACACGTCCATTTCCTGCATTTTGTGTTTTAGCCGAAAAAAATGAAAAATGTAGCCGCAACAATTTGAAAATAAATAAATGAGATAGAGAAAACGGCTACACAACGAGACAAATAAATATACATATTCACAAACATACAAACATCCAGACATTGAGCTGATATATATGCTTGTATTTATGTACATGTGTGTGATTGTCCACACACATCCGTTGGTGTCAGAGCTTTTAGGCCTCATTAGTTGATGAGTGTATTAAGTGATTTGGGAATTACACATTATGCTGAGAATCGGATGGGGTGCGACTTCCATAGTAAATAGTTTTGGAATAACCAGGAATTTGATATTCCAAATGAAACTTTTAAGCGGAAATTTATTACAGAAACGTGGCATTTGGTATTGAAAGTGATTCGATTTGCTCTATTTAAAGGTGGATCCATAATTATAATAATAATAAATTGTTCAGTTACCTCATAAAAAATTTACATTTTGAAGTCTCCAAAATAGATTTCGGGCTCGGCTCTTACCTCTTCATTTGAGCTGAATAATTTACCTTTGAGCCATTTTTATAGGATGAACCAAAGGGCTTATGGAGTTCGTGAAAATGTATGTAACAGGCAGAAGGAAGCAAGCATCTTTCCACCCACTTAGTTTGTGTGGCATTTCACTTAAAAGTTAAAAGTTATATACAAGCTTTGGCCGAAATAGAGTAAAGTTTGATTATTCCACTATTAAAAACTGAACCGAACCTTTTAGAACCGGTTCGGTACAGATTCTTGCGAAGCCTGAACCGAACCAGGAACCAAACTCTGTTGAAAATAATCACGAGAACTCAAACCGAACCCGAATTTAATCCAAAATACCTAAAAAATGGCAAATAAAATTTTAAAAATATCAGACTCCAAAAAAACTGAATAGTTTCCGGTTTGCGAACTTACAAAAAAATAACACTGTTCCATAAGTAAGTTCATAAATATATAAAACGCAATCTGGAACCCCGGTTCTCAATATGAAGGAAACCGGTTGTAAAAACGGAACCCCTAACGTAGGGTGAGGGTTCGAACCCCGAACCGAACCCCCCTCGAAATTGCAGGGGTTTGCAGTCCTAAAGTTTTTTCAGTAAGACACAAATCAAATTTTAATAAATGGCGCGAAACAGATCTAAAAAAATCAAATCCAAACAATTAAAAACATAAACCAGAAAAAAAAAAAACACATTTTCCGATCGATCGGTTATATGAAAGCTATAGGATATAGTTTTCCGATTCCGACTTAATTTTAAAAATCTGTCTGAAATCATTAAATTTTCGTTATTGCTGAGATTAAGAACGCTATTGTATAAAACAAAAATATTTTTCTAACTAAGACCCATTTTCTAGCCGATCGGTTCTATGGCAGCTATAGGATATAGTCATCAGATTTTGACCAAATTTAGCTGAACTCTTTGACAGCATATAATATTAATAATTCCTGAGTTTAAGAACGTTATTATAAAAACCAAAAAAGTGTTTCTTACGAAGACCCATTTTCCGACCGATCGGTCCTATAACAGCTATATGAAATAGAAATAGATTTTTAACAAATATTGCGGAACTGTGTGACAGCATTTAATATTCATAATTGATGAGTTTAGGAAAGCTATCATTGAAAATAAAAAAGTTTTTCTCACTCCAACTTATTTTCCGACCGATCGTTCCTATGTCAGATATAAGATATAGCCCGACATATTAGCAGCATGCAATAAATAGAAAACTTTGTGCAAAATATCAGCTCAATAGCTTTAAAACTAAGTGCCTAGTTTGCGGTAAAACAGACAGACGGACAGACGGGCGGACGGACAAAACTCAGTCGACTCAGCTCGTCGTTCCGATCAAGAATATATATAGTTTATGGGGTCGAAAGTGAATGTTTCTCAAAGTTTCCACTTTCCAAGTCAAAAATGATAAAGATAATGGATTTTCGACCCTTAAAACTGATTGCATAATTTGATCAGAAGACCCTACTAATCAGGAGGATATAATGTTTAGCTCCCCCTAATCTCAATCAGGCGTACGCCGTTTTAGTGTTAATTTGTCTTTAGTTTCTTCAAAAAAAAAATACAAACACTGCTTCCAGAGTCCGCCGTGTCCGCTTGTTTCCTATTTTAAGCAATTGAGGCTCCCATCGGACGTACAACCTTTGCCAGATTTGATCTTTAAGTCACAAAATTTTGTAGGAATGTAATTGAGATAAAGGCTGATAGCCTTCTTTAGTTTTATAAACTTAGACCAGCGTTTCCTGATGTTGTATCCCTTTAAAAAAAAGTTATTCTCAAGTTCCTCAAAAAGGCCCCTTGTTTCAGTAAATACCTCTTTATTCGACACAATTCTTTTGCCGAGAAATTTCTATAGGTTTAAAAACAGAACATAATAGCTGGATGTGGTAGCAGTTTGTAATCCCTTTTGGAGATTTTTAAAGGGAACTATACGTACAGACAGACCCTTCTTCTTGGCCTTCTTAGATGAACGTTTACCTAAAGAAGTCCACTGCATTGACTTTTTCTTGGACTCGGTTGTGTTTTTATCAGGGCTGCAAACCCAAATTATTTTTGCGGAGGTCTGGTTCGCGGGTTCGAACCAAAATTTACCAATGGTTGAGGTTCAGAAATGTAAGGTTCAAGGTTTTTGTGCTTATGTTTTGTTTCGAACCTTGGTTCGTCCCAAGTTTTACCAATCTTATATAGAAGAGTAATTAATTTGTTTAAAATACAAAAATATACAGAATAATACAGAAATGGAATTTTTATTTACTTGAACATACGAGTTTAATTATTTTCAATTTAAATTTATAAGCATTTTTTCTTCGCGCGAAATGATGGTCTATGCTACTTTTTTTTCCAGTAAAATGCCCGCTTAACTAAAACTTTTAACTTTTGTTGAACCGAACCGAAAGTTTTGGTTTGGAACAGCTTTAGGTTCAGATATTTTTTTCACAAGAGGTTATGTTCAAGGTTCGGTTCACAGTAAAAGAAAGTTGGAAGTTCGCCGGTGTGGTTTCGTTATAGATCCCGTCGAGTCTACGGTTACGATACAGCGTTAAATCTCTTAAGATTGTGGTTAACATCGAAACACACCTTTGAAGTGGTCACACAAACATTTATGTAAAATTTGATATATTCGCTTAGTTGAGATGCCTTTTTCTATTATCCATTATCATTCCAAGGATTTTATCAACGATTTCTGACGAACTAAACGCTTACTACAGTTACTACTTTTACTACAATTTAGTAAGTTCAGAGAACTCTAAGTAGTTAAAATAGTTTGTAAGTTTTTTATGATACCATCCTTCTCACCCAATTGACATGTGCCTTAATCGTTAATCGTATTACCTCCGCCCTGTTACCTGTACCTTCTTTTAAGAAGCAAAACCAGAAAAAAGGGAACATCATTTAAATCAGACTGAATTCCCTCCCCTTTTTATGATGGATCAAAACAGAGAATTGGAATTTAATTACATTTAATTGATCAGCTATTTACAATCTCAATGCGACGAGTTGAACGAGCCGATAGCAAAGCATTTTGGGTTATTAATTAATAAAATGGCATTTAAGCCTGCTATCATTAATTCAGAAAATGCAATTTGTCAATTCGAGAGACCGAAACGTGTGAGAAAGCGATTTCGTTGCGATGAACTAACAATCTTTTACCTGTTAAGCGTTGCTGGCCCCTGGGCCAGTTGATGTGCCATAGCCAAAGTCGAATTGATTCAGCAGATTGGTTGGATATGAATGGTCATAATTGATGATGATTTAGCCTAGTCTAACCAACCAACCAACCAACCAAGTGGAATCGTTTCACACACTCACCCAAGCTGGCCAGCGGCCTCAAAAAAAAAAAAGAAGAAAACAAGAAAAAGCAGCCAGTTTCATTAATAATTTTACGAATGCCTCTGGATATACGATTTTATATATATATATAGTCAAATTAGTTGTGAAAAAAAGCCAACCGAGATAGTTAGAAGCAAATCGGAAAGATTCATTCATTGGGCTAACTGTCAGAAGCTTGTCAATGATGATGATTACAACATCGACAGTCGGAAGAGCCACAGCGGCGGCGGCGGCGGCCATTATTAACTTTTTTGTTTAGATTTTTACGAAATATTTTTAATGAAGTCAATGTTGCAGTGCACTATGGGACAGTTTTACATTTTTTGGCAAAAAGCAGCTATTGCTAACAAATGTCGGGATGGGATTCACTCAGAACTCGGCAAAAACTGTGAGATCCGGTTAGAGATGGGCGCGTGCCGAACATTTTCAGCACTTCATTTCTTAGAACGTTAAACAACTCCCAAATGAACTGCATTTTGAAATCCGCAAATAAAAGTCAAGTAAAAAAGAGGTGTTTTCAAAACGGCACAACACGACTCTAAGCACATATATAAAACACGAAAACCACACGCAAGGTCAAAAATTTCCGACTTTCTAACCCGATTCTACCTTTGGCCAAGAGCAGTTCGGTATATAGGTCGAAAATAAACGTTGAATTTCCGGGAATATTTATTCATGTTTCTTCAGATAGCAGAACTGTAGGGGGCAAAAATGGGTACCAACTTCACTTTTTAAAAAATTTCTTAAACACTTCAAAATGATTTATCCCAAAACTTTGATATTAATTTTTGCCAAACAAAAATTGTGAAAATTCCTATAGTGCAGTGGCAGTGGCAGTTGTTGGAGAGCGCGCCAGTTAAAAATAGAATATCAATTTGGGCAAAAAAGCATAACGGATGCGGCTGTCAATATTTTGACAGTTCTCCCCACATAAAGAGGCGCGAGACATTCTGACGACGCAGCAGCAGCAGAAGCATCTGGGGGCCGCCGTGTAATGCATGCTCCTCCATTCCCGGAATGTTACATCAAGCCTTTAATTGAATTTCGCTGGAGTGGCATTTCAAGCCAAACCAACAACAACAACAAAAACAACAACTAAATAAATGGATTTTCGTATAAAACTTCAAAATAAAATGATTAATATGCGCTAATGTTTTATAACTTTGCCCTTTAATATGCAAGAACCAGAGAACAGCTCTCAGTCGTCCTGGCCCCGTTCAAAACAATAAACCCGAGTCAAACCTCAGCCACAACATTAAAAATGCCAAAAGCGATAAAAGAATGAACTGTATAGCCTTTTGTCTGGCACACAGATACTCCATGTGTGTGTGTGTGTGTGTCTGTCTGCTCGCTGGTACGACACATCAACTGTTTGACTGATCTCGATCTTAACTGCTAATGACTTTAATCGTTAATCTCTGACATAAAATTTTGATTGAAGCGGATCTCAAATGAAATGCAATAAATTTTAAAAACATTCATAAATTCAAAATGCTGCTGGGGCGTTTTTTTTTTTTTTTTACCGCCACACAGAATGGCAACACAATGTGCAAAATTGGATTATGAACATTTCAGTTTATTATACCTTTCGTTTTGGGTTTTAATTTTGTGTGAGAATATTTACTATCAAGAGAGCCGGGTGAGCCTTTAATTAGTTGGCTTCCAATTCAAAAAGGTTTAAGCATATGAAAGATTGGATTGAATAATTTGATACATAGGAGTTTCCTGAGGTATTCGAGATTTTAAGATGACATAATTTCTATGTCGGAGGTTTCCTATAGATAATGCGTGTTTAAAATAATAATGAATAAAGGGTGTCGGAATGCTTTGGGAAAATTCCGACTAGTCTTTCCGCTGGGTCTGTTCTCAGAGAAACTTATGTTTACGCTCATACCCTTCGGAATGTTCGTGGTGCTGCCATCTGCGAGTTAACCTAGACCTGCGTTTATCACCCATAGCCCCTGAAGGCCGAACATATTCGGCTATTTACATAGACACGAGCCGAAGGCATGCCGAGCCTTTCGCCAAGAGAGCAAGAAAGTTTTTAGTCGCTGGCCAGCGTTCGATGAAGTATGTCAGAGTTGCATTATATTCGCACTCCAATATACTCTAACGTTTTGGGCTCGCTTTTGCCTATAATGCTTCTCTGCCAGCGATTTTGGCGGTATATGTGCCATTTGGGATAGTAATTTATACTGAAAACCTTCAAAACCACAGTTCGACGCAAATTCGCTTTGACAGAGCAAACCTTCAGTCTATATTTCCCTAGTCTGTGGCGCTACCAACTTGAGCGGTAGAAATAGCTGATTGAATTCCGGATTTAATTCCACTCGAACACCTACACAGAAAAAAAGGATATGTATTGATGATCCATTGGATATTTTTCATATCCATTTTGACAGGATATGTCCATATTCTTTTTTTTTCATTCATTTGAGATTAAACAATGTTAAATTGATCTTAGTTCATCCAATGGAGCTGAAAAATATCAAAGGGATGTGTAAATTTGAAAAGGATATGCATTTCAATATCAAAAAAGAAAAACATAAATTAAAAATAAAATATAATACTCTGTACCTGTTTGTATGTAACTGATAACTTTAAAGTGTGAGGTTTTTTCAAAATCTGGGGGGTGGCAACTCTTTCGACTATCGTTCATCTGGTTGAAAAACAATGTACGGGCTCGATAAGTAATGATGGGTAGAATACCCTAGTACTTAACTCGTAAAAATTATAAAATTTGTATATAATTAATTATAATTTCCTATTAACATAAACATATCTATATTAGTCACGCGGGAATCTCGCGTGATTTCTGACTCGCAGGCCATCTCAATTGCATCGCTCCTCCCATACTCGGTCTTTGCCTACTTACACAAATATCTATTGGAAAGAAGGGAGGGGCAACTGAAAGCGGCGCAGTCCAGTAAGCTATTGCCCTCTCGCTCTCTCTTTCTCGTAAGTGGCTGCGGGTGTTGTTGTTGCCGTTGCATTAAATTTTCTTTTACACATAGCGCCACTATTGTTCATCTGATCGGAAAACGATGTATGGGGGCTTGATAAGAAATGATGAGTAGAATATATGTCTAAAAGGTTCGAACAACCTAACTCCAAAATTGTGGAAGATATTCAGTTTTTTTTTAATTTGCGGGGAGGCAGGGGGGCGTGGCAAAAATCAAAAACTAAACTTGATCTGCCCGCAAGTAGAAGAAATATATGTTCCATACACTTCAAACCTCTATCTCTTACCATCTCTGAGATCTCTTCGTTCATACGGACAGACGGACAGACGGACAGACGGACAGACGGACAGACGGACAGACGGACAGACGGTAATGGCTATATCGACTCGGCTGTTGATGCTGATCAAGAATATATATACTTTATGGGGTCGGAGATGCTTCCTTCTGGCTGTTACATACATTTGCACAAACCCAATATACTCTGTGTACCTTCGGTACAGATATAAAAGGATATGTCCATATCCATTCCAAATGGATCTTTTTTTCTCTGTGTAGTATAAAAATAAAAAGGAACAATCAGGCCTGTTCTCGTTTTCAGAATTCGATCGATCGGAATTGGTAAGAGTTGTGATTTCCAAGAAACGATTAATGAATTTGAAACTATATGCTATCAAGAGAGTCGAATGAAGATATATGAAAATATGAAGTTAAAAGCCGAATATCTCAATGGGTTTTTAGAAGCGAGAACATTTAACAATTCCGATTCCGCATGATTTGATCGAAATCGGAAACGGAAACAGGCATAAGTATAAGAGCAATATATTAGTTATTACCCAACTCTACTTTCCACATATTATATTTTCAAATTATTTTAAAAATTCATATTCCGCAAATCACAGCTTAGAAATCAGGGTGACCGTTTGACAGTTGGTGGAATATTTACGTAAAAGGGTCACTTGAATTTTGCGCATGCCTTAATTGTAATAAGGTGTTAAAATTTATTTAAAGTGAGTACCTAGCTTAAGACCATAAAATTCTTAAGATGCAAGACTAAAATTACGGCGTTCCGTGTTTTGATTTTCTTCTAAAGGCGTTAGCCAAAACTGTAGCACATCGTTCAGCAGAAACTTTTTTGATCAATAATTTTTTTCTTGATACATGCTCAGCGCTTCATCTTTCTGCTGATCAAGACCAATCTAAGGAAAATTACTTTTTTTGCTTTCTTACGCTTTCAATTTAAAAGAATAAATCTGTAATCCAGCTTTTTTATTTAGTCTTGAACTAAAAGTTTCTTCCATAAAATCTGACTCAACCTATTTTTAAGTGTCACCTTTTCTCAAATTCTGTTTAACGAACTAAACACCTTGATGAATAGATGAATGTATGTCGAAGAATTTTGTCAAAGGTATTTTCCATAGACCATAATTTCATTATGTTAATACCAAAGTGTCATTGCTCAAATAGCGATTATAAAACCATAAAAATACAAATACAAAACAGAATGACATCAATAATGACATTGAATTGGCGCCTCCATTAGTTGTGGCTGTTGTTCTGGCATTCGTGTGAGCCCTCCTCCTCCTTCTCCTCTGCTACCACTCTCTTGGCTTTTACCTTCATCCCCTCCCCCTTGCCTACTTATTTTTGTTGTGTGTCTTTTGTCTTTTATAAGTGTATGCTTATTTATATGGTATGTTTTCTATTTATTATATATCTATATTGCTAGGCACTTCAGGGGCTTCTGCTTTCAGTGGCAGCAGCCACTGCACCCTGTGCACAATTGATAATGATAAATATTGCGCATACGACACGTTGGCCGGGCTATCGATTCAAACGAAACGTTGTCCGTGACGCGTTAGCCCACACACAAATGGAATGTCCACAGACGACGAGTCAACACAACTATTTCGATAAAGAGATGGAAATTAAATTAAATTAAAAATGCCACCAGCTGTTGACGTCCATTGGCAGAGACAAAAAAATATACATATATTAAAATGGAAACAAATAGAAAACAAAAACAAAAATAAATAAATAAATTCGAATTCAAATTCAAAGCTTTAAGAAAATAAGAGATTGACGACAGCGACACGTTGATTAATTAATCTGATATGTGGCTGACATTATGGTAGGTTTTCCAACAATTTCGCACACTCACAGTCTAAATGCACGAGGGTTACTATTTAGGAAACCAGGGTTGGTCGTTGACTCATTAACGAGTGACCAAAAAATTAAATGGAATTTTGAAGAGATCGAAACAAATGAAAATCTGAAGGTGCAAGGTCGGGGTTATATGGTAGGATGTGCCATAGCTTCCAATAGAGCTCCAATAGTTTTTGAGGAGTGTTCAAAAAATTATATTGAATTTTGAAGAGATCGAAACAAATGAAAATCTAAAGGTGCAAGGTCGGGGATATATGATGGATGTGTCAACGCCTCCTACAGAGCTCCTATACTTAATGATGAGTGATCGAAGAATTGAATTGAATTTGCATCGCTCCTCTCATACTTGGTCTTTGACTCCTTACACAAATATCTATGTGAAAGAAGGGAGTGGGGAAACTGAAAGCGGCGCAGTCCAGTTAGCTAATGCCGTCAAGCCAATTCCAATTGGGAAATTACCAGTAAGCTATTGCCCTCTCGCTCTCTCTTTCTCGTAAGTTCTACCAATCGCTGCGGTGTTGTTGTTGTCGTTGCATTAAATTTTCTTTTACATATAGCGCCACTATTGTTCATCTGATCGGAAAACGATGTATGGGGGCTTGATAAGAAATGATGAGTAGAATATATGTCTAGAAGGTTCGAACAACCTAACTCCTAAATTGTGGAAGATATTACGTTTTTTTTTTTCAATTTGTGGGGTGGCAAAAATCAAAACTAAACTTGATCTGCCTGCAAGTATAAGAAATATATGCTCCATACACCTCAAACCTCTATCTCTTACCATCCCTGAGATCTCTTCGTTCATACGGACAGACGGACAGACAGACAGACGGACAGACAGACGGACAGAAGGACAGACAGACGGACAGACAGAAAGACGGACAGACGGACATGGCTATATCGACTCGGCTGTTGATGCTGATCAAGAATATATATACTTTATAGGGTCGGAGATGCTTACTTCTGGCAGTTACATACATTTGCACAAACCCAGTATACTCTGTGTACCTTCGGTACAGAGTATAAAAATGGACTTATTAAACGACCCTCGTAGCATGAGCAAAAAAAGAGTAAAAACTAAAAGGCGGTACTTCAAAAGAAATGTAAGAATCTGCGTTTCGTGACAAATCATAAGCTTGACCCTAAACAGCAGTCGATGATAATTTATCTAAAGAAAAGTTAAACCTTTGCTTTAACATACTTTCGGTTAAGATTTTTCCATTTTTCCTAAATAGCAACCCTCGCAACAGGAAGTTAACGCAACACTTGGCACGCCCACGCTTTAAAAACAACACTGCTGTGCTTATTCCAGCCTATCAAAGTGTTTAAATTTTACTGAAATCAAATCCCCTCCCACCATTCCACCCCATCAAGCATCTCATACACATCAAACAGTTCCACAGTTGCTGCTGTCCATTCGATGCTAAACATTTGAATTTAAATTTCTGGTGACTTTTATAAATCGCTACATACGAAAAAAAAAAAGAATAAAAAAATAAAAAGAAGAAAAACAAAAAACCAGAGAAAAGGCGGAATTTTCGATTTATCAAAATGCGCCTTGTTTTGATATGAAAAGAGCTCAAGTTTATTTTTATAAATCTGTATGTGTGTGGTTGCATAATGGCCAAGCAGGCGATTAGCTTTAATGCCACCCATCCCTAAATCCATTTCGAATTTGCTGCGAATTGCTTTTTAAGATACACACACAGATAGATACAAATGTATCTGCATATAGTTGGGTTGTATACAAATTAACTTGTCTAACGCTTATTAGCGGCCTTTGACCTTTCGTGTCGTCGCCAGTCAGCCACTTAATTAATGCTGAAAAGCAATTAATTGCAATAACAACAACAACCACAGCAGCGGCGGCAGCCACAGCAGATGTCTGCCTCTTTTACACTTATTGATATGTGTTTATGTGTTTATGGACAACGGGGCGTATTAAATTTACAACCGCATATTAAAATGTTGCAGCCAAAATGGCCGCCACAGCCAACGACGCCACCTTCCAGTTGGGTAAAACAACAAAAATCCTCTTAAGAAAGCAACAAAAACAACTAAACGTTTAAAATGCGAATTATAATAAACGTCGTCTTTTCAACGGCAATAAATAATAGGCAACTCACACACACACACACACAAACTTATTGCGAATAACTTTTTACATCGAACTGAAACAAGTTGATATGGCCATTTTAACAAAAAGTGCAACAGAGAAAATTACGATATGCACAGTGGAAAGACAAAAAAAAAAAGAGACACAAAAATTCCTAAATGTCAGAAAGTCAGTCAAACCCTTCAAGAAAAATCGATTTTAGTTTTGGGCTAAAGTTATGACTGTGGGATTCTAGGGAACATTACTGTCACTCGCATAACGGTTCTGTCTGTCTAAATGTTGCTTTTGAGTTTAAAGAAATTACTTTTAACTTTAGGAGAGAGGATCTTTTTGTTGTCAGAATATTTTATGTAGGTTTAGTTGGCATCAAATTTAAGCTCTGCTAAAAAAAAAAGAAGAACATGGTTCAAAATTAAAAATGTAAATATGCTTCTGATATTGTACACAATTTTTTGTTAAGTGTAAATCAATATATTTAGAAAAATACACTTGATCCAAAACTTTTGAAAAAAATCAAGAATTTAACAATATTTTCTTTTGTTGTAAATATGACACAAAACTGTCCTTTTCTAAAAACATGACCAGATGAGAAAAAAGCCTTCTAGTCTTGTAAAACTATAATAAATAATAAAAACATTTATCTTATGAAACCGTATAATGCGAAGTTGTGAAGTACTGTGCAGAATTTTATAAACACAAGCAGACATACAATTTTTTGTATGAAATTTTACAGCTACTTTTTATTACTTTAGAACTCCGTATGCGGTAAATGAACAATTTTATATATAATCTTTTTTATAAGAGATAAGGAAGAAGTAAAATCTGTTTCACACTTCTTCGGCACGTGAAATGATCTGAGTTGCCGAAGGTCCAACATTTTAGCAGATACCTCCGAGCTATCGGCTATATCTCCCAGTCAAATCTTAGGATTAATAAAAGCATCAGGACCGGTTTTTGAATCATCGTACATCAGCGCAAACATATAGCACGGTTAAATAAGTTTCAGATGGAACTAGTTCTAAAGAAGTTTAATTGTTCATTTAAAGCACCAGCTTATCTTAGAATTGAAAGAAAGGTAGTTTACATTTGGACAATTATTTTGTGTGACGATCTCTGCAGTTTATTGCAAAATTTTCTTTGTTGATTAATTACCGATTTAATAAAGTCAAAAAATACTGCTAAAGCAAAGAAGTGGCTCGACAAATCTTATGGGGACTCTGCTCATGGAAAATTTGCCAAATTTAACTGGGAATTCTAGATCAGAATCACCCAAAGCTCCTAAAGGCTGAACACATTTGGTTATTTACACCAACACGAGTCGAAAAATTGTTGGTCGCTGGCCAGCGTTCAATGAAGTAGGTCACAGCCTCAGTGCAAGCACACCTATACACTTTCACCACCAATACACTCTCACTCACTCTAGAAGATGAATTTTGTGCGATAAAGTTGCTAAAAATTGCTTTTTTGACCATGTTTAGGCATGTTTTTTTGGGAAACCCACAATTTTTGTTTGGGCTTTCCCTAAAATTATAGCATACTTCTATTTCTAACCTCCCAAACAATTCTGTGAATTTTTGTACCACAGATATAACATTTTAAATAAATGTCTAAAAGTATGCAATGCAAGAATCAGCACAGAATTGTATACCATTGCATACTTATGGGCAATATTTATAAGATTTTGTTAATTCGATCACATGTAATCAAAATGGTATATCTACGTTTAAAAAAATCGTAGAATTGTTTAGAAACATTTATTTTAAAGCTAAGAAAACAGTACTTTACGCTGATATCATAAAAAAATTATTATAACATGTAGGTACCACAAAAAACATGGCTCAAAATGCCCGACACGATGTTTTTTTTGTTACTTTAAGCGGTATGTAACCATTGATAATACATGGATACATCACTACACTCTAGAGTCAAATTAATCTTCAGCTAAATTTTTGAAAGCTGATGAAAGCCGTCCAAAACGATCAACACATCAGCTGATTTTAGGATGCTCAGGGAATACCAATATTTAAAATATTTTACTGTCAATTGGACCATGTCGAATAATCTATACTTTCCTAGTCTGTTAAGCTCCAATTTTAGCTAAGAAGAGGTACCTCTTTATCGTATCCGTTGTCATTAAAGCGGCTGTAACCAAAAGCTCTCAAAAGCTATGGTTAATCAAATTAAAAACTATAAAATTCACAAGGACATTTGGACACTTTCGTTCCATATAACTAAAGCTAGCTAAACAGTTCATTTCTTTTACGCCATTTTCTTGTACAATTTCACAAACTGCGAACCACCGTTCGGTTCCTTCATTTTCCATTGTGACGATTGCTATTGCCTGCTGTCAAATGGGAAATCATATTGCACTATGAATATGGATGATGTATTTGACTTTTTGTTGTTGTTGTTGTTGTAATGTTTTTATGCAGCCCAGCTAAGCAGCAACACACAATGTAATATCTGCTCTTGGTGTAGCACAAAAAAACAACGTCTTACTGGTTTTTTGTTTTTTTTTTTTTGCCTTGAATAGAGCGATACCCGGACTGTGAGAGACAAACTAACTACGACTTCAACTTGAACGCCGACTGGTGAGAGTTGATGCCAACACCAACTGCCCCATAGCTCTTCCGCAATGCTGATCGATTGCAAATAGGTCCAGAGATCTAAACGCCCCTTTGGCCCAGCTCCGACGACTTTAACTCCAACTTCATTATTGTAATGCTGCTGCTGCTGCTGCTGTGGATGGTGGACGTGCTTGTGATCATCAGGTCGATAATTGATTGCCACATAATTTATGTCATTTCATGTGCGTGCCGTTTGCGAAATATGAAATGCAGCGATGCGCAGCGAATCGGAGTCCCAGTCCAGCCCGGGCAGGGCAGGGCAGGGGCAGGCAGCGTCGCGTCGCGTCGACAGCAAACAGTAAAAATCGTTGTTGTTAATAGGTTTCGTACTATTGTTATAATGCGTAGGCTCCACCTCTCGGGTTTTAGCCTGGCCAGGCCCCAAAAACCTCACAATGTTTGTTATGTTAATGAACTCCACCGGACGACCAGGCTCAGCCAGTCGGCCAAACCAAACTTTCATCATTAAAGAAAATTATAGCCAAGAGTTGTGGCAGACAAAGAGAGAGAGAGAGAGAAAAAAAAAAACGACTTGGATGTGGACGACGTGGACCGTTCCACACAAAAAGTGTTTATGACCAGAAATCCGTCAACATATTAACACTAAATATTAAAACGTACGAGCGTGTTTATGCATACCCCTCCACATCCACATGTGACGAGTATGTTCGAGTATGTAAGTCTGTAGGTATGTGCGTCTGGGAGCTAAAATGTTGGCAACCGCAAAATGCGCCAACATACAGAGTTCACTCTCATGGTAATTTGCGTCTGAAAAGCACAATTTGATAGTCGTAGCCAGATATATTGTGGAGACTTTTAACAACCTGCATTTCTAAATTGGAATTCTGAGAATTACTTAGGGCGACCAAAGAAAATATAACTTTTTCACAAGCAGAAGGATGGATTAAATCAAAATCAAATAAATATTACAAGAGATAAGTATCTGATTTTCGTTTTTCCTAACTCATTTTCGAAAACAAATTTAAAAAATAGAAGGCTAACATCGGCTACGCCGATGTTTTAAATACTCTTGCAGTTTTCGAAGGGAGCTACCATTGATAACAAAAAAGTTTTTCTCACTAGAATTAGTTTTTAGACCGATCGTTCCTATGGCAGCTATATGCTATAGTCATCCGATTTCAATAAATTTTTCCAGAATTGTGTGGAAGTATATGAAACTAATATATACCACGATTGGTGATGCTACGATGGAAAACAAAAAAGTTTTTCTCACTAGAAGTAGTTTTTGGACCAACCGTTTATATGGCAGCTATATGCTATAGTCATCCGACTTTGATAGATTTGTCCAGAATTGTGTGGAATCATTAAAAATTAATATATACCACGATTAGTGACGCTACGATGGAAAACAAAAAAGTTTTTTCCACTAGAACTAGCTTTTGGACCAACCGTTTATATGGCAGCTATATGCTATAGTCATCCGATTTTGATAAATTTTTCCAGAATTGTGTGAAAGCATATAAAACTTATTTGTACTACGATTGGTGACGCTACGATGGAAAACAAAACAGTTTTTCTCATTAGAACTTGTTTTTGGACCGATCGTTCCCATGGCAGCTATATGATATAGTCATCCGGTCCGGCCGATTCCGACAAATGTGCAGCGTATTTGTATTTAAAGACTTTTTGCAAAGTTTGGTCAAAATAGCTTCAAAACTGAGGGAGGAGATAGCATAGAAACAGACGGACAGACGGAACTGAACTCAGCTCGTCATGCTGATCAAGAATATATATACTTTATGTGGTCGGAAATGCTTCCTTCACTGCGTTACAAACATCGTGCTAATTTTAATATACCCTCTGCAAGGGTATAAAAAGGTCGGTTAAGGCCCGTTTAGGTCCGTTGGCCCCAAAGGGCTAAGATTTTCATTACATATTGGGCTTCACGTACTCAAGCCTCTTTTTACACGGTAAAACGTTTAGTCGTGAATCTTCGAAAACATTCATTAACTGTGTTCAGAGAAAGTCAATTTCTTAATTTTGGCATATATTCAAAATTTGTACTAACTTTAGTTTATCCCGAAACCCGCGGAGAATCATGTAATTTAAGTCTTGCAGTTTTGGTGGTGAAATTCCTTTTGATACTCCATCAGTATATTTACATTTTCGCAACTCCATTTTAATCGATCTATCTGAAATTAAAACTAGAATACGGTTAGTTAGTAATTTTTTGATTTTCATATAAGCGTATGAAAATGAACTTATAAATTGCACTTCTGTTAGTCCCAACGAATTTATTTTGCATAGAATTTTTATTGAATATTTTATACTGCGCAAAACTGGTTGGGCATTTCAATTATGTCGAACGGGACCGTCGAACACATTTGAAGTGAAAAAACCGTCAAAATAAAATAAATTTTTATTTTGTCAGAAGGCTTTACTTATAGCTCTTAATTAGCTAAGGTAGATTTTTGGCAATTTTTACAATTTCAAGATAATTGCAAAAAAATATAGCATTGCTATGTGACAAAAACAGGAGTGGTTTTCGCGACCAACAATTCAAAAGCCGATTTCAGCGAATTCTGAGGCATTATTTCAATGTATTAAATTTTAGAATGTTGTGCATTGATATCACTAAAAAATGATTTTTATTATACCCAAAAAAATATATTACACTTTTTTTAAAATTTAATTTTAAGCACTTTCGCACGAGACATGTCGCAAATCTTCCACCAAATAATTATGTTATTTCGTTTGCTTTCTTCATTATAATAATTATATTATTTCTGCAAGCTGAAAAAATGTTTTAATAACAGATGATTTCAATGTATTTATATTAACATATTAAAAATAAAAATAAAACAAAATTTTTTAGAAATATTGGATTGTCCTTTAACTTTTCTCTCTACCATTTTCAACTCTCTTAATTTTTTTTCGCTGTCGTTATAAATCTTAAATAATTTATGCAAGACTAAATTTTAAATTTCACACTTACGTTATCGCAAGTGACCATCTTTATACAAAAAGATGGAGTACCCTCGCCCCTTCTAAGCAACAGCAGCTGTCATTATATAGAACTCTTCTTATTGATGATATGTCCAAATTTGGGTCATAAGTAGCTAGCTAAAACAATTTAGAAATGATTGATCAAGATGATGTGTGATCATGCTCTAACTTACATTTTTTTTTTTTAATGGATAAATTATCCATTAGCTAAAATCATTCCACACTCCAGTTGTCTAAAGTTATTTGCCCTGAAAACCTAATCTCATTAATTTTATAAAATCATTAAATTTTCTTGGTTCACTTTTGGGGGGAACCTCTCCGTCTGCTTTATAGGTCTGTGGGAGAGTGGAAAGTAGAGTGGGTCACAAATGGGGAAATCAATTTATAATGGCATTAATAACCTGTATTTAACAAGCACCGCTCCTCCCTTAAACCTCAACAAACAAAATACATCGATCACTTGACACCCGCACAACTTGGCGAACTCTGTGGCAGCGGTGGTGGTGGTGGGGGGAGGGAGAGAAGAGGCGTTGAAATGATTAGGGAAAACAATGTTGTAGTCTCAGACTTGTTCCCCTTTTTGTTGGGTGGGGTTTTAAAAAGGGATCTGTGGAGGGGCGGGGAGGGGGTTGGAAAGAAGTGCATTTTTATTTTGCTTCCGCTGTGGCGGCGATGAAAGATGCCGAAATACTTAAACGATTTTTAATAATTTTATGCGTTTTCTGCGAAGATGTACGCATAAAATACAACAAATGAAGAGCAAAAGAGCCAACGTTATACGCCCTCAATGATTTACACACACCAGGATGGGATGAGGATGAGGACGAGAACGAGGACTGGGTCTGAAATGTTTTCATTTTGATCTCTTTACGCTGCGTTGGGCATTGTGTGGCACAGGCATGGGCCCGTTGCCCCTTGGTGGTGGCATCAATGTCGATTTGGTTTTTTTTTTTCATCTTTGGCATTTGTGCAACAAGTTTACAGCTTGTTGCGCATCGACTGTGATTTTTCTTCAAATGATTTCCCTGAATTGCTTTATTATATGTATGTATGTAAGTACGCGAACGAGGCCCATGCCCACGCCAACCCAGCCTCTGCCCCTGGGCTTTAATAAATTTTATAGTCACACGCATGTGTGGAAGCTGCTGCCGCCGACAATCTCGACCACCAACTCGAATCCAACCATTCCTTTGCCTGGGGGCGCGTATCAAGGTCTTGTTTATTACTAATTGAATTTGCTGCCTTCTCTAGTTTATGTGACCAATTCAATAAAAAGAAAAAAGGTGAAAAGGTGTGAAAACTCTCTTGTTAACCCACTTGGCAGTGGGGCACAGTTGCCCTTCATCTAAATTTTCCCACGCTTTTCACAGAGCTGCATTCCAAAATGCTTCGATTGTTGGGCAATTAATTAGCACTGCGTGAAATTATTGGTTTTTGGGGGGGAAGTTGGAGGAGAAGCTACAGTTGGAGGTGGCGTGGTGTATGACTAGCAATTACTGCCCCAACCCGACTAAGCTGTTTAGTTGAAGCCCTGGGAAAATATGTGAAAAAAATCACACAGTCTGTTACATCATCCAACAAAATTGTTTGACCGAAAATCAAGTTAAGTTTGAACGAATGCAAAGTTAAATATTGTCATCCTAAAGGCTGTATAAATATATTTATATAAAGTAAAGCCCTGGCTCTTCTGCAGTCTCTTGGCTTGTGTGCATTTTAATTTTAGCTAATTTTTGCATATTCTTAGCAATTATTTAAGCTCTGCAATTAACTAAGTTTTAAAGCAGTGGTCGGCACAATACACAAACACATTTTAGTTTACGTATCTGAAACGCCCTAATCGGACAACTACCATAGGAACAATTGATCGAAACTTCGCATCAATAGAGCTTGTACAGCCTCCAATATTTTCCTTAGATCAATATATACTACGTTTAAGCACGAATAAAAAATCATGATTTTTGCTCTTTTAAGTATGCTATGTTTTATAATTATGGAAAATATTTTTTTGTAACACTTTTTGTATTCCTTAAACTGGTAAGACAATTTGAATGAATGGATAATGTGGATTATATATAACGCTTATAAGTTTGCATACTTTGAGGGGCAAAAAGCATGATTTTTTTAATAGAAGGATGAAGTAACATTGCTTGCATCAATGTTTCTTCAGCTGCTTAAAGCAAAATAAAGCCCACATTGTTAAAATAGGTTCCATTCATGTGCTGTTAAGCACAAAATTACTTCTCAGCTCCGTATGGGCATAATGTAAAGGGTCAAGGAATCATTACTTCTGCTTCTTCTTTTTAAAAATGTTGTATAAAACTTCGAGTTACTTCGCAGGGCCTAAAATCAAAACGAGCAAGTCTTTTGCACGCACGAGTAAGACCAGTTCAAGCTCATTTAAACATGTGAATGAGGAATTTGCCTTAACTGCTGCTTAAAAATCGAGCGTCGAGCTAGCTTCTATTTACAATTGCTCGCTGCTACTCGTGCTGAATGAGCAACAAGCCAAACGAGCCATTACACACAACGAGCTCGTCAAATAAGGGTACTCTCAATTTCAATGATGCGCTAATACACGATTGGTTGAATAGACTTGAAGCTTTTAATCGATAAGCTTGCTCGTATCGCATTTAGGAAAAGACTAAGCGAGCAGGCTCGTGTACGCTCGTTGCAGTATTCTGGTACATATGTAACAGCCAGTAGGAAGCATTTAAGACCCTATAAGTATATATATTCTTGATGAACACACGAGTTGATAAAGCCATGTCCTTTTGCCAGTTTGTCTGTCTGTCTGTATAAGCCCACAGATCTCAGAGATGATAAGAGCATGAGTTTGGAACGAAAAATCTTATACTTCTTATATTTGCAGGGAAATCATGTTTACTTTCAATTTTTGCCACGCCCCTTGCCCCCCAGTAATTTGGAAAAAATCTTTAGATATTCCACAATTTTGCAGATATATTGTATGGACCTTCTAGATATATATATAAATATTGATTAGTACTATTTATCGATCCTCCACGTTCGGGAACGATCAGATGAACGATAGTCGAGTTATAGGCAGAACAAATAACGTCGCTAATAAATAAATTTTATCTCATCTGAGTACAGACCTATATAGTGACAAGGATTCGTTGCACGTTTAACCTAAATCAACCTCATAGATAATATTTAGGTTTTAAAAAATTGTTAACCATGTTTGAACAGCAAAATGCCGTTTGACCATTCTCTTTCAACAAACAATTTGCCAAACGAAATTTGATTTATTTAGGTAGCAACACCCACAGTTTTTCCAATCACAATAAAATGCCACCAACAATTACACCGCACACTTTTATGTGCACCAAAGCTGTGCGAATTCCCACAGTGCTCGGAGGGTTGTGCATCGGCCCGGTCTTGGACTTGGGACCTGGAACTGAACCTGGTGCTACATTTAATTTGCTAACTCAATTAAAAGAGCGTAAAATTAATTTTCTGCCTGTCGGCCCTCTTCTTCTCTGTTTTCTATTTGAGTGTCTCGTGTGTGTGTGTGTGTGTCAGGTCAGGTGTGGAGGTCATAAAATGTAACTCACCAAACGACCCTCTGTCCCCATGATATTCAAGGTGTGGCATCTACTTGAGGGCCTTTAATTTTACAATTTTTGATATGGAAACACCAATAGCTCACCTGGCAATGAAACGGCCATCCGATTGGTTGGCTTACGGGACAGATAAAATAATCGAAGAGCGAGCAGGGCAGCGTAATTTACCTTAAGTCTCTAGCGGAGCAAGCGAGAGAGAGTTAGACAGAGAGGAAGAGAAAGAGAGAGAGCGAAGTGAAGCGAGAGCGTGCGCATAAAAATTGAATGAGAATTGAAATTGGACATGGAAATGCTGGAAACGAAACATTTGAGGTGTGCTTATGTGTATGTGAGTGTGTGTTGTGGGGGGAGATGAAAATCCCCCCCATAGTAAAAAGACTGATTCAGGGTTTTCATCCAATCGGATGAAGTGAGGTAATCACAATAACACAAAGCAAAAAGAAAAACAAGTTTAATTCAAAACAACCAATCAAAAACTTGCAGATGGCAAGCTTCAAATAAATGGGGGAAAAAGCAACTAGAAAAGTTGATTTATAGGAATATTTGAACTAAAATTTATAGAGTCTTGCAACTTAATCAAATGCTCATTACTACAGTTTCCTATTAGGTCAGGAATTTTACACAATTATAGATATTCCTATACTATTTTTTTAAACAAAATTCTGTAGAAGTCCTGGTCTTACTTATTTTAGTTAAATACATTTTTCAGATCGTTTTTCGTTGGTTCGAAATCATCGATAGATGCAAGAAGAATAGAGGCGACTGATTATTCAAGGATTTTAAAATAGTCTTTGTGAGCTAAAAAAGTAAGTTTCAATCAAAGATTTCTATTTACTCGATAACGTTAATAAAAACAATGTTTCCTTACTTATGGTTTGTAATTTACCTTCCAAAAAAGTGTTTTATATATTTTTACATTTTGTCAGAATAATTCATATAAGTAAAATCACTTTTGAACGGATCATGAGTATCAAAGCAATGCCAAAGTGTTGCTATTTGTATCATGTTTTGGAACAAAATGCATTTTTTGACGACTGAGTACTATGCTTAAGAGGTTACATGGGTTTTAAAATATAATATAATATATATTTACATATGATAAGAATATATTCCCAAAGTTTGAAGTCAATCGGAATAAAACTCTGGGAGATTGGGGATTTTTTTTAATTTGGTTTTTCTTAAAACATGATTTTTGAGGTCTTTGGACACGATTTTTTAATAACACTTGAACCGATCTTCCTCAAATTTTGAACACTTCTTTAAGATAGGATATAAGCTAGAGATTGATCGAAGCATTCGTTTTCGAAATGTAATTTTTTTTTTTTTTTTTACAATTCTGAAAAAAAATTTCGAAATTCTTTTGATTTTAATCTCTTTGTTTAATAACAAGCTATACTCACTTACTAACAGCTTATATTTGGGTTATTGATTTTAGTTGAATCTTTCAACAGTTATCGCATCACCGAAATCACCGAAACCAGCTTTCAACTGCTGAATATTTAATATTTTTGGATCAAACTTTTGTTCAATTATATTTAAAATTCTGATTTTTCCTTTATTAAAAAGTGTGAATTAATTAAGACATTAGTTAAATTAAAAAAAAAATTGAGAAAATAGGCTTTTTCAGCACTGAAAACCCATAGAACCCTTTAAAAATCACTAAATGGTTAATTAAAGAGGTGATGGAGGCACGGAGCACCTGAGCTTAGTGTAAAAATAGCCATAGCCTTCTGAAATTGTTATTATTTTTTTAACAACAATATGTTTTTTTTAAAGATTTGGGTTGATGTTGGTACTGAGGATGGTCGGAGAGGATATATATGTGCATTTTCACAGAAAGGACCATCGTGACCGAAAAATAATATATTAGAAATATAATCAAATTTTGTGTTTTTAAAGAATTTATAAAATGACTCGGTTGCCATGAGAAGAAAACTAAACTGAAAATTGGAGAATTAACGAAAAGAAGAATCAGTAGTAATTGATTTCTTCAACCTTTACATATTGCCCATACGGAGCTGAGAAGTACTGTTGCACTTAACAGCACATGAATGGAACCTATGGTAATAGCCTGAGGCAATCATTTTTCTTCTAACCTGCTAAAGAAAAACAACACGAAGTGCAACTTCTTTATAATTCTTTATAAAACTGGTCACATTACATTCCACCTTGACGTAATATAAGCACAAAATTCCGTTCATCGCTGTTCGGTATAAGGCTTAATAGAGAAACTGCCTCAGCCGGGAGTGCTTTTTCCACCTTTCTGTCCACAGCTTCCAATGCAGGGGCTTTGCCGGGCTTTAATTTGCAAGCGCTGTTCGCTTTTAGATATATTCATGATAAAATTTCAAACCTGTCTACGCATTTTCGGCTACATGTTACGAATCACGCGTGGGGTGTCAAAAAATGGACACTAAAATCCCAAATTCAAAACAAATTCATTTGGGCATTTTTGTTTTAGAAATGTATCGAAATTAGGGATTGGACAAAGTATCGATATATCAAATATCGATATTTTTGTTGAAAAAACGATGTATCAATATCGGATATTTACCAACTCAACGTATCGTATATCAAATAATTTTTTGGTATACTTTCGGCGATATTTTTAAGTTCTGAATGGAAGAGAAAGACAAATCGGCAGCGGTTTTCGACTTGGCATTGGCATATTATTTTTCATATATTTATATATTTGTCAAACTCATAAAAATACATTTTATCTTTATTTTTCGAGTTTGGAAGCTTTGATCTCTGTTTTGAAAAGAAAACCCAATTTTTGTTCAAAATATCGAAAACATCGATAATATCTATTATTTTTTCAACAAAATAATAACATCGAAATTAAGCTTTTCAATATCGGAAAAAAGCGATATAGATATTTTCAAATATCCGACATGAAATAAATTTTTAATGAATTTAATGGCTTAAAGGAAGAAATTTTTTACCTTTTTTAAGTATGCTGATTGGGATTATTTCAAGTTTAAGCTACTTACTAACGGGATCAATAACACCAATTAAAAGCAAAGATGTCCAATCCTCAGAACTGTCAGTTATTTACACTGTAAAATGTACAGTAACTTTTTCTCCCATGGATGACTTTCAAGAGAGGCTTTCTTTTTCTTCGGCTTGAAGGAAAGCAAACCAAGACACACGAATGCAAGTCTTTTAATTGTATGCTCGGCTAATTGTTTCATAGCTTCAACTCTTTTTTGCTCTCTACTTCAGCCAGTTGAGATCAAAAATCACCGACTCGCAATGGCGATTAACTGGAATTAACATGTATCGCTAAAGTTGACTCAATATTGACACTGACCCGTACCCATAGACCCATAGTGTGGGATGTGATGGGAATGGATGGAACATATCCGGTCGGGTAATCGATTTCACACTACTTTTTAATCACTACAAAACATTTATTGTTTGCCTGCAGCGTGAAAAGTCAAACAAAAGTCGGTCCGTTTGTACAAATTGACTTGGCCACATAATTAGGCACTTGCCTTGGCCTGGGACGGGGACAGGGGACTCAGACTGGTCCAAAGGTTTTTATTGTGCATACGCGTTGACAGCCTCAATCGGCGGGGTTTTTTCTGTATTTTTTTTGGGGTTGGACTCGTTTGTTATATTTGTTATTTATTTTGCGGTTATAATACTTTTTTTTTTTTTTGGTCGACGTCTCTCGTCTGCTCTTTATTGTATTGCAGTGATAAATTGGCTTTGTACGTAAATTCGAAAAGAAAATCTGTATGTGAAAATATGTATCTGAGTTGGCTGCATGACAATAAGCCCAGCTCCAGCTCTCGAACGCCCGGGCTCTGCCCTGACAATGAATGTGCCACATTATTATTTTGTAGTTTGTCAACCCAACCCCAGAAAGGTGATGTGATAATTCAATGTCGCTCAGGCCCCGGCACGCCGTCGAGATGCAGATACAAAAATATCGTTTTATATTGTTTGACTGTATGTTATACACACATACGCGAGATGAAGATCTTTGTGCGTTGATGACCGCGGTTCCATTTTTTTTACATGCCAAAAGAATTGTAATTACTTGGGCAAACAATGGCATCAGCATAACAAAGCCGGCAATTGCTGTGTAAGCTCCTGCCATTTAATCAGCCTAAAATAGTGTCAATGATTAATTGCTTTTGTGATCAGTTGGAAAATTTAATAGATTTCAAATTAAAATTCTATCAAGGTACGACAGAACCCAAAGCGGAAGGGCACTTTGCATCTCTCTCTCTCCGACTCTTGCAGCATCATTATTTTGTGTGTGTGTTTTTTTTCTGGCTTGTTTAGTTGACAGTTGGAGGAAGACAAAAAAAGAGCCGCATCATTGTTACCAATTTCGAATTCAAATTGAAATTCACACGCGTCACGCTGCCGCCTAGAACTTGTTTGCATATTTGCCATGTCGCACCCTTGTATTACAATAAACTAAAACAAGTAAGAAAGTCGCTCGAAAACGACTGTAATATACCCTGTATATGCTAAAGTGCATACAAAAGTCAAAAAAGTCGATAATCATCGTACGGTTGTCTTGGTCCATTGATTGTTACTTTGCGATATTCATTATTGTTAGAAAATTACGTTCCAATGATGCCGCTGGCCTACAAACCGTACCAAAAAGCGCATATTTCAGAGTGCATAGCTCTTGAATTGCTCTTCAGATCAATTTCACAAATTTTGTAAAATAAAATGGAGTAAAAAAATTTAGATTTTATGTTGAATACCTTTTTTTCAAACATTTAGATTTATTTAACATACCGTGTCGATTTTAAACTTATTCAACTATCCTACATTTGCTTTAAACTCTAAGGGCCGATGTTACATCTTGCCGATACAGTCTATTTTATGTTAAAAACAGGTTTTAAGGCCTTTAATTTTCATACCTTGATTTTAACAAAATATTTATCATTTGTGAAAAAGTGGCAACTCCGTGAAATAAAGTTGGTAGCACTTTTCAAAGAAATGGCAATATGAGCCGAAAGTGTCGAAAATGTTGCCAGTGTGAGCTGAAAATTACAAAGTACAATTTTGCGGGAGGCCTGTTACATTCATTTGCACAATTTTGTTATACCCTTTGCTTCTTTGCTACAGGGTATCCAAAAATTTCTACTTATATTAAATGTAATGCCACCACAGAATACCCTAAGCTTAAGACCACACAGTCCGAAATAGATACCTCTAGACCAAATCCACACAAAGTCACAAAGGAAAATACACACACACACACATATTGAAAGGGGAAATTCAAGTGGAAATTACTCAATTACCAGTAAGAAAGCAACCCCAGGAATTTACTTTGGTGTCCTTATTGATAAGTCCTCTTATATGCGGGGAAACCCTACAAAGCCAACAGAAGTAGAAAGAAAAAAAAACATTCTTCGATGTGTGTGCGATAATTACAAGACATAAAATGTTGTTTCGGGGGAGACAATTATGTAACCTGATAAGCTTTACGAAAAGTAATAACTCACCTTATTGTCTACCACCCCCACACCTCCCCACCCACTGAATCTCATTCACTCACTTGGTCGGTCTAAAGCCAAACATAAGTATTTATTACAAATAAAGAGACAAACACAAAAGGCAAACAAATAAACAGACAAACCAGCAAAAAAAAAAAAACAACAACAACACCAAGTCTCGACGGTACAACAAAGCGTTTTGGAGCATTTAATAGGCTTAACTAACAGGGAGGTGGGTTGTGTTAGGGGGGGGATAAGTGTTGACATGTTGCTACAATTTACACAACAATTTGAGCATAAATTCAATCTAGTTTTAAGCCACATTGAATTGAAAGATACATTTGTATCTTTTGGTGATTAGAGCTGATATCCGTGCTCTAACACACAGCTGGTGTGATTAGCACCTGATTCAGTTGATTCAGTATTTCGATTAAAGCTAACCGAGGGTAGTCTTAGAAGTACCCCAACCTGGTGCTTAGAAGAAGGTTTGTGGTTTGAAATAAAATACTCGTTTGGGTTTAAGGTGAAGTTTGATAATGAGGTTATTTGGCAACCAAAACTAAATTCGAAAGCTAAATAGGATAGGAAGTATCTTTGACTCTACACCTCCCACAACAGACCGTTGGTTTATTCAATTTTCGGAGTTTTGTGGCTATCACCTTTTATCTGGCTATAGTACAGCTTTTGGTTAAAGCTGCTGGGTGAAGCTTTTTTTGCTGTTGCTAAAAGCTGTCGGCCAGTTTTGGCTTACAGATTCCAGCTCTTGAGTTCGAAGATTTGCATACCGCAGACACGCACACACGCGAGGGCTGTTTCAAAAGTCTGCAGAAAACTTTAAAGAGTTTGTTAAAAAAATGAAAGGAAAAATGGCGTTTAGTTCTGTTAATAAACCACTTTGGTAAAAGTGGAAGTTTACCGCACATCTTGAGGAGCGTTGAAGAAATCGTTCAATCGTAAGCGTAAGGCGACCAAATGGTTTGAAATTACCGACAACAATAAGTGTATAAGAGAGCTGCATTGAGCATACTTAAGTAAAAACAAAGTGTTCATGAAACCTAAAGCCTAAAATGTTCCTGAATTAAATTGATGATTTTGATACTTTTAGAACGGATTTTTTCATGGTGTATCTAATTTAAGAGTACAACCGATTACACAAGACAACAAAATTCAATTATTTTCAGTTTATTGAATGGGTGGTCGTTTTTCTTTAAGATTTTCGACTGCTTTGTGGGCAACCAATTTGTGTGATAGAATCTCGTTGATATAAGCGTAAAGTACTATTTCTTAGCTTTAAAATAAATTGTACCAGATAATTTTGAAATTTTTGTATTGAATACATGTGTTAGAATTTATATAATGTCCGACTTAATTTTGCTGTCAAAAAGTATGCTAAGCTTAAAACAGTGCATGCAGTACATACAAGTACTCAACGATTTCCATTGCATACTTGTGGGCAAGGGAACATTTAGTCAACTCTAATACTTGCATTCAAAATGGTATATCTTCGTTGAAAAAAATTTCAGAATTGTTTGGGATAATTTATTTTAAAGCTTAAGAATATATCTTTTTCTGATAATATCAAAAAAAGGTCAAAACAATCATATAGTTTGTTCACAAAAAGTGCCTTAAAATGCTCAAAAAATACACTTTTGCTCAAATTATCAAAAATTCTGACTTACAGATTCATGTTTAGCACATGAAAATCATCTACCATCTATCAACCATGTTGCCTGGTGTATTTTACTATTTTACGTTTAAGCACAAATAAAAAATCATGGTTTTTGCCCTTCAAAGTATGCTATATTTATGAATATAAATAATTTAGAAAAATATTTATTTTTTAGTAGACTAGTCCGACAATGCACAATGTGGATTATGTAAGATGCTGCCATAACTGACTTTAAATTATCTCGTTAAAAAATAATAATTGAAGAAACTAATGCTTACATACTTTGAGGGGCAAAAAAGCATGATTTTTTATAAGCATAAAGATAGTAACCGAAGAAGTGATCCTTGGCTCATTGGCTCAAGACTTGTGGCTAAATGAGTGCCAAGCGGACTTACTCTCTTACTCAACACCAACTCTGCTAGTTAATCGAACCAAAGCTGCATAATCGAATAATCGTCGACATTAATTTAATCAAGATGACAGTCGCAGTGATGTAGACGGCTATATTTATAAACATGTCAAACAAAATTGGAAATGTAAAAATTTTCATTAGCAATACTTTTTTGGGTGCTGAATTAAAATCATTTGCTGTTTATTCAGGGTTTTAAATGCTGACCAAAATCCAATTACGCCCACGAAGAGTAAACACTAAAAATTTTTAAGAAAATTTTTTATATTACCGAAAAGTTTTTGAAAACTGTTTGAATAAGCTATTCAATCTTTGATTTGCAATAGTCAAGCATTGAAACAACTATTCATATTGAATAGCCTGCAGCAATAGTCAGTGTAATTAAAGATAATTATAAATGAATAATATTTTCTCGCACCTAATGCAAGAATGTGAATATTCCTGATATTCGTGATTGATTTATCTCCTATCTTCAATCTATATTTGCATAAAAGAGATAGTTGACCTATAATTATCGTTTAGGTGTCATAGAAACAATAGGTTATAAGCTAAATTCACTTAAGAATTGTTTTTTTTAGAGATATAAATCAATTGTTCATTTAAATATAATCATTCACTTAGCCCGTTTTCCGGGTGCGAGGTCAATTAGTTGTGTTTGCTCAGAACATAAACAACTTATAAGAGCAGATTGGAAGATTTCGTGGTGCTAGCTATTGGATCATTATAGCTGGTGGTTCTACAATTTGCGCTTGAATATTTTAAGCTTATTTCAAAATATTTTAAACCTTATAACAAATTTAATTGTCGAGGCAAAACCTCAATGAGCACATTCAGTCACAGCATGATAAGACATAAATCAGTCACTGCGATTATATTGCTCATCTCTAGTTATCAAAAAAAAGCAATGTTATCAACGATCATAAATTGTACATATGCAGTTAATGATTGACCTAAAGCAATTGAATTTATGTTGTGGGTGTGTTTCTAGTAAAATACAAAAAAAAAACCACAAAAAACCCCAAATTATTACCCACTCTAGTCATCACCCTTAAACGTTGTTCATTTTGCAAAACAGCCGCAAAGTATGCAACATTTGTTGATAATTAGTCTAATTGAACAACTAACTCTTGATCACGCAAATTACCACTCATTTTAAAAAATGTTCCACTTTTCCTTTAATTGGAAAGGAATCAAACACTATTAACTAAGCCAAACCCATTTTGGGCTACACAATATATATTTATCTAATCAACTACAAAGTTACGATCTTTACTACGTGTCATACTATAGATTTATATATACAATTTGCTAGATATAAAAAAAAATCAATAAACAAATATACACCGAAAAAAAACGGCAATGAAATTTAAAAAAAACATCAAAAACAATTACAATGTCATCCAATTGAAGCAAGAGACACCCGAAAAAAATTGAATCAAAACAAAAACCCGGAAAGTGCCACAAGCAAATGAAACAACGTCTGAAAACAAATTTGTTGTTATTTTTTATGGTCTGCCTTTGGCATTTTGCGGTGTATTTTGTGGGCGACACGGTTTGCTCTGTCAGTCAATCGGCGGAGCTGCGAAAGTCAAAAGCTACAATCGCACGCGAAGCGGCAGTTGTTGTCCAATTTTGCGTGAAGTTTCTATAAATAAATTAAGCATTACAAAGTGGATGAAAATACTGAAATTAAATTTGCAAGCAACAAAAGAATGCAACAGGAAGTGCAACAACCACAACAACAGCAACAACAGCAGAAAAATTGTACCAGCCCAGAAATGTTGAAAAGGTGCGAAATTAATTATATACATCTATATAAATATATATATATATATTTGATCCAACCATTTGACCCACATTTTTGGCAAGTGCCAAATTGCGTATACATCACGTGCGCCGCCGCCAGGCAGCAGCAACGATGCAATGATTTGTGAGAGCCGGTTTAAAGATTTTTAAATATAACCAGTTTTCCTGGCCAAGTTGCCCAGCAAGTCTTAGAAATCCATAAATCATTGCCGAGACACCTGATGCGTCCAGAAATGTTGACAATTATATTGCCATCATATAGATCGTCAATACACGCGACTGCAACGCCTTTTATTGTCCATATAAAAAAGTTATCAATTTGATTTGGTTTTTATTTTGTTTCTTTTTTTTCGCCGTTTCATTGAGTTTATTTATTAATCGATTTGATTAAATTGCTTTTACCTCATTCGATGGCAGTTTGAGTATGTTTAATTTATGTTTTGCTCAGTTCAAAAAGACGACACCGCGATTTCAACTTGAAACTAATAATAACGGATATGCAAATCGATTCGATGCATATGTAGGCACAGACAGTACGCGTCATAAGTATACAACGGTAGTGCTTGTTTCGATAACAAAGTGAAGTGCCCCAATGTTTGTGATTGTGTTATCACCATGATATACGCCCACCCAAATGAGAGGAAACAGAGAACAGGTAAGTCTAGCACTTGATTTAAGGGACCGTCAAGGTAAGTGGAATGCGCTCTCTTATCAAAAATGGACAACTGATTTGATATTTAATATCATTTAACTTAGAGGGAATACTTAATCGAACTGATAATCAGGCACTTGACAAATATCTGTCTACTTATTGATAGCAGTAAATAAATGAATTGAAATTTATTTTTAAATTTTTTCTAATCTCTTAAAACGTTTGAAAATAACTGCCCTCAAACACGGGTACACAGAAATAAATCAGGACTGCAAACCTCCTAAAACTCGGAAGGGGTTGACTCCGAAACCTTTTGAGTTCGGGTTCACGATCGTTCGTTTAGGTTCGAAACTGGGTTCAACAATAATATTAATTTAATTTTATATGTCAGTTGAAACCAAAGTAAACATTTTATTCTGCACAAAAAAAAACCCCCCTATTTTTGCATGGCCATCAAGCAAACAAACAGTTGAGATGCGTGAAGCGACCTACCACTTTATAAATAACTTCAGATGCCTCCTCACTAGAGTTGGAAATTTTAGTTCATTTGAATGACCTAGTTCACCAGTTCATTTTTTGATGAACTATTCACTTTTGAACTATGGATAATTATTTGAACTATTATTCGTTTTATGAACTTTAGTTCATTACTAGAACTCAGGGATAATACCGGAATCGGAACCGATTACTTTGAACTATTATTCCGAATAATATATTACCGAAATTTAACCAAATATTTCGATAAGCGAAATAATCCGTTTTAAGCTATGTATCGATATCGAAATCGGAACCGATATTCAAATTTTTTTGAGAACCGATAACCGTTAACCCTTATAATAGGAACCTAAAAACCCGGAACCATGCCGAAACGCTAATATCAGTACTGTTACGGTTTCTTAATATTCATCTTACTGATTTATGATACTGGCAAAATAGCAATGTTTTTACAAATATACCCATAAAGAAAATCCAGAATCAATCTCTTTTTTTAAAGATATATTAAATATAAAACGAGAAGGCAAATCTAACTTTGACTGTGCCGAAGTTTTAATACACTTAAAAAACTTTACTCCAACTGATTTAACCGGTAAAATATATATAGGATATAGATATCAGATATTTAAAATTTTTAAATCATTGATAATAAAAATTTAATATCATAAAAAAAAACTTTTCTTATTAAAACACATTTTCCGACCAATCGGTCCTATGGCAGCTATATGCTATAGTCATCCGATTTTGATAATTTTTCAAAATTATGTGAAAGCATATAAAACTAATATATACTAAGATTGGGGATGCTACGATAGAAAACAAAAAAGTTTTTCTCACTAGAACTAGTTTTTTGATCGACCGTTTCTATGGCAGCTATATGCTCTCCGATTTTTATCAATTTTTATTTCGTTTATGTGAGAGCATATAAAACTAACATATACCAAGATTAGTGACGCTACGATGGAAAACAAAAAAGTTTTTCTAACTAGAACTAGTTTTTAACCGATCGTTTATATGGCAGCTATATGATATAGTCATCCGATCCGGCTAGTTCCGACATATTAGTTGCGTGCAGTAAAAAGAAGACTCTGTGCAAAATTTCAGCTCGATAGCTTTAAAACTGAGAGACTAGTTCGCGTAGAAACAGACGACGGACAGACGGACGGATGAACTCAGCTCGTCGTCCTGATCAAGAATATATATAGTTTATGTGGTCGGAAATAAATATTTCTATGCGTTACAAACTTGGGGCAAAATTAATATACAATTATTCAAGTATAAAAATGTCTAAATATCTGGATTTTATATCAAATTTATGAACACATAGGATAGAAACCGTAATTCTAGGATTTTTCTGAGATACATGAAAGTTAAATAAAGAAAAATCGGTATATTTAAAGAATCCTTTTTTTATGTGGCATATTATTAGAACACCATTTTTTTATTCTATAACATCGAATTAGTTTTTGGATATCTTAAAAGAATTTAAATTTTTTATTAAAAATTATATTTATACCGGTACGTTATCGAAAAAAAACCTAAATATATACTAAAACCGATATAGAACCTTTATATTTTTATTTTCGGAACCGGTACCGGAACTAGTGCTTGAACTATAATCATTTTTTTTAATTTCACCTTTTTAACCCCCATTTTGCCGTCGCGAACAAAAACACACATTATCATAGAATGAACTAGTTCATAAAATAAACTATAGTTTAAAAAATTAAGTATAGTATTAGTTCATTTAAATGACTAGTTCGTTTGAACTAGATCACGAAATTCGGCACTGTAATAAGTAAATATTGGTATTAATTTCAGATCAAATAGGATTGCTTTAGAATTTTATAGCCCTAAATTAAGTATGTTTGGTTCTTATTTTAGTATTAAAGTTTATTTTTTTCAAGGATTATGTTGTGCAACCGTAAAAAACTGATCGCGTCGGGACCAAAAGAATCTGAAAGGATAAAAACCTTGGCTGGGTTTTGTCTGATTTGTTTTTTATTCAAGTGTATTTCAAGCTTTCAGCGAATTACCAAAATGCATAAACCTTTAGTGTTAGGGTATAAAAAAGCCCACAAAAGCTTACCAAGCATTGTGGCGCTTTTGTAACGGTAATCGTTTACGTATCTATTCAAAAGCTTTCGCATCACTAACGTAAACAACTCGCTGCCAACGTCGCTACGTTGCGTCGCTGGCATAGATAAGCAGCAGCTGTGCAGCGCTTTGCTGTTGCTGCTTCTTGTTGACGCCAACTGCGCTGCTTTATAGCAACAACAATAATACGCCATGGTGATCGCGCATTGTACTGCTTTTTGCTTCTGCGTGGCTCTCAATAGCAAACAAGTGATCGACCATAGAGCAGGTTAGTTTAAAAATTGCGGCAATTGCAAGTGCGTGAAAAGGAGTATCAGTTGGGTGTGTGTGTGTGTGTGTGTGTGTGAACCACTAATTAATTAGCAAAACGGGTATGAACGGAGACATCTCTTTACTGGATTATAAAAAGGCAGCAAGTTCGTTAACTTTCAGTTTACTTCCCAAATCAAAAGCCGGTGCTAAGTGTGCATTAAAAAAAATTCTTAAAATAAGGAATACGGTGCGTATGTATTTTATAATAAAAATTCCAAAACGTGTGACTGGCTGTAAAAAGGAAATAAATTGTAATAAAATGCATATTTAGGTGCTTTAGAGTTACATTGTAGAAGGTGGGTGGGCTTCATCATGAATTCCCATTATTGTATGTGCGGGGCATAGCAAAAACACCTAAGCACATTTAAGACCTGCACACTTATTGCTATTCTTGTTGTTTTTGTTGCTGTTGTTAAACAACTACCCACATTATTGATAAATAATTATGTGCATTATTTTGCATTTAATGCCCTAGACTTGAATGGAATTATAAATTATTTTTTAATTATATAAAAGTGTATTCATTTCAACCGAAATGCATTTAATGTGTAAAGTTGAAAAAAAAATTAAATTTTGACAACAAATTTAAGTGATGGCTGTTTATTTTTAAAATATGTCAAGTTTTGTGGTTTGGAAATGCACATATGTATGTATGTACACATATATGCCTGTTCCACTTTACGCATAAAAATACACCAGCTTACATATACATACATATACGTGTGTGCGTGTCGCTCCGTAGAAGCCACATTTTCTATACTAATTAAATAGCTCGTGTATTCCATTGGACTCTTATCAAAATTATCACAATTTGCCATTTGGGGTCAGTTGGTTCTAAAGAAAAAAAAAGGCTGATAAGTCTACACGTTTTGCTTTGAACATACGATTTGCATTTTTTTGTTTTACTTTTTGAGAAAAAAAAAAAAGTAAAATATTTGGCCCACTCACTCCTACGCCATATAAAATTTACTTTGCTGTCTCAAGGTCTTTTGTCTTTTTGATAAAAAAAAAAAAAAAACATAAAAATTGTTGTATGTAAATATGTATCATTGACTCTTGTTCCAGCCTCCCCCAGCTGCGCGTGGGCTGTTTTAGTTGTTTGTATTTAATTTATTATATAACAACACAACACATGGCTTTGATTAAATCTGCTATTATGCAGCACAAAGCTAATTAAATATCACATATTACCAAAAAAAAATTCACGAGTTAGTTGTTAATTTGTGATAAATCCATTTTTGATAAATTAATTTAAAGCATCAGTCCATTTTATGATTATTTAATTCGGCATTATAAGGCCTTATTAAGTATACGCCCTGACAGCCCTTAACAAATTGATATAAAAATGTGTATGTGATTTTTTCACAGTTCGTTTAGGTTAGTTAGTTAATTGCATTCCACGAGAAATTTGTAATTAATATTCAGTATTGTGCTTAGTAAGCCAGAACCTTTATTATTTATTAAAAATACATTTTCTATAGAGAGAGGCCAATGCACACTTACGGGGGTATATCTACTACTTTAAATTTCTGTTTAATTATTGTTTCATTAAATTAATTAAAGGTACTTATTGCCGAATCATTGGTTAGTTGTTCGCATTGTATATTACTCATCATTGAGTTCATACAAAGGAGCTAAATAATTTAAGAATAATTATGTTTTATTTCTCTACTCTTTCTCTGATCAATTATAAAATTTTCAATAAGCATCCCTCTGAATTCGAGTGATGCGGTATAATGATTGCCAATTTGAGGTATTATATAAATAGTACTCTCCTTTCAAGTGATACTGATACCACCAGCAGTAATTGTATATCGATAGGCTTGTTATCGATTAAATTATACACATCTTGGTTCAGTTTATGCACTTATTTTAAAATATTTTATTTTTTTATCGGCTGTAAATAATTTAAATAAATTAAAAATATACAAAACTAAATTTTGACTATTTATGTGCAATTTACACAATTGCCAGCGTGATTTTGGCGCCATTAAAAATGCAACTTCGTTCAGCAGGAACATTTTAATGGATCATTTGTTTTTGTACATACTCAGAGCTCAATATTTCTGCTGAACACGCCCATTGACTTCTGTTAGGCAGCTATACAGCTCCAAAGTATTTTGTTTTGGCTGGTTTAAGTATAGTATCGGAGTATTTTACTTATTATTATATCACCACATTAAATGTAATGTTCAATTGATCAAACCTCGGTTTAGGAGGCAGTAAAGTCATATAACAGTTAAAAAACATCCAAAAGTCCAAAACTGAACCTCTAAGAACAAGTTCGGTTCCGGTTCTGGAGTCTTTTAAACCGGATCAAAAAGCGAACCTTATAATTCTATGACCTCCAGAGCCTGAACCGGACCTTACTCTCTTTTTGGAAAAAAGTTAACACAATCTTTATAATATTTTCTATTATTTATATAGCCACAGTTTTCATACTCTTGCAAAAGCTTAATCCAACTGAATTGACCGATAGAATATATATAAGATATAGGTGACAAATATTTATAAATTCAAAATCATTAAAAATATGATTATTCACTGCAAAATTTGATTAAAAAGAAATAAGTTTTCTCTCTAAGACCCTTCAGTTCTTTGGCAGCTATATGATATAGTAATCTGATGTTAACCTAATTTTGTAGTACTGTTTGAAAGCATACAATATTTAAGATTCCTGAGTAAAAACGCTATCATTTCATACAAAACATTTTTTGTACCAGTTTCCGACCGAATGGTTCTATTACAGCTATAGGATATGGTCAACCGATTTGGACCAAATTTTGCAGAACTGTTTGACAAGATTTAATATTCATAAAAGCTGAGTTTAAGAACGCTATCATGCAAAACAAAAAAGTTTTTCTTACCAAGAACCAATTTTCGACCGATTGATCCTATGTCAGCTATAGGATTTAGTAATCCGATGTTAACCTAATTTTGTAGAACCGTTTGACAGCATAAGATATTTATAATAGCTGAGTTTAAGAACGCTATCATGGAAAACAATAAGGATTTCCTTACTAAGACCTATTTTATGACCGATATTTCCTATTTCAGCTATAAGAAATAGTCATATGATTTTAGCCTTTTGCAAAACAGTTTGACAGCATTTAATATTCATAACAACTGAGTTAAGGAACGCTTTCATGCAAAACAAAACAGTTTTTCTCACTAAAACCCATTTAACGACCAATGGGTCAAATGGCAGCTATAAAATATAGTCATCCGATGTTAACCTAATTATGTAGAACTGTTTGACAGCATAAAATATTTATATCTGGTGAGTTTCAGATCGCTATCATTGAATACAAATAAGTTTTTTTTACTAACTATGAAAGTTCTTTCCTATGGCAGCTATAAGATATGGTCATCCGATCTGGGCGATTCCGACATATTAGTTGCATGCAGAAAAAAGAAGACTCTGTGCAAACTTTCAGTTCGAGTTTTAAATTGTGTGTTAAGAAAAATAATGGGCAAGGCTGGCTGAACCAGGCAATTCATTGGGTGCCCATCCAAATGCCTATATTTTCGGAAAATTTTAGAAAAATCTATTTCAAAAAAGACATGAGTGTCTTATTTTTTGTGGAAGACGACTCATTTTAATTACTTAGCTACTTGACACGTTAATCAATAATCATTATTGTTATTGGTCCTTCGAGCCGGATCCTACTTGGTATTTCAGCCCCCTCAACTTATTCAGTTATCATTCATTCGACCCCTTCTAAAGGTGCCTGGTCTTTCAAAGTGGAGGGTAGCCCCCACCTTCTATGTCATATCGAGACCTAACAGCGACAATAAATAAGCGCCATATTTAAAAAAAAAAAAAAAACACAAAAAAAAAAAAAAAAAAAACTGTCCTTCAAAATATGTTTTTTTGCGGTTTGGTCTTAAAATGTTCTTGTATTGGGTTGAATTGCCACTTCACCGTATCTCCTATAGACAATGCACCGATACTTTACTTTTATATAAATTATTAAAAACGTGACTTAAGTAATTTTTGAACCGAACCTTTCTGCAAACAGAACCAGAGAACAGGTGCACTGGTTCGCGTTTAGTATCAAGATGTTATAAATGGAGAAGTTCGATTTATAGTTTGATTTGAGGAAGCCCAAAAAAACCCGAATCGTTCAGCAATTCCTAAAATTTGTTTACAATATCAAAAAAAAAAAAAAAAAAAAAAACAGTTCACTGGATTGAACACATAATAGGGTATTTCAATTTCAGCACAATCAAAGTAAACCTAATCCTCTACTTAGTTTGTTTTTTTTTTTATTGTAGCTTTGTCCGCTTTTTCTGTTGCATAATTTATAAGCTGCCTTTCCAATTGTGTCGCTGCTTTATCGCCTTATACTTTGGATTTTGTGGAATATATTGATCTGATTAAATGCACAATTTGGTTGACTCTTTTTTATTTATGCTTTGCCTAAATAAACGTCATTTGAACCTAGGGCAATGTTAGGGTAGTGGCACAATCCGCATAGGTTCTGCACATGATCATAAAGTTAATACCTTGTAAATCTTCAACCTTCACGCGAGAGTCTACAATGTCGTGTGTTCGTTTTGATAAGATGAAACTAATGTTAAGGCTTAACCAACAGCACACAGTGTGTGTGTGTGTGTGTCTGTGTGGTTGATGGTTAGTGGGTGAAGACTTTGTGGGTGTGACTTTTTATCAGTAACCAAATGTTGGTCGGTCCATAAATACCACATAATGTAAGTACACTGAAGTAGCCTGTGACTTGTTGCGCAATAATAAAAATAAACGTCAACGGTTGCGATTGCACTGATAAGAGACACGTTGATAAGCGTCCTACAAATTGGCAAAGGCATTGGGTTGAGCTGAGTTGAGGTGGGGGTGAGAAATTGACGCATACGGAAGAAGGCACCATTCAAAGTCGCTGATCAATGGCAATACTCGTGCCAAGTATTATAAGTTGAATGAGACCTGGGGCTTGACAACAAGATGTCGACAAAATGCGACAAGCGTAACAAAAACAAGATGCGCTTCAATAATTAGAAAGAATGAGGAACAGACACATACACATACACACTGATACGCATACAAACGAGTACGCGAATGTTATCATTATCACAGTCATAAAGGGTGTCAAAGTCTATGACGCCGACGACCCTCAATGTTTTTTTTTTGTGCCCACTTATGACCAAATTAAACTGTTTGTCAAAATCTAATTATATGCAGTTGTTATAATCATTCCCCCATCCGTCACTAGCGGTTATCAAAATCGTTTCACTTGAATTCGATTATGCTGATGGCATCGTCAGAAATCGGGTGAATACAAATAAAACCGTCGTATATGTTTATGACCACTTGACTGAAATCACTTCGTAGGTAGGAGGTACTCGTCATATGTGTAACAAAATGTTCGTATCGCTTAAGCTTATTAGCGAACAATTTTACTACATTGATTGGAAGCTTCTGTCTTAGTTTTTATATGGTGTGATAAGTTTAAGTAGGGCATAAAATTGGTATTGATAATCCAACAGGGATTTGCCATATACAACATAACAAATTCCACACTTTCTAAAAATGGAACTTGATAAAGTTCAAGCAGAATTTATCAAATGAAACACGAAATTGCGGGTCCATGAACTTTAAGAACTTAATCAGCAGTTTCGCAGTATATAACATTTATTAATTTTTTTTTTTTTTTGTTTTAAGATAAAGCCCTGTACTCAGATGAATATGAATAGTAACACTTCTGAACAGCTTTAAAAGCTCCCTCTATTTTTATGAAGTCATTATCAATCATGCTTTACTGTAGCTTCTTTAAAATGTCTTAGTCCGCGTTTACACGAAGAAGTTTGCTTCATGAAGCTCTCTTCAATTCCGCGGTAGGTCATGAAGCTTTGCCTGCTTCGGCTGCCCCTCTTCACCTCTTCCCCACAAACAAAAACTTCATGAAGAACTTCATAAAGGAAACTTCATCGTGTAAATTCGGACTTATTTAGCGCAGCCTCTGTATTTTGTTGCTCTTACTTTTTCCTAGTATTTTCTCGAAATGTCGAAATCTTCATTTTTTGATTTACTCATCCTAGCGATCTTTAGTTTAAACTTTCTTGAAACAGCTTTTCCACCATGAGCTTGTCTATCTTATCAAAACAAGCTTAGCTAAAAGCTCCAGCACTATCCTCCCACCACAACTCTACACAAAAGCTTTACACACAAAGCTCTATATAAACATTCCTTATTATCAATTAATTACCTAATAATATACTCATAACTTCCGACTTTAGACCAAACAATTAATCGATCATCTTGACTCGCTTCTCCAATTAACACCACACCAAAATCTGATTAGCACATTTTGTTGAGTCAAACAACACGAAAAGTAAACATTTCTTTTAAAAATAAACCAAAAGTTGGCCATATCTCAGCATGGCTGTTAATTAAACCGTAGATCACAATCGTATGTGGCCTGTTCATGTGGTCATATCATGGTTAGGCCGTGATCCTGCTGGGCAAATTGATTAGCAGCTGAGTTCAAGCAATTAAATTATGGCCAAAATAATTTTTAAAATATTGAACTAAATCGCGTGTTTAAGAATTATGCTGTTGCCTTGCCAAAACGTGTGGGGATTTTGTTGTTTATATTATTATCTACTATTATTTATAGTCGGAGGGAGGGGTGCCCATCAGCTGGCTAAATATTGACGCTGGCTAAATGCCAAAACGTTTTTCCCTATCAAAACAAAACCAATTGCAAATATTAACAGAAACAGGCCTTAAATGGTATGCTAAATATTGAGCGAGGTTAGTTCGCATATTCAATTTGGTGTATGTACTTAAGAAAGTTTAAAGGTGGAAACTAATTAAAGATCAGAGAAAAAAAAATTTTTTTATTCATGAATATCTATGTATTAAAGGTGAATAGTTCAAGAGAAAGTGAACAAAAATGAGTTGCTCAGATTGAGTAATATACAAATTGCTAGCTAGGCGCTACGATGAAAAACAAAAAAGTTTTTCTCACTAGAACTAGTTTTTAGACAGATCGTTCCTAGGGCATCTATATGCTATAGTCACCCGATTTTGTTACATTTTTTCAGAATTATGTGGAAGCATATAAAACTAATATATACCACGATTGGTGACGCTACGATGGAAAACAAAACAGTTTTTATCATTAGATCTTGTTGTTTGACCGATCTTTCCTATGGCAGCTATATGCTATAGTAATCCGATTTTGATACATTTTTCCAGAATTATGTGAAAGCATATAAAACTAATATATACCTCGATTGGTGACTCTATGATGGAAAAAAAAGGTTTTTCTCACTAGAACTAGTTTTTAAGACCGATCGTTCCATTGGCAGCTATATGCTATAGTCATCCGATTTTGATAAATTTTTCCAGAATTATGTGAAAGCGTATAAAACTAATATATACCACGATTGGTCCCGCTACGATGGAAAACAACAAAATTTTCTTACTAGAACTTGTTGTTTGACCGATCTTTCCTATGGCAGCTATATGATATAGTCATCTGATCCGGCCGATTCCGACAAATGTACAGCTTTTGTACATTTAAAGCCTTTTTGCAAAGTTTGGTCAAGATAGCTTTAAAACTGAGGGAGGAGATGGCATAGAAACAGACAGACAGACGGACATGGCTATATCGACTCAGCTCGTCCTGCTGATCAAGAATATATATACTAAATGGTATCCTTCTTTGCGTTACAAACATCTTGACAATTTCAATATACCCTCTGCAAGGTTATAAAAAAGCATTAAAATCTCTCGCCTACTAAAAAAAACTTCATGAAAATTGATTCATTATGTAAATCGCGTCTTAGTTCAATATTTTAAAATCTGATAATCAAATTCAAGTTCGTTTCGGGACTTTAAAATCTCTTAAACTTGATATAAGACATTATTGTATACATTATTTATATTCAATATAAGTTTTACTTTAATGTTTTAAAATTAAAGTTTAATTTATAAGTAATAATAGAAGAAATGCACAAAAAATCTTAAAATTTTTAAAACAATGAAGTTCATACATAGAATTAGAATGACTTCTTATTTTGCTCTTTTTTGTTCAATTGCTCATATGTTAATTTTTGATCAGCTGCTCAGATACTCGTTCCTTTTTGATCAGCTGATAAGGAATTATATATAATAAAACTGACTTTTTCTGAGTTCAGGGTTGATTTCTAAAAATTTATAAGTTACACTCAGAAAAACATATCATTCTAAATTAAGGTATGACCATGATTAAATTTACACCGTTTTGTTTTTAAAATTTAAAGACATTTTTATAATTTTTTCCTTGAATCACTCAGAAATCAGTCTTCCATTTTAGAACATAAGATTAAGAATAATCAAAAAAACAACTTGAAATGAGAATATGATTCTCAGATTTGAAAGTTCCGAACTTAGTCAACTTTTGAGATAGTTTAGAATTCTTGATTTTTTTTTCTGAGTGTACCCCAAAAAAATTATTAAAATAAAAGAAACCCATTAAGCTATGCTTTCTTTCCGGTAATCCAAAATTTTGAAAACTTACATCTGGATAATGGGATTATAAAGAAACAGATTCAAAAATTATTTCTGGATCAAACCTCTGGTCCCTAAAAGGGAATTTAAATCTAAGAGAAGTCATCAAAAAGTAAGAAACTGAGCAAATTGAGCAACTGAACAAAAACTAACTTGTGAGTGAGCCACTGAACAAACAAAATTGCTGAACAAAAATGAGCAACAATTTACATAAAACTGACATTTTCAATAAGCTCATCAAAGAGTGCAAAACTGAACAAAAAGGAGGACGAGTTTGTAGATCAAAGGATCAACTGAGCAAAAAAGTGAGTAAAGTGAACAACTGAACAAAGTAACCTCACTTTATTCACTTACTAAGTAAAATAAACAATTGAACACTAAAAAGTAGGCAACTGACATTTTTATCAAACTCATCAAAGAGTCAAAAACCCAATTAAAAGATGTGAGTGAACAACTGAACCTAAAGGGTCAAGTGAGTGAGATCTACTAAGCAACAAAGTGAGTAAAGTGCAACTGACTTTGTTTACTGAAATGAACAGTTTTACCCAACACTAATGCATACCATATGTACATATATATGTCCAATTAAGATTGAGACACATTTAAAGCAAATTGCGTGCAATTTGATCGACAGACGCCTCACTAAGCGATTGTTTGCAGTGATTTATTTGCTCAAATTGCGTAGTCCATGCGAAACGCAATTTCAATTTGCAATTTGCAATTGTCAAAGTGCAATTGATACACAATAATAATAGTAGTAGTTGAAGTAGTAGTATTTGTAGTTCATTGCTGCCTGACATGATGTATCCGCATGCTTCCTGAACTGAATTCAACCCTAGCTAACAAACCAGCAAAGATAGCTTCATTTTTATTCTATAGAGGTGAGATTAGCTGGATTTAAGATGATGCTCATAAATTTCTGGACACTTGACTGTTTTATGCTAGCGCTCTCTCTCCTTCTCTCTCTCTCTTCCCTCTCGCGGCGTCTAAAAATGGTCTTTTGATTTACGCAATGTTATATACATGGATATAGATATAAATATTTGTCTTTGGCACTCCAACGCTTCAGATTGACATTGGACAGTCAAGCTGTCACTTTATAAATTTTCACTTGTCTCCCAGCGGTCGTTGTACGCGAAACCTGTTTAAGGAGTTAAAAATACGTGGAAAATATAAATATTAAATAGAAAATTTCGCAAAATGTGTCGCGACTTTTTCAATCGGTAAATATTTTTGTGTACAAAAATAGAAAACTCAAAAACTGAGCATAAACAAAAATAAAACCGGCCAAAATTAAACAAAAAAGCGGCATTAAATCGGTTTAATTATAATGGTGTGATACATTTTCTTTTTTGACCTTCAAACAAATGGAGATTTAGCAGCAAAATTACATGGAACTATTAAAAATGATAGCAAAAAATATATATATAATATAAAATGATAAAAAATATAATTTAATAAAAATAAATTCAAATTTGAATATTTGACTAATTTTGTCCAAAAGTTTTCAACGCATAGAAATATTCATTTCCGATCACATGAAGTAAATATATTCTTGATCAGCGCCCAAGCTTATTCGACTTACTTTATCCGAACGTCCGTCTATCCGTCAGTGTGTTATAAATACTAAATACTTTTAAAAAAATTCTGCAAAATTTAGTCCAAATCGGATGACTATATTATATGGTCCAAAAACTAGTTTTAGTAAAAAAATTTTTTTGTTTTTAATGGTAGATTCTTTAAAATTGGTATTTATGATTTCTACACAGCTCTGGAAATTTTAAACAAAATCGTACGGCTATAACATATAGCTTCCATAGGAACGATCGGTTCAAAAACTAGTTCTAGTGAGAAAAACATTTTTGTTTTTAATGGTAGCATCTCTATACTTGTCAATCGTGATTATTATGTGCTTTAAGACAATTATGCCGAGTTTGAACAAAATCGGATAAATATATCGAATAGCTGTCATTGGAACGATCGGTCCAAAAACTAGTTCTAAAAACTTTCACACAGTTTTGAAAAGTGAAAAAGAAATCATTTTTGTTTTCAATGGTAGCATCTTTTTATACTTCTTAATCGTGATTATTATGTGCTTTAATACAATTTTGCTGAGTTTGATCAAAATCGGATAAACATATCGAATATCTGTCTTGGGAACGATCGGTCAAAAAACTAGTTCTAGTGAGAAAACTTGTTTGTTTTCTATCGTAGCATCACCAAACGTGGTATTTATTATATTTTATATACTTCCACACAATTTTGGAAAGTTTGATCAAAATCGGATGACTATAGCATATAGTTGCCATAGGAACGATCGGTTCAAAAACTAGTTCTAGCAAGAAAAACTTGTTTGTTTTCTATGCTAGCATCTTTATACTTGTTAATCGTGAATATTATCGGCTTTAACACAATTTTGACAAGTTTGATCAAAATCGGATAAATTTATCGTATAGCTACCATATACCAATCGGCTTTTGGCTTCGTCAGAAAGTGGCGCCATCTGTTGGTCAACTTGGAAAATCACTCAACTAACCTTGTTCTAAGAGAAAATTAAATTTTTGTAAGAAAATCAGGAAAACCATTGCCTATATAAAATAAAGAAACTGCAAGGGTACTTAAATCCAGGGCTGCAAACCGGTTTTGAACCGAACCGGTTCGAAACCGGAACTCTGACTTTTCTTTTACTGTGATCACAACACTGAACCGAACCTGTTGTGAAAAAAATAGTTGAACTTGAACTTGTTCCGAACCAATACTTTCGGTTCGGTTCAGCAAAAGTTACAAGTCTTAGTAAAGCGGGTTTTTACAACACTAAAATTTATTTTGTTTGATGAAAGAAGAAGAATTGACCCGCAAAAAAGTAAACAAAAATACAAAAAATTTGAATAATTTTTTTTTATATTTTTAACAAATTAATTGCAATTTGGAAAAAACTTTGGAGGAACTAAGGTTCAAACCAAAACCTTAGCACAAAAACCTTAAACCTCAAATTTTTGAACCTTAACCATTGGTAAATTTTGGTTCGAATCCGCAAACCGGATCTCTACAAAAATTATTTCGGTTTGCAGCCCTGATTTAAACAAATTTTTACTGAAATCTGCGAACCATTTAATTATCGCCTACAGCAATCAATCACATTTTTTACTTCTTCCATTCTAAGACCCAAAATTTGTGCAAGATATAATTAAAATACTGCTTATGGAACATAAACCTTAGATGAGTCGTTAAAGCAAGTCATTCCCATGTGTTCTACAAAGGTTCGATTTGGTCGATTTTGGGTTGAATACATGGGATAGATATACTTTGAATATACAGCCCAGTTTGCAACTGTTTATTGGGCGCCTAAAAGTATGTGCTAAAAATTTAAAATTCCCAACCTAAATATTAACCCAATTTAAACACCTTTAAGCGCCTCACTTAATAGCTTGTTAATCAGTTTAACAGCTAGCAGATTTCCAATAAATTTTGAAATACCTTCAAGTGGCTGATAACTGATAATTCTTGCAATATCTAATTAATAAAGAAAAACACTTTGATTGTTAATACTATTTTTGGGCAATTTATCTATGAGTTTGACAGCTTGATTGCCTGAATCAAAACTTTTTTTATGGCCGATTATTTTGCTAGCTGTGTGGTTTTTAGTATCTGTTTGTGCCAGGCAAAGTGTGCACCATGTCAGCTAACCAATCCCAAGAAATATTTGCAGACGAGCAGCAGCAGCAACAGCAAGACGAATTGACCAGGTCTTAAACAATATGAAATAAGTACACTTGGAAAAAATGCCCATTCTTAATCTTAGTAGGAGAGGTGATTGAATTTAGATTGATTTGAAAACTATAGATTGACTGTTAATAACCTGAAAGTGAGAAAAATAATAATAGTAATATAAAACTTATTTATCAGAAAACTTATTTTTTCTAAGAATTCTGTACTGGAAAATTAAGTATATACGATCTTAAAATCCGACTAAGTTCGTTATTTTTAAATTTGAGAACAACATTCCCTTTTCAAGTTCTTTTTGGAACTACAAAATTCTGTAAACTTGAAATAAGATTTTTAGTATATATATTTTATATATTTTTTGTTCGATTTTTTTTCTGAGTGTATAGACAAAGCAAGAGAAAGATTAACACATATACCCGTAATTGAGTGGCTTTTGAAAGGATATATCCAAATGATTGATGAGTGCTTGTGTGCCAGATAGTTGAAATACCTCCAACTTATCTAAATTCCATGCTAACCCACACACACACACACACACACACAAAAACAACTAACCATTCCTATCACATTTCAGTTGCTTGAAGGTATTCAAAATGAAGACATCAACTATGGATAAAATCTGTTATTTCCTGGCCGAGCTCCTGGGCACCGGTATACTGGTTTTCCTTGGCTGCATGGGCTGTGTGGAGACGGAGCACTTCCATAATATGCATTTACAGATGGTATTGAATTTTGGTCTCGCTGTTTTAATTGCCATACAATGTTTTGGCTGTGTATCCGGCGCTCATCTAAATCCTGCTGTTACGGTGGCTGCCTATGTCTATGATATGGTCACGTTGCCGGTGGCTTTCATTTACTTTGTGGCCCAAATGTTGGGTGGTTTTATTGGCTATGGTCTGTTAAAGGTACTGCTGCCCACGGCCACTGTGGCCGTTAAAAATGGTCTGTGTGTGACGGAACCCAATCAGTTTGTGACCGGCGGTCAGGCTTTTGGTATTGAGTTTATCATAACGGCCATTTTGACCTTGGTCTGCTGTGGTGTTTGGGATCCACGGAATTCCAAATACCATGATTCGGTGGCCATACGTTTTGGTTTGACTATTGCCTGTCTGGCTTGTGCGGCGGTAAGAGATATTAGAAGTCAATTCTTTATGGGAAACTAAATTTTTTTTTATTTTTTCCAGGGACCCTTCACTGGCGCCAGCATGAACCCAGCCAGATCTTTTGCACCGGCCTTATGGAATGGATACTTCACACACCACTGGATCTACTGGCTTGCACCCTTGAGTGCTGCCGCTGTTACGGCCGTTGCCTACAAGGCGGTATTCCGACGAGAGGTGGTTGAGGCACAGATTACCAGCGGCGAGAAATTACGTCAGCTGGAGGATGTACAGCTGACATAGGATGCCAAAGACATACCATATACTTTTTTGTACCATAAACTGCTTCAAAAAAAAAAAAAAAAGAAGCAAATTTAGTTTTAAGCCTAAGACCAATCGAATTGCATACACTTATATGAACTATTCGATAATAAAGAAATGTAGAGAGATTTTTTTCAAATATTCCAAATATTTATTGACCATCAAGGCATACTTTAAGGGGCATTTAACTGTGTATAAACGGGGTTACTAATACCGATTTTACTTAATAATTTGTTTTGATGTTTAATCAGAAATGAAAGCAGTCATGGAATTAGGAATTAAACCAAACCAACCCGCATTTAGGCTCTCGTTAACCAAACCGTCAATTAAACTTTCAAAAACTTGATACGTTTTCTCTTTTAAGTTTTTTGACCGGCATTTACTTTAAAATTCGATTTAAATCAAAATAAATGAAGATGTTTGAGACATTTATATTATATATGCGCGCGTGAGCGATTTTTTCTTCACGTAACTCACGATTCACGAAATAAAAATCACTTGACGCACGATTCACGCACACAATTTTTTAAGCGTTTTGCGTCACGCACGATTCATGCACGATTAAAGGAGAATGTTCACGCACGAATGTTCACTTACGCCCCACCCCGAATTTTTGTGTGAGAGACCTTAATTCTATCATGAGTGTCATGGTCACACTGCGACATTTGTATGGAGCAGCTGCGAGCAGCGGATTCACGAAATCATAAGCAAATCAGTTTTAGGAATAATATTATTAATTAATAGATTAATAGAAAAAGAGTTCGTGAATACTGCATGACTTATTTTCACAAGGTATATCTTGAACACGCTCGAGTCACGCACGGATCACGGATGCACACGTACGAAAGGCTGTGTTTTCTCACGATCATGTCGTGAAACGACGTGTTAGACTACCATTTGTCGTCAATATATTTAAATATAAATTGGCCAAATTTAAGCTAAATTGACTGACTCTATTGACTGTTCACTTGAGGCTCTTGGGTCTTAAACAAATAGATTGTATGTATTACATGAAATCGAGTTTGAATTGTTCGAATAATAAACTTATTTAAAATTAAGAAAGAATTACTTTTGCTGGCCTTTCGGCAACATTTAGAAAGTTGTTCAAGTTCTGGTTCTTCTTAACCTGATATAGGGATTTTCAAACAATTTTTATTTTATTTGAAACGAACCCTTAAGCCCTATACGGACCTGCGGTAGTAATTTGCTTTTCACATATACGTAGTGGAACGTAAGTTAGTTGCCCAGATTTATTAAGAAATTACACCAAACTTGGTTTATTGGTATTATTCAATTACCATAGCGATGGTCACTAATGAAAATGTTTTTGAAAAAATTGAAAAAAAAAGCTATGAAATGAAAATGTAAGTTTGCATACCGAAAATAATGTAAAGTTTTGCATAATACATTAAAAGTGTATTAGTCTGTGTTTATAATTTCGTGGCGTAAAAAGGAAGTTGTTGTTTATTTGTATACTCTTTAAGAAAAAAGGTTTGGGTAATTTATATTGTCTGTACTCTAAAAATATCGGAAAGAATATTTTGTTTAAAATAAATTATGACGAACAATTCTGCGATTTTTTTTCAACGAAGATATATTGTTTTGACCAAATGTTCCCTTGCCCAGAAGTATGTCGTTGTGAATACTTCAAGATACCCCTTTTACCCATTTAGGATTTGGTGTATCAAAATTGTATGTGGTTCAAACGAAATACTTGTCAAAAGTTTTGTGCTGTCTACAATAATTTAAAGTTTAAACCTTAGTCCATTTTCCAACACTCTTACAACAACATCACAAAATTTATCAGCATTCCATAAATATTAATTGTTAAAAATGCCGGAAGACGATGATGCCCCTAAAAGGTTTGCATTTCTCTTCAGCACTGGCTAACTTAATCTATCATCCACATATCCACCCACAGATCCTGGAAGAGTACGCTTTGGGAGTACTTTGTACTCTTTCTCTCCGAACTTCTGGGTACCGCTTTGCTTGTATCTTTGGGTTGTTTGAGCTGTATAGTTGGGCCTGATACCCAAAATAATCTAGTTACAATTTCTTTTGCCTGGGGATTCGCCGTGCTAATTGTCGTACAATGTTTTGGTTGTGTATCCGGGGCGCATGTCAATCCATCCGTTACATTGGCTGCAGCCATCTACCAATTGGTATCGATACCTAAGGCTTTGGTCTATTTTGTGGCCCAGATGTTTGGCGCCCTCGCCGGCTATGGCATAATAGTGGTGGTTTCTCAATACTATTCGAAGAACGGCTTGGGATTTTGCCAATTGGCAATCGCTCCGGAAATAAAAGTTTGGCAGGCGGTCATTATTGAGTATTTGATAACGCTGACCCTGGTCTGGATATGTTGTAGTTTGTGGGATCCGCGGAATAAACATAACACAGACTCGATAAGCATACGTTTAGGTCTGGCTGTTGCAGGCTTAGTGTTTTCCGCCGTAAGTATACAAGTGTTAACGGATCAAAAGAGATGTTCCATAATATTTGCCTACCTAACATAGGGTAACTTTACGGGCTGCAGTCTAAATCCAGCCAGAGCCTTTGCCCCGGCTCTTGTGAATATGAATTTTAAGGATCAATGGGTCTATTGGGTGGCTCCAATTTCAGCTTCCTCCACGGGCGCTGTGCTGTACAGATTTGTATTCCGCCGCGGAGCAGTATAAATAATATACAAAATATATTTACTTAAATGTAACGCATAACGCATTTAATCAATCGATGTTCTTCCTAGTACTTGTGCGGGAAGACGTTATTCAAAATGAACGCGCTGTCCTGTAGTAGCTAACTGACTACCACTTTTGAGTAGCTTTTATAATGACCCTGCACGTAGCCATGGGCATACCTACAGTTTCTTTATCGGGAAGGCGGTTGTTGGTACTTAGTGCCTTGTCTGGCGGTTCCAGGGCTTATGTCGCTGTCTGTCTCTCTTGTAGGATTTGGGCATCATTAACCGTCGAGGTGGTATTAGCAGGGGTTTATGGCTGCTTGGCTGTCGGTAGCTAGTGTTCAGCGTCTGTTGTATGTGTAAAGGCCCTAGGCGGATTCGCCGAAGATTGGTGGTCTGGAATCATCAGTATTTCTGCGGTCCCGGCAGACCCGGATTCCACTCTTCTCTAGAAGGTATGAAGTAAAAGAGGGTTGAGAGGTATTCTATTAATCTATCCAAAACGCTAAAGATCATAAGCGTAGCTCTATTTTTGGCGGAGATACGGTAGATTTTAGGTTAGAAAATTGTTATTGAGCGTTTTAAGGTCCAAAAACATTATTTTATGACCGTAAAATGGGCCATTCTGGTACGTAGTCCTATAGAAGAGTTTTCAATCTATTAAAAACGCCAAAGATCATAAGCGTAGCTCTATTTTTGGGAAGATATGGTAGATTTTAGGTAAGGAATTGTTTTTGAGCGTTAAAGGGTACTAAAACATTATTTTTTGACCGTAAAATGGGCCATACTGGTACGTAGTCTTATAGTAGAGGTTTTAATCTATCCAAAACGCCAAAGATCATAAGCGTAGCTCTATTTTTGGCGAAGATATGGTAGATTTTAGGTAAGGAATTGTTTTTGAGCGTTATAAGGTACTAAAACATTATTTTATGACCGTAAAATGGGCCATACTTATCCAAAACGCTAAAGATCATAAGCGTAGCTCTATTTTTGGCGAAGATACGGTAGATTTTAGGTAAGGAATTGTTTTTGAGCGTTATAAGGTACTAAAACATTATTTTTTGACCATAAAATGGGCCATACTGGTACGAAGTCTTACAGTAGAGGTTTTAATCTTTCCAAAACGCTAAAGATCATAAGCGTAACTCTATTTTTGGCGAAGATAAGGTAGATTCTAGGTAAGAAATTTTTTGGGCGTTATAAGGTACTAAAAATTATTTTTTGACCATAAAATGGGTCATACTGGTACGAAGTCTTACAGTAGAGATTATAAGCGTAGCTCTATTTTTGCCATTAAAAAAGTTTAGAACCAGTTTCGGGGTTCTTTAAAAATTCAAAATATCGGTATGGTTCTGACTTTTAATCGGTTCGTTTCGGTATACGGTGCCGCTTCAGTTATTTTTATTGTCAAAGCGATACCGCTTTTTTATCTATGGTATTTTAGTTACCTTCGAGTATCTTCTCTATTCCTTACAAAGTAACAAATTGTGCTTAAACAAGTTTTACATTAAAGCCTCAAAAATGTTACACACACATTTTTTTCTAAGAAGTTTCGCTTTTATTGCCCCAGTCAGAGCGCCACATGCGCCAAATGATTAAGATCTTAGAACGATAAGATTTGCGTGCTCTGTGTACTGTGGGCCCCATAATTACCCACCGAAAAGTCCCCTTGATTGATTGTTTTCCCATGAAGGCGATTTTTTTGAGGTAGAACACAAGAATCATATCTGCCACGAAATATCCATTTGATAATTAGCATTAAGGTTTTATAATTGATATTGATGGATTGAAGGCGAAATTTTTTAAATCGCAGCGCCATGCGCCTCGGATTCGCCTTCAGTTCATTTCAGTCAACATGTCGCAGCAGAAGCTAAATAATGCCAACTCCAGCTCCTTTCAAGAGCGTTGGTGGTATTTACATCCTTGGCAAAGGCAACGTGTGGCAGCCTTTTTTGGTGAAATGGTGGCCACGGCCACTTTTGTGTTTGTTGCCTGCATGGGATGTGTCCAGACGCCGCTGTTCATTAACTCGCATTTTCGGGGTGCTCTGAATTTTGGTTTGGGCATTATGATAGCCATTCAGTGCTATGGCTCGGTATCGGGAGCTCATCTCAATCCGGCTGTAACATTAGCTGCCTGGATTTATGGCGGTGTGATCACTTGGCGTATGGCCATAGCCTATTTGGTGGCTCAGGCGGCGGGAGCTTTGATTGGGTATGGACTTATAGTGGCCGTTTTGCCTGGGAATGCCATCAAGGGAGTGGATAATCCGGCGGGTGTGTGCGTTACCGTGCTTGCCAGCGATATAACCATATTGCAAGGGGTTTTTATTGAATTCCTTATTACCTGCTGCCTGGTAATGGTGGCCTGTTCGGTTTGGGATCCACGTAATGCCAAATATAAGGATTCGGTGCCATTGCGTTTTGGTTTGGCTGTTTCCAGTTTGATTATGACAGCGGTGGGTATTGAAAAGGGATGCAAACCGTTTGCGAATAAGAACCGGTTCGGTTTAGTGATTAGTATGCAAGAATCTAGATTTTCTGATTAATTGGAGTTCTAAAATGAATTTTAGGAAATTTTAAAATTTAAAATTTTTTTTAATTTTTTGAGATTTACCTTTCAGGTATTTCGCAATATCTTCTAAACGGCATATCCGATTTTACTTAGCTTTAAAGTTAAAGAAGAAGAATAAATACGTCTAAAAATAAGTGCTTTACACTTTTTACATAAAGCTATTAGTTTCGGAGATATTGCATTTTGTAAAAAAAAGAAATTAAAAAATTTTTTTTTTCATTTTTTACATTTTTACCTACAAAAAATTAGAAAAAAATATCTTAAAATATTTCTTTTGGTCAGTTTATTTTAATGATCATAAAAATGCTTTAATTACGCGTTAAACAAGCTATCGTATGTTAAAATCTATTGAAAACCCGCCAAGTTATCGTCATTTTAGACAGGGCTACCTAAATTATAAAAAGTAAGGGTTAAACTGTACTTTTGTTGAGTATATACCCTAAATCGGTTGAAATTTGTTATATCTGATGAATTAACCAGATTTGTGGGACATATTCAACTTGAAAATTGTTTTAGGTGGGAAAAATGGAGAAAAGGAACAGAATATAAAATATTTAAAGTCCCTGGACTTTCTATAGTGCTCAGTAATGTTTTTCATTATGATTTCAAATGGAATTCCTTAAACTCTATTTGAAATTAAATATATTTTGATTGATTTTGGACCTCAAAATATATCATTGATATTTTTAGTTAATTTTTATGGTACAAAAAACAGAAAATTCCCATATTTCTGCAATTTTTAAAGAATAGCGAAAAAAATGGCTACAATTTGTTTCGTTTCATAACCGGTTTGCATCCCTGTTGCCTTCGGCAAGTATGACTAATATCCACTCGCAATTACAGGGTCTTTTCACTGGAGCCAGCATGAATCCCACACGTTCTTTGGGTCCGGCTGTGTGGAATAATTCTTGGGATTATCACTGGATTTATTGGGTGGGTCCTCTGGTTGCGGGTGCCGTCACTTCGCTTATCTACAGATTTGCCTTCAAGGGTGACGAGGTCATTGAGTTGCGCAGCTCAAATGCCAAAATTCGTATACTTGAAGTACCCTAAGCATAATTCTAATTTTAAGCTACATTATTAAGTATCGAATTTTAAATAAATTATTACAACAAATATAGCATACATTTGGGCTGCTATCAGTAAATGGTTTATTGAACCGCTGACTCATCTCCTAATATCTTAATACACATTTGTTAATCTTGATTGACAACTCAAGTGATATGAAAGCACTTAAGTCATAAAGAAACAATAAATCTGATATATAAACAATAAACACAATGAAATTATATTTATTGCCAATTTGAATGGACAAAATGATAACTAAGCATTTAATTTCTTATCACTTGTTCTAAAGTAATCCCTCTGTCCGGTGCAGTTCAAGTGGCACAAAAAAAACGTTGTTGTGGGCAACCTATTAAATAGTGCTCGTAAAACTATTTTCATTCCAATTCAAAACTCACACAACATCGTCAAATCAAGCTCGTATAGGACCAGAGTGAGGTAGCCACAAAGTAAATATGAGAAATCTACAATAACAACTCGCACTGCATTTCTATATATAGGAATTGAAGGTTTTGGTTTTAACCTTTGTTCAGCCCACGTTTTACCTAATTTAAAAAGAAAACCAGTTAAATTGTTAAAGTTATGGTACCTATTAAAACTGTTCTATCGAGAGCTATATTTTCTATGACCAGCAAGCAGAAACTAAGGCTTACAATTAAATAACATAAAATTTTAATTTATAGAAGGAATGGTGGTGATTCTAGATGATTTTCATGTATTTAACACAAATCTGTTCGGTATTATGATCCATCACGTTAGGATTTTAGTTAATTTGTGCCTTTAGTTGGTAAAAAAAAAACAATAATTGTTTGAGACAATTTATTTTAAAGCTAAGGAATAGTACTGTACGTTAATATCAAGGAAAGTTAAAACAATCGCACGGGTTGTCCACAAAATATGCCTTAAAATTGTCAAATTATGCACTAATAGCAACTTAAGACGTGATGGAGCATTTTGCCAAACAAAATCGTGTTTAGCAGACTAAAGTCATATAGAGTCACCAACACACCTTCTATAAACGGGACCATGTTGCCTAGTGTCATTGACAACAACAACTTTATGCTGCAGTGAAAATTTTCCTTTGGCCAGGCCTGTTGTTATGATTGTTTTTAAGTCTCTCTGTTTGGTTTTTGCGCAAATGGGAAAGTAATGTTAGCTAAAGAGAACCACAATTGCTCTGAATTGTTTATACAAAAGTTTATTTACAATGCTAAGACTTAAGGCACGTTTGGGCAGACGAATACTGAAAGATTTTAATTTGAATGTGTATTTTACCCACTGAAAAAAAAACCTACCTTACTGAAATAAATATATTTCGCTTTATAAGACTTACTTTCTGTTGTAGATTAACTAAAGCTGGGTTAACGCTGTTCGACGCATGACATATGATAATCTAGTAGACCCTTATATTGTCATGTATTCATTGTGAATAGCTTGTCATTTGGCATTGAAATCAAGGCAACATGAAGGCTCACTAGATTATCATGTCTCATGCGTCGAACAATGAGAACTCAGCCTTATACCGTTTGACTCATGACACATGATAATCAAGTAGGCCCTTTTGTTGTCTTGTTTCATTGTGAATAACTTGTCATTTGTCATTCAAAACACGAAAATATAAAGGCTTACTGCATTATCAAGTCTCATGCGTCGGACAGTGTAAGCCCAGCCTAACTATGGACTGATTTTGTAATTTTCTCGATAGCTTATTTGTCACATAAACTAACAAATAACAGAGTTAATAAAGTTGTAAAGTAGAAGATAAGAAATTGTCCATAAATGTCATATTTTTAAAACCAAAAAATTATTGCATATTTATAAATGGCAACCCTTTTACAACACTACAAGAAAGGACGGATTTCTGATTCATTAAACTTTTTTGCTCATACTTAAGCTCAATTGTACAGTGCCCCCTTCACTGTCACCCGCGCTTTCGCTCTCGCGCATGGTGTCATAAGAAGGTGTGGCGCTCGCTCGACATTTCTTCAGTGTGCAGCTATGGCAAAAGATCTTTCATTTTCGCTAGCAAAAGCTCTCATTTTACAACGGACAGCAAGCACCCTCACCAAGCCTACAATATCAAATTTAAGCTGGTTTTTTAAAAAGAGACACCCTGTATAAAGGAACAATCCTTGCTAAAGTTGATGCTAGTGAACAAAATATAGCCAATTGTTATTCTTAGGGCCGATTTCAAATCTTGCTGATAACATTACAGGCTACTTAAGCTGGCCGATAAGACAAGTTTCGTTGTCTTAAGTCAACATTAGCTTGTGACTGGGTGCTAACTTAGCTAACTTTAAGTTTTTGACACCATGATGACTTATAAGTTTCTTCAAGCTAATTAAAAATAAAAAAAAATTTTATATGAAGTTCAAAGGTGGAGTTGAAGCCCTAGAACAAAATATCCATTGCACCACAACTGACTAAATAGTGGCAACTCTTTCGAAAAGTGCAACCCATTGTATGGCAAGGAGTTGCCACTTTTTCACAAATGTTAAATATTTGGTTAACATTAAGATATGAAAGCGAAAATTTTAAAATCTGCTTTTGAGATAAAGTAAACTGCAGCTAAAGTAGACTTTATCAGCAAGATGTAAAAATGGAGCTATGTGTCACATAAACTTACAAATAACAGAAAAAATTTTAAGTTTATCTGACACTTAAGAGCTATCTAGAGGATGAGAAATCAAAATCAATCAAAAATCAAAAAATAAAGGGTATCAAAACTGACACCAAACGTTTCAAAATGCGTCAAATATTTGAGCTAATCAAAAGAAGGGCATGCTGATAATTCGCGATTTGGCGATTTAGCGATTTCATAGTTGATTATTATTGATAATAGGCATTGTTAGAGAGATTACGGTCATGTGTATTTGAACTCATTGAGTACTCGCTAGGGGAAATCAGGCCACGGATGTAGCTGCATTCCCGTTAGTCAAACGTAGACAGTTCATATCGAAACACGCGTCATGGTGGAATCTAGCATTAATACCAGGTGCTACCTGATTGATTTGCCATTAATAAAAATGTAACCAACAAAATTGATATCTATTTTCAGTCGCTCAACCTGTTGGCTATTCCAACCAAAACAGTTGGACCGAGTATGCATTTTCTTTGGAGAATTACTGGCCACTGCCATGCTTATGTTTTTGGGTTGCATGGGCTGCATTGAATCGCCCGTTTACTCCAATACACACTTCCAGGGAGCGCTCAACTTTGGCTTTGTGGTGCTGATCTGTATTCAATGCTTTGGCTGTGTATCTGGTGCTCATCTTAATCCGGCTGTGACTTTGGCCTGCTATGTGTACAAAATGATATCCCTGTCGGGTGCTTTGGCCTATTTTGTGGCCCAAATGTTGGGAGCCTTTATAGGCTATGGCCTGCTGAAGGCGGTGCTGCCCACGGATGTCATTTTCAGTGAGGCAACACCCAGTGGAGTGTGTGTTACGGCTGTACATAGTGGTTTGACAGCCATACAGGGTGTGACCATAGAATTTGCCATTACCTCGATACTGATTGTGGTGTGCTGTGGTGTATGGGATCCACGTAATGCCAAATTTCAGGATTCAGTGGCCATACGGTTTGGTCTTACGGTGGCCTGTATTTCTCTGACAGCCGTAAGTAGCAAATAACTTTATTTTAGACACCCTGTATTTATATATTTTTTGTAATATTTCAGGGACAATTCACGGGAGCCAGCATGAATCCTGCACGCTCTTTTGCTCCAGCTATATGGAATGGTGCCTGGCAAAATCATTGGATCTATTGGGTGGGTCCCATGTCTGCTGCTTTGGTCACTTCTTTGATATACAAACATGCCTTCCGGCGTGAAGTAGAAGAGCTAGATCCGGAAACCACTTTGACTACGAAAGCAGAAATGAGCGGAGTGGATGTGGAGTTACCCTAAGTTAGGCTAAGTTAAGGATTTAGTTAGTTAAGTGTAAGTGGAAAACTTAGTTTAAATATATATCTTAAAGGAAATTGTGTGGTGAAAATTTTGAGAGCTTTTTTATTTGTCAACATAGTCCTTAAAAATAATTACCAACGAAAACACAACTCTATAGTCCTGGCTGGCTGCTTTCACTACTTAATGTGATGTGAGTGGCACGATAGTGTGGCGTATATGCATAATGCCACATATAGGGCACCACCACAGAGGCCAACACCTGACCAACCAATTGCAATAGAACCGATTGCGGATTGCCCTGAAATAAGGTGGGTATCAAAGTCCTGGCCGGATTCATAGAAGCTCCCGTCAGTTGACCCTGCACAAAAACCATTTATTATCCTTTCCTTAAATTCATTTTACCCCACCCTTCCAACTTACCCCCGCAAAACTGCAAGCTGTGACCAGCAAACCCATACGCAATGTTACCGAATCCAAAAAACGTCCATTACGCACATCCCACAAGGCACACCAGCCCAACACCAGCACCGATGTTAGTATACACTCAATGCACACAATTTGCAGATTGGATAAACTGGACATGGGCTCTACCAGGCAAACGGCGGGTTTATTGCCATCAATCACATCCTGGGGCAACATTTGCAGTAAGAGCAAATAACCAAACAAAGCACCAGCCAGCTGGCAGACCACATACAGTAGCATCATGTCGCTGGCAATGTAACCGAGAATGCAACAGGCAATCGAGATGCAGGGATTAGCATGGGCACCGGATATAAAGCCAAAAATGTGCATAATTATGACCACAGCCAAACCAAAATGAAGGCTAGAGATGAGTCCGCTATCCGTGCCCTGGCCATTCATGGCTGTGCCCATGCAGCCAACCAATATGTAGAGAAACATGGAGCTGAACTCACCAAAGCCACGCATAAATGTATAATAATCCAGAATCATTGTGTTGATATGCGTTTATAAAAAACAAACTAAATTTTGTGAAATGGTTATATGTTTGATGTGAGTCTCAGAATTCAAAGTAAAAATGCCTTCTCCATATATTAACAATAATGGAAATGTTTGCTTTCTAAATTTCATTGGAAAGTGTTTTTGAAACATTTTTTTTTAAAGACATCTCAAGTTTTTAAACAGATTAATCTATTTAATTTTGTAACTCTGCTCTAAAAAATTGTTTTGATAGTTTTCTTTCACAATATTCTGAAAAAAAAACTTTGATGCCATTTTTAGAGAAATTCTAATCAAGTTTAAACCAACTGGGAATCACTTTTGGAACCAGGTTTCAACTAGAAAAATATCTGACTGCATGTTGGTAATATCTATCAACTAAATAATCGAGCTAATTTTGTAACACGGCTCTCAAAAATTGTGTTAATGTTTTTCTTTTACATTATTCTAAAAAAAAAACATCCATGCCGTTTTGAAAGAGTTTCTAATTACGTTTAAACCAACTGGAAATCATTTTCGGTACCAGATTTGAACCGTAAAAATATCTTACTCCATATTACCAACGTATACACCGAATTTTAAATTCATAGCTCAATTAATAAGGCTTTGAATCACTTCGTAACTGGCTCAATCTGTCTAACTCTATATAACTCAGCTACACTCGAGCTAGCCTTAATATTTTCTGTGATATGGCTCTGAACCATTTTTAACCACTTTTTTAAACTGGTTCGGAACTGGTCTTGAACCAGTACAACATCAGACTTCTTTTAAAACTGTGATAGAATACCAGGGTTCACCTAATGGGCCTAGGACGTATCTATTGAGTTAGAATGGTTCAACAAATTTTTTTTAAAATTTTTTCGAAGTTAATTTTTTGTAAATTCAAAAAAGAATTTATTAGTGAAATAAAAGTTATTTAAACATTCGATATCATGGCATTAAACGTATAGATAAAACTAAAAAAAAAATACATAATTTATTACCAAAATGAAAAAAAGAAATATTTAATAAAAACAACTTTTGGTGAAGGACAAAGGGGAAGACATTAAAAAAATATGTGATTTTACTTTGAAATTTTAAAAATTTGCAATTTTTGTTGGATAACTTGAAAGCGCAATGATAGAAAATCTGTAATTAAAAATAGAGGACATTATTAATTTAAGAATATTTTTAAATTCAGAAAAATTAAGTTAAAAACTAAAAAAAATTGTAGAAGCATGATATAATATAAAACAAGGTCGATTAGTCCGATGGGGTAAACCGTTAGTTGGTTGTTTTAGACCAAATTTTTAATTTCTAGCTGTATTGAACGCTTTCTGCCAAAAAAAAAAAAAATGCAACACATGAACCTGTCTACAAAAATGAAAAAAAAAAAGTTGTAGCATACCCTATAGGCGCAGCGGAGAACACAACCAGCCAATAGTGTCAACTTCCTGTTAAATCAATTTCAAAACAAATTTGCCGTATACAGTTGGATTTCTCCTCGTTCTATAAAAAAAAGCTATATTTATAGTTGGAAGTCGCAGGAGAAATTATTTGGCTTTTATGGTAACCCCCCTTAATACTTATCTGGGTTCACAACCCTGGGGATGTCAAAGCCCTCGATTTTTATGGCAAGTTGAATAGCTTTTTTATACCCTTGCGCAAGGATATAATAACACCTTGGTCTGATGTTTGTCACGCATAAAATGAAGTAGCTTCGAACCCAAAAATTATATATTTTCTGGATGAGCATGACTAGCTGCATACAGGCTGCAGATTGGGCGGATCTAGAGATGGTCGCGCAACGGGATTCCTGACAGACGGACAGATAGACAGACGGACGGGCAATGCTCAATCTACACAGCTCGTCGTCCAAATCAAGAATATACATATATGGTTTATGGGGTCGGAAATAAATATTTCAATGCATTGCAAACTTTGCAAACAAAATATATTAATACACACTTTGCAAGTGTATAAAAGTATAAAGGTCTATTAAAATTAAATTTCTCGGCTGTTTTTGGATTAAAAAGAATCAAGATTCGCTGATATTAAACTTGAGGTGCGTTAATTTCAAATTTCAATTATTTTTGAATCATAGAAACATGAAAATCATGTCATATTTCAATAACTGCTTTATTTTTCGATAAGTTTTGACTTAGCAGTTGTTTGTTTAATACCTTAACATGTTGGCAAGTTTTAACCGTGATTTTAGATATGTAACATAAACATATTATATGCTTTCCAACGCGAAAAAATTATGTTTCTGTATGATCTTCGAAAAACCTAATATGCCGATTACAGTGTGACGCGGTTCTGCTGACCATGTTCGCCTTGCAAATAGTTTTATGAGACAACCACCAGCTCACATTTAATTACACTGTGCAAGTCGAAAAAAAAGACATGACTAACTTTAACGGTTTAAACCTAATTCTGGCCCTAGGAATCGAACTGCATCATTACTTTTTGAGTTACCACGATAGTTTCATACAAAAATTTTATTTAAGTTTTTCATCAAGTTGAAATTTCTTGTAAATTGTAAAAAAATTATATCTGATTCCCTTTAAATCTGATTAAATAGATTGAAATGTTCTCTTATTTACATCAGTTATGAAATTACCCAGAAATATATTATTAATCAGGGAGCAAGTTATTCTGCTGATCGCGGCCATTGTTGACTTTAAATTTTGTTGTCGCCATTTTAGCTTTTGATTTATTTGACAGTATTTTTTTGAGTATTTTTTTTCACCCATAAATTTTTATCGATTTCAAAACATTTATCGTTGGCGGTCACATTAATCTAAAAATCGAGGGGGGTAACACTAAACACTAACAAACACAAATTACACTGCAAGAGGAGGGCCTTAAGCAATTTGCACAGCAAAAGAACCTGAAAAATGTTTGCCAATCTAAAGAATAAGCTCATCGAGGAGGTAAAGGCGTCACCGTCCAAATTCCAGCAATTTGCGAATGCAGCTCAAGTAAGTTGAAGAAAGTAAGAGAGAGAGAGAGAGCGAGCGAGCGAGCTGGCGAAATGCTAATTAATGAAAACATACGCACACCAATGCCAAGGAAAACTGTGTGTGTGTGAGAGAGTGTGAAAACTGCCAGCACATCTAATAAACAACTGGCCGAGACAGAAATGACAATTGTTGACCCATTTCAAACTGGCCAGCTGCTGTCTGGGCTCTTGCACTCACACACACACACACGCACACAGTTAAAAAATCTGATTGTGACTTTCTAGGCCGCCGTGAGCTCATCATCATCCAGCACACCCAACAGCTCGGACACCAATACCAACACCAGCGCCACCAATGAGAATTTCTTCAGCATCACGGAGGAGGGTAACTTTGTTATCACCAATTGTAACTAATTTCTTATCAATAACAGAATTTTCATATTCCCACCAGACACGCCACAAAACTCACCGTATCGCATACAGAAGTTGCCGGCTTCAAGTGCCTCCTCGTTAAGGGCACGTTCCTCTACACAATCGTTAAATGGTTTGGGAGCAGTGCCCAGATCAAGGAAATTATCCAATTCATCAATGGCCAGCGATGTGTCCTTTCGTTTGCCCAACTATGAGGCACCGGCTGTATGTACATTTTTTTGGGTTATACTCTGTACCGTAGGTACTAAGAGTATATTGAGTTTGTGCAAATGTGTGTAACAGGCAGAAAGGAAGATTAGTATCAACAGCCGAGTCGATATAGCCATGTCCGTCTGTCCGTATAAACGCTGATATCTCAGAGATGGTAAGAGCTAGAGGTTTGAAGTGTATGGAACATATAATTCTTATACTTGCAGGCAGATCAAGTTTAGTTTTAATTTTTGCCACGCCCCCTGCCGCCCCCGCAATTTGAAAAAAACCTCATATCTTCCACAATTTTGAAGTTAGGTTGTTCGAACCTTTTAGACATATATTCTACTTATCATTACTTATCGAGCCCCCATACATTGTTTTCCGATCAGATGAACAATAGCAGAGTTGCCACCCCCATTATTTGGAAAACTCCTTAAATCTCCCACAATTTTGGAGATAGATAGTTCGAACCTTTTAGACATATATTCTACTCATCAAAACTCATTAAGCCCCCATACATCGTTTTCCAATCAGATGAACAATAGCAGAGTTGCCACCCCCACAATTTGAAAAACACCTCAAATATCCCGCAATTTTGGAGTTAGGTTGTTCGAACCTTCTAGACATATATTCTACTCATCATTACTTATCGAGCCCCCATACATTGTTTTCCAATCAGATGAACGATAGCAGAGTTGCCACCCCCACAATTTGAAAAACACCTCAAATATCCCACAATTTTGGAGTTAGGTTGTTCGAACCTTCTAGACATATATTCTACTCATCAAAACTCATCAAGCCCCCATACATCGTTTTCCGATCAGATGAACAATAGCAGAGTTGCCACCCCCACAATTTGAAAAACCCAAAATCCCAATTTTGAAGATAGTTGTTCGAACCTTTAGACATAATCTTCTAATGTTTTAGTGAAGAGTTGACAAATTAAAAACACCAAATCTCCCACAATTTTGGAGTTAGGTTGTTCGAACCATTTTAGACATATATTCTACTCATCATTACTTATCGAACCCCCATACATTGTTTTCCGATCAGATGAACGATAGTCGAGTTATAAGCAAAACAAATAATTACGATTTTTTTGGGCAGCACTTACACAGTTTGAGTTTCATTTATGTACAATCTTTGACAGGTACAGAGTATATTACAGTCGGGCTTGACCGACTTTCTTACTTGTTTTTTGTCAAGCAAAACTCTTTAACTAATTTTTCTTCCAGGTCTATCACCTACAATCGGATCTGGAAGACACCAGCAGTGAGCTAGACGATTCCGCTTCATCGGCACGCTTGGATGTCATTACCAAAGATCAATTGTATGATGCATATAAAAAGTCTTTGGATCGTTATCATAAATATCGTTGTCGCTACACGGATTTGGCCAAAAAATATAAGGAACTAGAACGTGATAGCACCAAGGCCAGGGTATGACTCAAGCTTGCTTATCTATATGTGTCTGATAAAAGTATGTAAACATATATATGTATTTACAGTCGGTGCTGGTGGAGACCCAAGACAAGGCTTTGCGTCGCATCAGCGAACTAAGAGAACAATGTACCCTAGAGCAACAGGCCAAGGCTCATTTGGAGGAGGCCTTACGCATAGAAATGGATGATATGCAATGCAAAATGCAGGCCTATCAAACTAAACTCAAATTACTAGGCGAGAACCCGGAAAATCTAGCCTTAGCCTTGGAGAGATCCAATGAAAATGAGAAATTAATCGAACTAGAGGAAACGAGCACAAATGGCAATGATCAAGAGGAGTTGCAGCAAATTACACAAAAATATGAGGCCTTGCGTAAACAGGAAGAGGAGAATGTGTTACTTTTGGCCCAAACCAAACAGGCCATACACACGGAACTGGAACACAAAGACCAAGAGTTGAGTTTATTGCAAGACAAACTCAAGCAATTGGAATTAGAACTTAAAAAAGGGCAAGAGGCCAAACAAGAAGCCGAGGCCAAAAGTATGACCAGCGAACATTTAATGAGCACACTTAAGCTACAAATGGACACACTAAAAACTGATCACGAGCAAGCCTTGCAGGATTTAAGTTTGCAGAATAAACAACTTAATGAAATGCTACAAAGATTACAACAAACCGAGGCTGAGTTACAGCAGCAGCTTACACAACAGCAACAGTTGAGCTTGGAAATGCAAAAAAATTTGGAAAAAGAGCGTGAATTGGTCAAGGAAAAATCCTCTGAAGCGGAGCTATATAAATTAAAATTGGAACAAAATAACTCAGAGCTGCTACAACAAGCACAAGCCTCAGTTTTAAACAAGGATAAAGAGCTTAAGGCTTTGGGTAATAAATTAAATAAATTAAAGAAACAACAGGAGCAACAATTGGCCAAATATAATGAACAACAAAATTTAAGTAAACAAGTGGAAAGTGAAAAGGCAGAACTACAAACCAGAGTCAGCTCCATACTAGAAGAGATTACCAATATGCAAACCCATTTACAGCAAGTACAACAATCACATGGCGAATTGGAGCAGGAGAAACTTCAAATGGAAACGCGTATCGAAGCCTTACAACAGCTACAAAGTGAAAATAGCAAATTGGCGGAAAGAAATTGCCTTTTGGCAGAACAAAATCATCATTTGGAAAAACAGCTGGAAGAGCAGGAAATGCCCAAACTTCAATTAAAGCTTAAACAGGTTTTAGATGAGCATTCCAAATTGCAAAATACACAGGAATTAATGGATCATGATCATCGCAGGCTACAGGATAAATGTGATGCCTTTGAAAAGGAGAATTTGTTAAGAAAAGATGAGCTGGAGTGTGTGAAGCAAGAACTGGAGGCTAAAGAACAGGAGTTAAGAGAACAACAAATGGAACAGGCTGAAAAAGTTAAGGATTTAGAAGAGCTGCAAAGGGAGAGTGTTAAACTAAGACAAGAAATGGAAAAGGTAAAAAATTTAGAGACCAATTTTATGATCAAAGAAGAAAGGGAGCTGCATTTGGAGCAAACTATTCAGAATCTACAAAAACAACTGGAAGAAATGGTACAAAAAATGGAGCAACTAAAAATGGAGAACTTGGAAAAGGAGCAAGACCAGGAAACTCTTAACCAGCAAGTGAAACAGGCAAAGGAAAATCAAAGAAAACTTGAGGAAATGGCAACACTTTTAAAAGAAAAGGAAGATGAACTTAATTTAAACAAAGAAAAGCAATCAGAGATGGAACAACATTTAAAAAAGGCAGAGGAAAATCAAAGAAAACTTCAAGAAAAGGAAACCCTTTTAAAAGAAAAGGAAAATGAACTAAATTTAATTAAAGAAAAGCAATTAGAGATGGAGGAAGCTCAAAGAAAACTTGAGGAAAAGGAAAACCTTATAAAAGAACAACAGGCCAAGTGCTTAGAGCTAGAAGAAACCCTCAAACAGCTAACAAAAATGCAAGAACAAAATTTAGAGCAAAAAGAAAAGCTGCAAAAGCAACTCAAGCAATCCCCACAATTAAAGGCAAAAATCAAAGAGCAGGAGGTGATAATAAACCAGCTTCAAGAGCAACTCAAAGAGGCAGAAACTTTACAAGAGCAACTTAAAAATGTTAATACACACAACTTGGAAAAAGAAAGCCTTTTGCAAGAGAACATAGAAAATCTTAAAGAAAAACTAGAACAAAATTTACTCAGACACAACTTGGAGAAGGAAGAAGCCTTAGAAAACCTCAAGCAGCAACTGAAACAGGCGGAGGCAAGGCATAAAAATGAAAATCACTTGGAAGAAGTCACAGAAACTCTCAAACAAAAACTGGAAGAGGCCAAGGAAAAGCAAAAAGTCAGTTTAGAAAAGGAAAACCATTTACAGGCAGAGCTTTTAAAACTAAAACAACATCTAGAACAGTCGGAGGAAAAGCTAAGCCACAACTTGGAAAAAGAAAGCCTTTTGCAAGTAAATATGGAAAAACTAAAAGAAAAACTGTTAGAGGCGGAGAATTTACTAAGCCAAAACTTGGAAAAAGAAAGCCTTTTGCAAGAAACAATAGAAAATCTAAAAGAAAAACTAAAAGAGGAGGAGTTAAAGCAAAAGAATTTGCATAGCCAAAGCTTGGAGAAGCAAGAAACTATAGAAACTTTGAAACAGCAACTGCAAAAGGCGGAGAACAAGCAAGAACTCACAGAAACTCTGCAACAAAAACTAAAACAAGCCCAGGAAAAGGAAGCCCAGCTACAGGCAGACCTTGTAAAACTCAAACAGCAACTGGAACAGGGTTCAGAAAATCAAAAAATTTCTTTGGAAAAGGAAACCCACTTGCAGGAAAACATAGAAACTTTGAAACAGCAACTAAAACAGGCGGAGGACAGGCAAGAACTCACAGAAACTCTCAAAGAAAAACTAAAACAAGCCCAGGAAAAGGAAGCCCAGTTACAGGCAGACCTATCAAAACTCAAACAGCAGCTGGAACAGGGTTCAGAAAATCAAAATCAAAACTTAAAACAACTTCAACAGCAACTGGAACAAACACAGGCGGTCAGCTCAGAGCAGGAGCAACATATACAACATTTAAAACAACAGCAAGAAACCCAAAACTCTCATGTACTTCAACTAAATGAACAACTCAAAGCTCTACAAAAGTCAGAAGTCCACCTCTTAGAAACCTTGGAAACCTGCAAAGAGTCTCACCTAAGCCAACTTACTGAACTAGAAACTCAATGCAGTTCAGCCCAGTTAGATGTGGCACGTTTGCATGAGGCCAATGATGCCTTACAGCTGTCAATGGAAGAGCTTAAAAACACTCACTTACTCCAACTAAATGAACTAAAACAGTCACCCAATTTAACCAATTATGAGGAATTAAAAATAGAAAATGAATATCTAAACAAACATACCAAACATTTAGAACAGGAACTCTTAGAGAATGCTAACCTCAAAGAAAAACTCAAATCTTTGCAATGTGAACTTTATGTACTCCAAGAACAAGTGGTAGAGCATGCTGCTCATTTATCACTCAAAGATCAACAAACTGCCGCCCTTAAAACCGAAGCCACACAACTGAAATCCGACCTCGAGGCTCAAACCAGTGAGCTGAAACGACAACAGGAACATGCCAGCTTTGTCACCGAACACAGTGATTTAGTGCAAAAGGATTTACTGCAAGCTCAACAGGATCTAAGCAAATCCCAAGAGGAATATCTTAAACTAAAAACCACTTTGGAAGCGGCGGTGGTACCCACCGATGATCAATTGCGCAGCCTTAACCAGCAATTGCAACAGGAATTGGAGCAACTGAAGCATAAAAGTCAAGGCATTGAATCCAATTTACAACAGGAAATGGATGAACTGCAAGGGAATAACAAACAAATGGCCGAACGCATCAATGAGCTGGAAACTCTGCGTGCCGGCCTACAGGCCAGCAAACTGTTTGCCAGTCTGCAACCCCGGAATGTGCAACAAGAAGCCGCCGCTGACGAAAAGGCCGAACTGGAGGCCAAACTTAAAGATATCATGAACGAAGTTCAGGATGTAACAAATCGTAATCTATTTCTGGAACAAAAATGTGAAAATTTCCTGATACTCGAGCAGTCCAATGAGCGCTTAAAGTTGCAAAATGCCAAATTGTCGCGACAATTGGATGAAACACTGGTGAGTGGTTAAATGTTTAGATAAGGGAATTATTTGATTAATTTTTTTTTTTTTAACCAGGTATCCATGCAGCACAGTGAGAGCGGAGTGCCAGCCAATACTGAGTTTGAGTACCTCAGGAATATTATGTTCCAGGTAAGGGGCGCTCCGAAGGCGGTGTCTTCGGTTTTTTTTGGGAAATTTGAGCCAAATATGAACCATAAACTTCTGCTTGCTCTGACCCTAACGTTTGATAGTTCGAAAATTGCGTCGAACTAAGGCTCCGAACATCTGTACGTTAGGTTTTCAGTACAAATTAGTTACGAAAATCAACCATTCTACTCTCAAACTAAAACTTGCTGACGAATTCGTTAGCAGAGAAGAGGCAACGAGCAAACAAGAATAAATCTATCTATACTCAGCCTAAACCAGCAACTTAAAACGGAGCACAAAAAAAACTTAAAAAAAAAAAGGTTAAAAAAAAAAAAAAATGGTTCCGTTCCAAAAAAATATTTGTATATTCTAATTTACGACAGTTTTCCTTATCCCTATGACTTTAAAGAGCCAGCATTGATAAGAAAATACTGGGAATAAGGGGCACAGCGCTTTTTAAACTCAAAACTCCACGTGGGTAAACTACCCATTCCAAAATTTTGAGTTTACCACGAACATATATAATTTTTTTTTGAACAAATGGAAAAAGACAAAAAAAACTAAAAAAATGTACTTTCCGTTCAAATTTAAAAAAAATCCCGATCTAATAAATAAGAATCCTCATTAACCCGAATATGAGCTTTAGGGATTTTTGACCAATGTCAAACCGTGAAAGTCAGAAAATGTACTTTATGAACAGATTAAAAAAAAAAACTAGATGATTATCCTAATGACGGGCTTCAACAATACTGGCTTTATTATACAACTAGTTAATTTTAGAGCTTTCAACCAAAGAAGTTATCAGACTCTCCGAATTATCTATATTTACCGATATCGACATAGATTGGAAACGGCTATCAAAAAATAACCTGTACATCTACCGTTTTTATAGATTATTTTTCTTTCGTTTATATTGTACACGGTTCTTAGCTAGTCTCTTAGTTTATGGGAGGTTTCTGGTGCCTACGGGAGCTTTATAAGCAAAATACAGTACGTGAGGTTTTGAACCGAACCGGTTCGAACCCGGAATTCCGACATTTCTTTTACTGTTTAACGAACCTTGAACCGAACCTCTAAAATTTCAGAAATTCTGTATATATTTTTATATTTTAAACAAAATTAATTACTCTTCTATACAAATTTGGTAAAACTTGGGGCGAACCAAGTTTCGAACCAAAACCTAAGCACAAAATCCTTGAACCTAAAATTTTCGAACCTTAGCCATTGGTCAATTTTGGTTCGAACCCGCGAACCGGACCTCCGCAAAAATTGTTTCGGCTCTAAGCTGATTTTCAAAGCTCTACAATAAAACGCCAATTCTTAGATGACATACAAACAATTTTCGTCACAATGCTTCATATGAATAGAAACACTTTTGTAGAGCTTTGAATTTTATTTATATGAATCATAAAATGTATGTCATCTGAGAATAGGCCTTTATGGAAAAATCGCCCTGGTAAGTCGGAAAATGGGTTTTGGACATGAACATGGAAAACAGAAGAAGAAGAAAAGTTAGCCAGAATTTACGCCAATTTGCCGGATTATACGAAATTTGAAAATCACGATGTAAAGTTTTCCAGCATTCTGTGCAAATCTATAATTCCATAAGCCAAAAAATATGGGAATTTGATTGGAAATCTGCCAAATTGTTTTTAGATCTTGTGTCGAATATCACTTGTTTGTTTCTTGCCAGCCACTTGACTTAAGCTGTGATTGAGCCTGCCTACAATAATTTGATAAATATCAATAAAGGTCACTAAAAAACAATATAGAAGATTTGAAAATAAGTTTGAAACAGATCGAATGTGAAACATAAGAGTTTAATACAGCAGTTTTCCGATCATTTTCCGATTTTGGCGGTAGGTTATCTCATTATTCGAAAGTCACGTACTCCTTATTTGTGTATATAAGTAGCTTTAAAAATGAGTTTGGAACTATTTGGGTGAAAATTAAAAATTTGTCCCACCAATTTTCACGCAGATGGGTTGATTTTCCACCAAAAAAAATGTATAGTAATTTTAAGGAATTTCCATATAGAGGTTGAAAAATGATTTTGAATTTGATTGAATGGCAGACCAGAAAAAAAAATTTTGTAACTATTTTCCGCCACTTTTCCGGATTTTTAAAAATTTAAAAATCACGATGATAATATTTTTGAAAATAAGTGTGAATCGGATGGAAAACAGATGAGTTTCATCCAACAGTTTTCCGAACATTTTCCGAATTAACGGGTAGAATTTCAAAAACTTTGAAGTCAAGTATTTCATACTTTGAAAAATAAGTTGGAAAATAATCCGGCGAAAATTGAAAATTTTTCTCACCAATTTCCACGCTGTTTTTTCATGTAGACTATTAAAATTAATTTTAAATCGAATTAAATTGAGAACAAACGGATTTTCAAAAATGTAAATATCCCGTTGGTAATGTTTTGTGATATATAAAAATTGGTATAAATTATTTGCAAGAGACCCTATTATTGTAGTTAGACCAGAGGTGGTCCCTCATACCGCCTGGTGTACGAACAAAATTGGCAATTCACACAGACACTTGCCGAACGCATGGAGAGCACTTCGCCAAGAGCGTAAAACAAATGCTCAAAACCCATCAGTTGCTGGCAAGCGTTCAATGAAGTAGGTCAGAGCCGCTTGGCGTCGCATTATATTCGCACACTCTCACATTTTCGGCTTGATTTTCTTGACAAACGCTGAGTTAGATTATAATCTGATATACAATAGAGTTGTGATGAATTTCATGAACTAGTTCAAAGGAACTAATGAACTAGGTCTCACTTTTTGACCTCAAGTTTATGTTTTTGAACTTTAGTTCATTAAAATGAACTAAATTCTCCAACTCAAAAATTATTTCAAAAATATTTTAAATTCACTTTTGTTTTTTTTTCCAGTATCTAACGGGCACTACAAATAACGAGACGCTGGTTAAGGTCATCTCAGCGGTACTGAAATTCTCACCACAACAGGCACAGGTGGCCCTGGAAAAGGAGCATCAGCGTCGTTCGTTGGTAAGTTAAAATTTTTAATTGAAAAATGAACAAAAAATTTAACTCTTTTTTTTTTTAATTTCAGCTAAACAAAATAATCTAGCAAGACTTAAAATGGTGGGAAATGTGTCCAGCCAAGCTTTTAGACTACAAATCAAAGCTAATTGAATAGTCCTCAAAACTGAAGAAGTACCTTAAAACCCACACCGCTTGCTAATCGGGCACACACATATATATATAGTATATATACATATATAAATCCATGTTATTGTACAGTCCCCTCTTTAAACAAAACGCTGAACTTTTGTACATTTTTTGCTTATGTTGTTGTCCCCCCCCTTCCTGTTTTTTTTTGTGTTTGTTGTTGTGCAATCCCCATTTCTGTGTATTTTAGTTGTAAGCCAAAGAGAGAAAATTGTAAAAATCAATTGCAGATTTAGCATTTAGTTTAATTCAAATTTCTATATATATATAAATATATATATAATCTAATATATAAAAATATACACAAAATAAATAGTTGTTCACCTTCTGGTTGGTGTATGCTTACATCGACGCTCGGCAAAGCTGCGCAACATGGCTCGAGTGAGTGGCTGGAGCGCATAATTGGGCTTATAATTCTGGAGCACATCAATGGCCAGCTTAAAACCAAAATGTTGCATACGTAGAATGGCCTGAACGGCGGCCTGTTGCACACCAGAACGTGGCACGGCCACTAAAACACGTCGAAACAAAGCCAAATAGCTGCTGATATCCGTATCCAAGGGCAATTGCTTAACCACCAAAGAAATGGTCTGAAGCACACACTCCAAACGTTCATCATAAGCCTCACTCTGAGCGCCCAACTCACAATAGCTGCCCGCTAGAGGCATAAGACGTAGGGTCAGCACTTCTCTGGCCATTACCACAGCCGAGGGACGTTGACAGCCGGGACGACAGAACAGGGCAAAGGCATAGCTTAGCTCATGTACCTTACCCGCCTTCAATTTCTCCATCAGATTCTCCAAAACCTCCTGCCGCGTGGGCTCAAAGGCGGGAAAATGATATGTGTAGCGCAGCTGAGAGATGAGCAAACGTTCGGCACCCTGTGGATCCTGCATGTCATATTTACGTACCATCAGCATGTGCTTTATCACGGTAATCAGGGCATCCCCATGATCATAATCTCTTTCCTCACGTCGCGGCAATACGGTGGGATATTTTAAAAGGATTTCCCACACCAGCAAAGGCATATCCCGATCATAATGGAACAATATTTTGGCCAGCAAAAGACGTGCAGGATTAACATAATTGTGTTCCCCAACACAACTGGATTGGATGTGTATGGCTAGGAGATACAACTTGACATATTTATGGGCCAACTCTAGCAAAGGTTTTGCCTTGACGCTACGGAAAAGACGCAGCTCCAGGAGATGCATAAATGTTGGCACATTCAAGTGGGGCAAAAGTTTCCTAAGACGTTCGTGCACCTGTGTTTGTTCCAGCTCACAGCAGCAGTTGAGTAGGGTATTTAGAATCAAGGTCTCATCTTTGCTTAACTTAAGCAAATTTTGGGCAAATTCTCGATGTGAGGATTCCAAATCCAGGGTATCTTGTAGGTAAGTGAGTACTTTTTGTTGCAAGACCTCCATTTGTTGGTCATTCTGTTGCTGCTGTCGTTTTGTGCTGGGCTGGGGTTTTTTCAGGCAGTACATGACATGGCAGAGCAAGGCTTTGGGTTCAGTTTGCTTGATGGCACAGTGAGGTGGCTCTAGAGGAATCTCTAGGGGTGCCATGGTGCTCTCTTCAACGTTGGCCGCAGGCAAGGGCGAGGCTGGAGATTCTTCAAGGTATTGTGAGTCTGTGTGGTTAACATTTGCCAACTGTTGCTCATTATCTGGCAGGTTTAGGGTCAGTTGAATATTTTCCTGCTTTTCCAAGATCTGTTTTTCATTCTCCTTTTGCTTTTCCAGGCACTGCTTTCTGTTGTCCGGCTTTTCCCAGGTTTGTACCCTCTTTTCCTGCACTTCTGAGGCGGGTTCTATCGTTTCCAAGCTGTGTTTCCTCTTCCCTAAGGCCTGCTTCATCTTTTCCAAGATCTGCACCCTCATTTCCTGCTTTTCCCAGTTTTGCAAACTCTTCCTTTGCTTTTCCCAGGTCTGCTTATTGTTGTTCTGCAAATCTAAGGTGTGCTCAGTCCTCTCCAAGCTCTGCTCCCTCTTTCCAAGAGTCTGCTCCCTTAGTTTCTGCTGTTCCCAGGTCTGTTCCTTGTTCTTTTGCAATTCTAAGGTGTGCTTAGTCTTCTCCAAGCTCTGTTCCCTCTTTCCAAGAGTCTGCTCCATCTGTTCCCAGGTCTGCTCCCTTAATTTCTTGCTGTTCCCAGGTCTGCTCCTTGTTCTTTTGCAATTCTAAGGGGTGCTTAGTCTTCTCCAAGCTCTGATCCATCTGTTCCCAGGTCTGCTCCCTCAATTCTTGCTGTTCCCTGGTCTGCTCCTTGTTCTTTTGCAATTCTAAGGTGTGCTTAGTCTTCTCCAAGCTCTGATTCTTCTGTTCCCAGGTCTGCTCCCTCAATTCTTGCTGTTCCCAGGTCTGCTCCTTGTTCTTTTGCAATTCTAAGGTGTGCTTAGTCTTCTCCAAGCTCTGCTCCCTCTTTCCAAGAGTCTGATCCATCTGTTCCCAGGTCTGCCCTTCAATTCTTGCTGTTCCCAGGTCTGCTCCTTGTTCTTTTGCAATTCTAAGGGGTGCTTAGTCTTCTCCAAGCTCTGATCCATCTGTTCCCAGGTCTGCTCCCTTGATTCTTGCTGTTCCCGGGTCTGCTTATTGTTCTTTTGCAATTCTAAGGTGTGCTTCAAGCTCTGCTCCCTCTTTCCAAGAGTCTGATCCATCTGTTCCCAGGTCTGCTCCCTCAATTCTTGCTGTTCCCAGGTCTGCTCCTTGTTCTTTTGCAATTCTAAGGTGTGCTTAGTCTTTCCAAGAGTCTGCTCCATCTGTTCCCAGTTCTGCTCCCTCAATTCTTGCTGTTCCCAGGTCTGCTTCTTGTTCTTTTGCAATTCTAAGGTGTGCTCAATCTTCTCCACGCTCTGATTTCTCTTTCTAAGAGTCTGCCTAATAGTTTCCCGGGTCTGCTCCCTCGTCTCCAGCTGTTCCCAGTTCTGCTGCCTCTGCTCCTGCCCTTCTTCTGCATTCAACTGCTGCTTTTCCCGCTTTTTTGGTGTCTGTGGCTTCTTTTTCTTCACTTCTGGTGGGGAATCCATCACTTTAATCCTGTTTTGCTCTTCATTTAGCAATTGTTTGGCCCTGAGACGCGTCAGACGCACTTCCTGAGGCGGAGTTGACTCACATTTGCTGGCATTTCGTTTCCGTTTAACAGAAGGTGGCGATTTAAGTTGCTCCATTTCCTCAAGCTGAAAATCTTCATCGATTATCAAATCTCCGGGTTCCGAGAGGGCATCATCTTTCCACTGTTCCTGCGGCTGCATGCTGCTGATATGGTGTATATCCTCCTGTGCTGGCTCATCGGACTCCAGTTCTGAGTTCGAGAGGGCAGCAGCCTTTCGCTGTTCCTGCTGCTGATGTGGTTGTATATACTCCTCTGCAGACTCCAGTTCTGAATCCGAGAGGGCATCATCTTTTCGCTGTTCCTGCGGCCGCTGCTGATGTTGGTGTTATATCCTCCTCTGATGGCTCATCAGACTCCATATCTGAATACGAGAAAGCATCATCCTTCCACTGTTCCTGCGGCTGTACGGCTATATGGTGTATATCCTCCTCTGCTGACTCATCAGACTCCACTTCTGAGTCCGAGAGGGCATCATCCTTTCACTGTTCCTGCTGCTGCTGTGGTGTATATCCTCCTCTGCTGGCTCATCGGACTCCAGTTCCGAATCACTGCCAAACAGAGACAAATTAAGATTTTGTGGGATTTTTGTTTGAGGTTTGGGTACTTCAGGAACGGGTGGAGGAGAAATGGGTTTTTCTGTGGACAGCTGTAGCAAATAACGTTCCTCCTCATTGAGTTCCATATCCAGATTATCACAGTTGAGCGTGTTAAAGGCATTCAAGTTGAGTAGGAATTGAATGGCTGATTCTTCCTTCTTCTCGCTTTCTTTGGCCTTGGGATCTTGCTCTTCCTTATGCTCTATTCTAAGGGCAGGGCTTAATGGAGCTAGTTCTGCAGGCTCCTCCTCCGCCTGCTTCGCATTTATAAGTGGTTCCTTATTACTTCTTTCTAAAGGCTTCAGCTCCTCCCTCTCTTTGAGTTCTAGCTCCGGTGGAGTTGCTTCAAGTTCAAGCTCCAGTTGAGTTTCTTCAAGTACCAGCTCCATTTCTGCTTCAGGCTGCTGCTCCACACTTTGTTCTAGTTCCAGCTCCACTCTTTGTAAAGGCTCCTGCTGTGGGCTTTCTTCAGGAACCAGTTCTGCTCTTCTTGCTGCTCTCTCTTCAAGTTCCCGCTCCATTTCTGCTTCGGGCTGCTGCTCCACTCTCTGTTGAACCTCCAGCTCTACTCTTGTTAAAGGCTCCTGCTGTGGGCTCTTTTCAGGAATCCAGTTCTGCTCTTCTTACAGGCTCCTGAACTGTTCTCACTTCAAGTTCCCGCTCCCTTTCTGCTTCACTTAGCTGCTCCACACTCTGTTGAACTTCCAGCTCCATTCTATTCTCTTCCAGTAACTGTTCCACAACTTCTTTGGTCTTCCCTGCCAGCTTCACTCTTTCTACAGACTCTTCCCTGTTCAGTTTCAGCTCTTCAAGCTCTGCCAATCCTTCTGCAAACTCTTTGCCCATTTCTTCCTCCATGTCCTCCACTCGACACCTTTTCCTGGAATTTGTGGGCCATCTATGTTTCGATTTGCGTTTCCCCGACTTTGTCTTTGATAAGCGGGCCACTTTTCTGGACAGGCGTATGGGTGTTAGTTCCACTTCCTTGTTGATAGGTGGCTCACTTAACTTCTCATTCTGCGGCTGCTGCTGCTCCTGTTCCATTTCAAATGGTGGCTTACCCTGTGTACCCTCATAGAGTGCATAGAGCCAGCTGGTGAAATCTGCCTGACTGACACTGGAGGGTACACTGGTCACAGCTGGATTAGAGCGTCTTTGTAGTAGACCCAAAACCATTTGGCCAAAAACTTGCCACAATTCCTCAAAAGCTTGCGGTGGTACATTGGCCAGGTAGCTGGGATTGGGTGGTAGAAAGTTGGCATAGAAGCCCGTGGCCGCTTCATCCTTGACATTCTCAAACATGGCGCGCGAAGGTGGTCGAGATGAGGAGACTTTAATTTGTACCGGGAGAAAGTCAATCTCTCTTTGTACATTACACAAAGTGGTGCAGGTGCCCACGCTGGTGGTCTCCTCTATGAGCAGATCGCAGATGGGACTTAGGGGTTTTAGCGTTAGCTGATTCGGCCAAGAGAGCATTTCATCTAATATTTGTCTGACATTTGGTGTGGGTTTGGGCTCGGGAAAACAAGTGCCCACATCATGCTGTTTGATAAAGGAGGCAGTGGTGGTGCCTCTGGTGGTGGTGGTATTTTTGTGTTGTGTGCCCTGATCTCTTAGCTGTTTCAGCTGCTCATTTTGCACACCCACCGTGCACATCTTGGGTTTGTGTAACTCCTCCGTTTGTGTGGAACGCGGTACCATGGCCACACCTCTTGGCCGCCGGCTACTGCTGCCTGGATTTGGACTCTTGGGCGTGGGTATATTGATCTTGTTGGTTTTGCAGTACTCCTTGAGTTTCTTCATCATATTATATTCCCGCCTTTGCAGCACCGACTCCTCGTTTATTCTTTGGGAAAGCTGCAGGTAAATAACCACCATATCCTTAATTTCGGCAGGCATGCCTCGACTAGTCAAATCCTCCTGCAGCTGCTCATTATTTAGCACCTGTGCCTGCAGTTCCCTTTCCAGCTTGTCACAACGCTCGTTAAGGGGTCGGATTTGCTGCTCCAATACCAAACGTTGCTGCTTCTCCCTTTGGTAGAGTTCGCTTACCTCCTGGGCGGTGCGTTGCAAGTCGGCCAACTGCTGTGGCTGTGCCTGCAGCTGTTTCAGCTGACGCACCAGTTCATCGCTTTGGGCTATGCGCTCAGCCAGGCGGCTGCGTTTTAGCTTAATGCTTGTGGCTGGGACACGGGCAGGTGGTGGTGAGTTAAGCAGCTGATCTAAATTAAAATCTGCCAAATCTGCCATGGCTACTTGTTGTAGTTGCTTTTCACGTGTTTGGTCCCTAAACGTTTACTTTGAATTTGAGGGGAAACCGAGCGGAGAAGCTTGCATGACTTGCATCGCGGCGAATATGTGTGTGTGCTCTATGGAGAATTACGCGGCAGGCCTGCCAAGGCAATATTTTAACCGCTTTAACACAATATTAACAACAATTGCGTGTAAAATTTCTTTCTGCCGGCTTTGTTTTTCCACATGCTGTTTCCAGTATGACCGTTGGCTGTTAGTATGACCACAAGCTGTCTAAGGCATTTGCTTAGAGATGAGTTATGCTTACGTAAGGAGAAACGTAAACGTAACGAGTCACGAAGTGATTAAATGGGCGCGTGAGCAAAATGAGTTTTTTAAAACCTTTTAGAATGAAAAGTAAAGTAAAGCACTTGGGTTTTACAACCGCCACCCGAAAATATCAAAGAGGGTTACCAACATAATCAAAATTTCAAGGTTTAAGTAATTTTTAAAAAAAATTTTAAAATAAAAATTTTTCATAACAATTAAAAATTAATTTTTTATTATAAAAGTTACAAAATAAAAATTAATTAAAATTTGTATAATAAAAATTAATTTTTAAATGTTATTCAAAAATTTGTTATATAAAAATTAACATTTAACCGTTAAAACAAACAAATTTTTATTTAAAAATTATAATATAACGATTTCAAAATTTTTTTGTGTTAAAAATTGCAAATAAAAATGTATCCCTTTTTAGGACTCCCCATTGAAAATTATGAAGATTGATGTACTCCATTTCATCAGGGGAACCATTTTTCGAAGTAATTTATTTCACTTCCACAACTGTTATTTTCGGTACCTGCTTAAAACAGATCAAATTTCAAATTCGTTTGCCGTAATTCACGAAAAATTCACAAGGGGTTGAAATAATAATAGCTCGAATTTAAATGTTTTCAAAAATGGACTTACCTAGGTTCTTAAATTCCAATAAATATGACTGCTTCAACTTATTCCCGCTTTTAACGACCCGTTCACTCACAACTCACGTTGACTGCACACGGCCATCTCTAACAAAATTCCTATGTACGAAATTTTTGGTCCATCTCTAATTTTTGGTATTTTTTATGACAAGAAAAAATTCTATGAATTTTCCGCTTTTCAACTCATTTATTCGCCAACAAAAACAGCTCTGAAATGTTAAGAACTAAATCAAATGGCAGCTTCTATCCATATTCTTAGGTAGGGGGTGTGTGGGCAACTTAATGATGATGCTCGGCCGCCTCCTTTGCCTGACTTTCAGCCCAGGCCTTCTTGTTTCCAGGAGAATTGGCTGCAACAACAAAAACAACAAGTTATAATTCGGCACAATTATTACAGCTTTGCCAATTTTGCTTACCCAATCGGCTGATCTTGTAGAACACGGGCACGCAAGCTACGGCTGCAATGAAGTAGTAGCGCCAGATCCACTGATTCTTGATGTAATGCTTAATGGGGAATTGGGCCACTTTGGCGGAGAAGGTGTATGGATATCTCATGGGACGTCCAGCGGGTTTTTCAGCAGCAACTTTGTCGGCCATGGTTCAGATTGATTTCAGTTACTGAGAAAGAAAATTTCTTAAATTATGTAATTTTTTTCGCAAAGGCAGCTAACGCACTTACGTACCTCGCAGAAGAAACACAATAAGCTGACGGGGTGGCAGCACTTGAGTAAAGTTGGCTGCGCGTGTGGGAGGAGGGTTGCCAGCTGGTTGTTAAAAAAAAATATTTAAATATATAATTGTTTAATTTTAGTGGAATTGAATATAGGGGATTTATGTATAACTAAGATTGAAGGGAAAATGTTTTTTTTGAAGGGAATAACTAAGGTGGGCAGTTCTGTATATAGAAGGGAGATTGTAGAATATTTTTAACACAACACAAAAAAAAATTTTCTAAAATTTCCCAAACTCAACTTTACTTAAAGGAATCTATCATGAATCTTTGAAGGGGTTTTTATTGCAAAAATGAATTATCTTGAATTGTTTTTATTTACATATTGAATTATTTATTTGAAAAGAATTTAATATTTATTAGTTTTAATTGTGACTTAATTGGTAACCTCAAAAAAATGCATGGGTTTTTGGCTCTTGATGTTATCTGAAATGAATATCTTTTTTAATCTATAGATGTATCTGGTCGGATTAAAGTTAAATTAATTTTAAAAAAAAATGGCGATTTAAAAAAATCTTTTTATTTTAGAAAAGAAAGGTGGTAATAAAAGTAGGGTAAAATGCTCTTAGTACAACGAGAACTATAAGTGGTAGAACAGTAAAATTTAAAACAATCGTTCGTAAAAATTTGGAAAAGACCAAAAAAATTTTTGAGAAAAAATTTAAAAATTAATGTTTATTGTGTTATATTGACTTTTTTAAAAATGTTTTGAAAGTTAAATAAGTATAGAATAGCGGATTGTTTAAACACTTTTTTTATATCAAAAAACTTTAAAAAATTTTAATTTTTCCCTTGTCAAAAAACTTTTTTTGAATTACTGTATGTTAAATATGCTTTTGCATAGATATCCGATTTATACTGATTATTATTTCATAATTTAGCAATATTTTTACAAGTTGGTATTGATTACCTTGGATTTTATTAAGTTTGACACGATATCGCGCTTTTACGTGTCACGAAGCCGCAATCTCAGTAGCAGCATTTTCATACATCTGGCAACCTCAAACACGCACAGCTGTCTGGCCAGGAATTCTGCTTTCGTGTGAGCAAATTGGCAAAAAAAAATTGCAAAAGCTGGTATTTATTAAACAAATTAAATAGGTAAGTTAAATTAGACAAGGCAAATGAAACTTAACAAACTTAAGTACATATTAAAGCAATTGATCAGTTGTTTAATGTATAAACAAAGAGCTTAAATGTAAAGAGAAATCTTTGAAATCAACTTCTGCTTTTAAAATCACGCTTAAATCTCTTTTTCAAGCCTGCCAAAATGGTTTTAACGAGCGAACAGGTAGCTAGTCTCACTTTAACATTAGCCAAATGTTGTAGATTTTTGTTTTGCCAGGTTTTTAATGCATACTTTACTAACTCCCCTTTCTTTTCTGCCACCACCCCCGCCACAGAGCCAGAGCAAGCCCAAGAAGCAACGTCAACGCAATCGACCTAGGAACAAACGAAATCGTTTGAAAGATAACGAAACTCCAACCATGCCGCAGGTCAAGAATACCCAACAAGATGCCGCAGCTGATAAGACACGCGAGCAAATCCTAGCTGAGCGTGAGGCCAAGAAGCTGGCCAAACAGGCCAAGAAACAGAAGACACCAGCCACCACCATTATAACCGAGGTGGAGCAAACCACCATTACCACTAAGCTGACTACTACCACCACTACCAGCACAAAGGATCCACTGGAAATGCAACAGCCATTAGCCTTAGCTAATAAAACACCCATAAGCACGGTCAAATCTTCTACAGAAATGGCGGAACAGGGTGAAAAAACGCGTGAACAAATCAAAGCGGAGAGAGAAGCCAAAAAGGCAGCCAAACAGGCTAACAAGGGGGCCAAATCTAGTGTAAAGGAAGCCACACAACAATTGGACCAACTTAAGGTCAGGGAACCCACTGCAGTAGAGGAAACGGAAAAGGTAAGTTTCATCTAAAATAAAGATTATAAATTAATGGTTTTCTTTATGGCAGAAAAAACCCCTGCTCAGCAAGGCAGAGCGTCGGGCCGTGCAGGAAGCTCAACGAGCGGCCAAACTCAAGTACAGGCTAAGAAGGCTCAACCCGCTGAGAAGCTAATCAAAGCAGCCCACTAAAGAGCCTAAACGTGCCAGCGAATCACCTGTTAAATTAACTCCAACCACCACCAAAACCGAGGGTAAAGTCAAGCTATTCAATCATTTGGTTTGTGCCCAAAAGGATGCCAGTCTATTTATCAATGATCCCCTGGTACATCCCAGTATGGCACGCCTGGGTGTGCAATATGCTCAACGTACGGTAGTGGGTTCCAATGCACGTTGCATAGCCTTTCTAAATGCTCTAAGACAGGTGGTACAGGATTTTGTGACACCAGCCAAAAAGGAATTTGGACGTAGCTTGGATGCGGCTGTAAAACATCAAGTGGATCATTTAAATAAATGTAGACCGCTGGCTGTGTCCGTATGGAATGCCTATAAACAGTTTAAGAATCAGTTGACTCAATTAACTGGGGATATGCCCGAAACGGAGGTGAGTTTAAGCAGCTGCTGAAAATAGAAGATATATTAATAAATATTTCTACAGCTCAAGGAGTTACTGTGTCATTTTCTGGACACCTATTTGGAGAATCAAATAGGCAAAGCCGCACAGGCCATAAGCAGCTCTTTGCAGGAGAAAATCGTGAATGGCGATGTCTTACTTACCTTTGGCTGTTCCTCACTCATACAATTTATATGCGAGGAGGCCCAACGACGAGCGGTGGCTTTCCGTGTCATTGTGGTGGATTCGCGACCCAATTGTGAGGGTCAGGAGATGTTAAGACGTTTACATGCTCATGGCATACCCTGTACCTATGTTTTAATCAATGCCTTGGGCTATGTCATGCCTGAGGCCACTAAAGTCTTACTGGGTGCTCATGCTTTGCTGGCCAATGGTTATGTCATGTCTCGAACCGGCACCGCCCAGGTGGCTTTAGTGGCTCATGCTCACAATGTGCCCGTCTTAGTTTGCTGTGAGACGCACAAGTTTAGTGAACGTTTCCAAACGGATGCCATTGTTTACAATGAGCTAAGTGATCCCAATCAGCTGGTAATGAATGATAAATGTTGCTTAAATAATTGGCAAGCCAAGACCAGATTAACGCCGCTTAATTTGAATTATGATATAACGCCTCCCGAATTAGTTAGCGCTGTGGTTACCGAAGTGGCCATTTTGCCCTGCACCAGTGTGCCGGTTATATTGCGCATTAAGCCGGATATTGGATATTAGTAGAAGAAATAAACCTTTTTTGTAATTGTGGAATAAATAAGTTGATTTTTTTTCTTTTTTTTATTACATTTTTGATCAAATCGATAAACATATGTTTGCTTTTATTTTTTGTGTAAGGGGATTAAGCAAATTTTCAATGTACATTTTTAGTTTGGTTTTGTGCACACAACTTAGACACTAAGAGGGACATGGCCAGGGGTTTAAGTGACTGCAACAACATTTGAATTGCGCTTCTAAGCAAATGCAACAATAATATTTTAAATATAATTTGTAAGCTTTTTTCTTCGTCTTCATTCCAATTACATTTACCACAGTTTTGTTTAAGACTACCTTCCACTCCCCTCTCTCTCTCTCGCTCTGTCCTTTTTAAGGACTTTGTTTTTGCATTTGACGAAAGCAGCCCCGGCACACGGGCACCGCCTTGCCGCTATCATGTCCCGGCAAAGTCACATTCTTGTCTATGCAGCGTTCACAGAAGATATCACCACAACGCCAGCAGTGTGTCTGGTTGGGAGAAGGATTTTGTTTAATATTATATTATTTTTATTTTTGTTTACTCACCTTTTTGCTAAACTGATCAAAAGGCGTGGAACAGGAGCAGTTGGTAACATTACGCATGGGTTTCCAATCCACCGCCACCGAATTGATTTCTTCGTGCAAATTTTCAGGTGGATTTGTCTGTTCGGCATTTAGCGAGAGGCTGGCAAAGGACATATTGTTGGCCTTAAGCGGATGATCATCATCGGCTGCAGATAGTTCGCTTAGCTTCTTGTCGTAGTTGTATCTGAAAAGAGAGCGCATTTAGTTTATTCCTTTTTTCTAGTTCTACAACTTTTTTTTTTTTTTTCTTTTACATACTCAATACGTTCATCTGATCAAAAAATCTTGTAACGCGGGTCGATGTAGAATGTTCGAACTATCTATCTTGAAAATTGTGGGCGTTATTCCGTTTTTTAAATTGGGGAGGCCGGGGACGTGGCCAAAAATCAAAACTAAACTTGATCTAAGAAATATATTTATAATTAAATTATTACCATCTCTGAATCTCTTCGTTCGTTACGGACAGACGGAAGAAGACGGAAGGATATTATATTCGGCTGTTGATGCTGATCAAGAATATATATACTTTTGGGGTGGAGAGCCTTCTGGCTTACACAAAGGCCCAGCTGTGTACCATCGGTACAGAGTATAAAACGGCCCGCTTAGTATCGCTTCGGCTTCGTACAACAATTAAAAAAAGACGACATCAGTTTGCGATCGGTACTGAAAGCCGCGCTCTTTGAGTGATGAAAACTCAAGAATATCGGTTGTTGTCGAACAATGATTGACAAATCCATGATGAGAAGGTGCAGTTGCTGCAGTTTATTTATGCAGTTTTTTATGCAATAATTCAAAATATGTATTAATATATAATAATTCAAAGTCCAATCTAGATCATTTTTTATGAATTGGAATGATCACTGGGAGACAAGAATCATTCAAAGACTTGTTAAAAATATACGTGATCGTTGAATTAAGAGCTCCAGCACAGTACTTTATTATACAGCTTGGGATCTAATCCAGGACCCGCAGAGAATAAGATGTCAGTCGTTGACAGACATTGCAAAATATTGTTTTCATACAAAAAATTTAAGAAAAATATTGTTCGGGGAAGGTAGAGAGTAAGGATATGGAGTAAAGGAGTTGTAGGATTGTGATGATGATAAAAAAAGGTAAGTAAATTAGCTATATTATTCTGAGAGAAGTAGGATATGCATTTGATTTGCATTTAAATTTAACGAATGAGTAAAACTGTTCTGTTTTTTTTTACAAAACTGTTTTGGAACGCTGAGGAACTTTATCCTGCATTGTGAGAGGTAGTTGAAATACCTTTGCTTATTAATAATGAGAAATTTAAAAACGAATTAAAGGCTAATGAGCGAAGTCAATAGAGAAACCGGATTTCTGAAATTTCTTATTTTTTAAATCTGACAAATGTGGATAGAACCAGGAGGTTTGGATGAAGGTGCAACTTACAACTTGGGAACATAAGTATCAAAGCATTGACTGCGAAATTGACGTTCGAGAATGAATGTGAGACTTTTCCAATCAATTTAAAAAAATAATGGTTTACGCTATGAAAAATTAGTCCTGCGGAAATCATTTAACTTGACTTGATGCCGTTGAATTCTCATTTACAGCAGGGACCACCACTCTAAACAGAGATTATAAAAGATGTAATGTGGTAGGAAACTTCAGTAAGGAATGCTGGGTTAGCTCTTACTACTGATGCAAGAGAAGCCTCACTTACGAAGATCAGGTCAAGAAGCCTAATAATTTGGGCAAGAGATATGTCAGTTAGACCTTCGATAAACTTTTGTTGACTTACAGTTAGTAAAAGTAGATTTTAATCATCGCAAGGCAGCCATGAGAGGTCGGTTAAATTCAGTGATGCAAACCGATAGTGAATTGATCATAAAATGCCTTATGAAAGTGTAAAGTAAAGTGTAAGAGATATTTTTGTAAGCCTCTTAAATAATACTGTAGTTTGATGGCAGATCATGTAGATTTAGAATGATCGCGCAGCTTGACAAAGCAAAATGTAAACAGACACACGGCCACACTAGAAAGCAAAACGAAATCAAAGCGAAATCAGCCTAGGAGCTGATGTCGTAAAATTTTTAAGTATGACTTCAATTCCCAGGAATGCAAACCGTCTCGGAAATAAGAAGCGGTTCGGTTGTGTGGTTCAGATAGATTTTTCAACGCCGGTACGGGTTTTTTATAGTAATCCGGAACCCGGGTTTTGGTTCGGTTCAGTGGTTCACTTATAATATATTATCAAGCCTTATCCTGTTGCAAATATCCGAACTTTCTAAAATGAAACTTACGACACCTTGCTTTAGATTTTTAAGAAAGCATTTAAATTACTTCGATTCTTAATAATTTATTTAAATTTTAAAATTAAAAAAAAAAATCCGGTACCGCCCATAAAATCCATTTTTGCCTGGGTGCACTGATCTTATTATAAAATGTACTTATTATATAAGGACGATAGAAAATTAAATGTATAACATAGCTTTTCGAAAACGGTGCATATAATTGGGATCCCAGCTATTATAGCAAAATCAAAATATCGAATGACTTAGCAAAAGTAAGCGAGTTAACTTAGACTTTGTTATTGTTGCCGATTGATTGAACAAAAATTAGATTCTTTAATTATTTGCTCTCAGCGGGCATCCCTGTCATAATCTTAACATAATTTAACTCATCGATAAACTGAACCGGTTCGTTTTAGCATTTTCGAAAAAACACCAGTTCGGTTCTTGGTTTAGTTTACAAGCACAAATAAGCGGTTCGGTAAGGTTCGGTTCGGTTCAGAGCTGGTTTGCATCTCTGTTAATTGCCTTTCTTTTTTTTTGACATACTGCACATGTTTATGGATCAGTTGGTTGACTAAATCTTAATCAGTTTCAGGGTTATTATATAATAGGCGTTTACTCAAAAGTGTCAGTAGTAGTTCTTCTTTTAGTTAACTCCCACTTACTGTGGGCAATACCTAAAGGAGGCAACCAAAATTTGATACTTACTTGTTATCATTGATCTCATTGCTGGTGGCCTCCTTGTTGACTTTGGTGCTGCTGGTGGTGTTGGTGGTGGTGGTGCTGCTACTGGTGGCATCTTGTAGCTTCTTGGCGGACTTGGAAATGTAATTCTTGAAGCTGGCTATGCGTTTGGTTAAATGTTGTACATGATCCTCCAGAGAGTTGCAGTGTTCTTTGCTGTCCAAAAGCAAATCTCCCAAAGGTTCACGCGGGTGTATGCCACTCTCAAACCGACTGTACATGCCGCGCCAGAATCTGTTTGAAAAAAAAACATAAATAAAACTTCTCCAGCAAATTCCAATTGCCTTACTTGATGCACTGGGGAGCCAAATTGGCCTTGATAGACTCATCCACATTGGGCTTGTACAGCGGATTGATATACTCATTCAAATGGTTGGCCATAAAGCCCCACAGGGAGAAAGGTTCTTTCGGCCAGCTTAAGATCCAAGCGATCCTTCTCACAGTTGCCCACAAAGGTGCCAAATTGACAGGAATGTACATGATCATGGAGAATCAACAGAAAACGTTCATTAAATTCAAAGGACTCGCTGCGTTGGGTCATTAGTTGCCAGGTACAGTCCAGAAATTGGGTGAAAATGGGTGACACTTCACGAGCATCCGTTTGGATGTGGCCACAGCGTTCACTGAACTTATGTCCAAAGCCCAGCCAATCCTTTTCGATAAGAGCCTGAAAGCCTTTGATTGTGCGATAGTAGGGATTCAGCATAAGCTGAGCCAGAGAGCAAACCTGAGCGGTACGATCCCAGCCATCGGAACAGTGTACCACCACAGAGACGCCCTTGTCCAGGGCATTGGCTATGAAGCTGGAGAGGAAGCAGAAACAGGGAGTGAGCTGTTGTACTGATAAAAAGTGTTTGCTTACCTCGACGTGTCCAATATGGAGCGTATGTGCTTCAGCCAACCCGAAGACTCCAGGGCATTCAGAAATGCGCTCATGGTGGGTGCCTTTTGCTCACAGGCCTCCAGCACTTTTTGTAAACTGGCTCGCTGTACATGTATGTTCTCAATGCCCAGAAAATGGAATTTAATATTCTCATAGAAGGCCTCATTTTCATAGCCTTTGCCGGCGGCACGATTGGCCATGGCATTGATCTGCAAATAAAAAAAAAAAAGGTTACTCCAACTCCTGCCCTAGTTAAACTATTCTAAACTCACCCTGGGTCGCGTATCCACCACATACATGTAGTCTGTATTGGGATTTGTTTTGCGTATGGCCTCCAGCATTTGTTCATCCTCCAGACAGCGTGCACTAAAGCCCGACAAAGGCTGACTGCAACGGCAAATGGAGGCCTACAGAAAGGGACCTAGTATAAGTATGTAGGAGGGAATGGGTTACCCTGATAACCCACCTTGTTGTTGTGCAAATAGGTCAGAGCCGGCAGACGTCCCTTGGAACGAAAACGTGAGCTGCTTATTAGCATCAATGTGGTGGCCTCTTTGGGTACATAAATCTGACGCGGATATGTGTCACATAATTCATATTTCTCATTCATGCTGCACAGTGTCCAATCATCATTGGGCACCAGCAAATGCTTGAACTCTGCCTCCAGTTTAAAATAATCCCAGCCAGCATTTTGGGTTAAATCATCTTTGGCTGGCTGATAGTTAAAGCAATACAGTTTATTGATGGAAACTGTAAAGAAAGCGAAAGTTAGTTATAAAAGAAAAAAAAAAAAAAGAGAAAAAGACCCATTGAAGCTATTATTTTATAATGATGTATTTTGGAATGCTAAACTCAAAAATGAATTTCAAAAATTTTTGTATGGATACGTTTTGGAGTTAGAGGTACATTTGTATTTTAAGCCATATCTCGAGTTAGAAAAGTTAGATGGAGTCAAACAAGAGATTAATCAAAAGGTTATGCAATTCCTTATAAACTATTTAAAGAACATTTTCCAATCGGTTAAGTAGTTTGAAAGTTAGAAGCAAAAATATTTCGAAAAAATTGATTTTTTTCTCCCAAAAACGTGAAAAATTTGATTTTCTAAAAAATGTAAGTGGTTGAAAATTAAAATTTAAAAAAAAATGTTTTTTTTCATTTACTCTAATAAATTTAGAAGAAAAAAATATTTCGAAAAAATTTTTTTTTTCAAAAACGTGAAAAATTTGATTTTCTTAAAATCTGTAAATGGTTGAAAATTAAAATTAAAAAAAAATTATTTTCATTTACTCTAATAAATTTAGAAGCAAAAAATATTTCGAAAAAAATGATTTTTTTTCTCAAAAACGTGAAAAAATTTGATTTTCTAAAATCTGTAAGTGGTTGAAAATAAAAATTAAAAATTTTTTTTTTTCATTTACTCTAATAAATTGCACTAATACGAAGAAAATAAGGTACTACTGACTCAAAAATGAATTTCAAAAATTTTTGTATGGATACGTTTTGGAGTTAGAGGTACATTTATATTTTAAGCCATATCTCGAGTTAGAAAATTTAGATGGAGTCAAGCAAGAGATTAATCAAAAGGTTATGCAATTCCTTATAAACTATTTAAAGAACATTTTCCAATCGGTTTAGTAGTTTGAAAGTTAGAAGCAAAAATATTTCGAAAAAATTGATTTTTTTTTCTCTCAAAAAACGTGAAAAATTTGATTTTCTAAAATCTGTAAGTGGTTGAAAATTAAAAAAAAAAATTTTTTTTCATTTACTCTAATAAATTTAGAAGCAAAAAATATTTCGAAAAAAAAAATTTTTTTTTCAAAAACGTGAAAAATTTGATTTTCTAAAATCTCGATCGATTTTTTTGAAATATTTTTGCTTCTAGCATTCAAAGTACTAAACCGATTGGAAAATTTTCTTCAGTTAGATTATTAAAAATTGCATACCCTTTCGATTAATACCTTACTTGACTCCATCTAAAGTTTCCATATCGAGATATGTCATAAAATGTAAGGGTACCTACCAAAAAAATCTAAAAAAATTTCTAACTCAAAAACGTATCCATACAAAAATTTTTGAATTTCATTTTTGAGTTCAGCATTCCAAAGTACATAAGAAAAAAATTAAAAGCTTCAATGGTCATTTATTTTTTATTTTTGTAAACTAGTGTAATCAGTCACCCACCTGGCTGATACAGCTTAATCAATGATGTGTACACATCATGACATTCCGAATCCTTGGGTATCACAAATGTCACCGACAGAAACGTCTTGCAGCGTATCAGCAATGGTGATCCCGTGGTGCTCAAGGCCAACTTCTCTATGCTGGCTATGTGCATGTGCAGAATCTGAAATTATGAAATCATCATCAAGCGACTGACTACGTGTTACGACGACGACCACCAACGGCCACTGAATAATTGATATGCTCCTGGGCATAAAAAACCATAAACTGGTGCAAAACTTTGACTGAACAGGAAAATCGATAGCAACATCTTAATTGGCCACTGATTGCACACGAGGATGCTCCAACTTTTAATTAACAACTTGGTTAACTGCGATGAGTCTCTCTTCACTTGTGGCCACTTGCCGCACATAATTAATATACTAAATCCGGGTGGCAATTAAAATGCCATGCATGTGTGCCCCCGTCCCCAGCCCGGTACAAAAGCCACATCTGAAAATTTGAAATGTCAACCAAAAAAAAAAAAACGGAAGCCAGAGAGTTGAACATTTCATCCGGAATAATTGACATCATATGTGGCACAGGTAGTTGGAAAGTGTGTGTTTTGTAGTTAGAGTTCCGGTGGTTTGAAACGGTGGGTGGATGCCGGAAATGTTGGAATTGTGTTTTTGATTTAAAATTTTGCGATTGTGGATCAGATTGGGTCTCTAAATTTTCTTTAAGTACTGAGGAATTAAAAAAATTCAAAAACCCCCCTCTCCCCTCAATTATAACTAAATATTTATCTATAAAAAACAAAAACAAAAAAACAAAAAAAAAAAAAAAAAAAAAGTTTGTAAAAAAAGATTAATACCTTTTCTCCCCCAAAAAAAATATGAAAGATTTACTTTGGCACGAATTTGTAAATGAAAATTTGGCTGTTATAGCCCCACAGGGCCAAGCCGAATCTTGGCTCGTGTGTCTTTTTAATTTTCGATCAAGAGAAAGCAACCTACAGTTTGACGCCGAATCCGAACGGCAAAGTCTTTGAGAAACTTTTTCATGGATTTTTCATGACCTTATGTGTAAAAGTTTTTAAAGAAAAAAGTAGGATTCGATCTTGAAATGAGCGTTTTTTGGATTGACACAAGAGTTCTGGGACTGCTTCAAGTCTTCTTTACTTGAAACTTCAATCAGAAAGTCGGAACTAAATCAATATTTTTAAACTTGAATTTAGTTCCCCATTTTATTTTTGTGTAGGCTTGCCCCAATCGTTAAAAACCCCATTCTGACCTTGTTGCCCGTAGCTTCGTCACATATTTACCTAGTTAAATAAAAATTTTCTAGGCGGATTTCTTAAAGTCCTGACTTAAAGATTCCATTCCAAAATGTTTCTAAAATCTAGAGGAAAAACCAATGAGTGCTGTCCTAACGAGCTTTTAATGTTAAGCCTTTTGGCCTGGGCGTGGATGAATGCGTCAGTCAGTCAGGCTAAGAGATTTACATATATTTAGCTAATTAATATACCCTATGGTTTAAGGTCTAGCTACTCGAACTCTATTCACTATTAGTCTTAATATTACTTAGTACCGAAATGTATTATAGCTAATATTTAAATAAAAAAATAGAATAAAGATAGATAAAGATATTATGCATTTTTGTTCCTAAGTGAAATGTATGGTATATTTATTCGATTTTGATACGGACCCTCTATAAAGACGACCCCCACAATCGTTCTATAATCCAGTATTTCAAGATATGTTTAATCATATCTAAAAGGAAGACGCTGATGTTTATTGTCCTCGATAAATATTAAGCTTCCTACGAGCATAGATTACGCTGAATTGCTCTTCCATCTCTGCAGAATCGCAGAACTTGCCTCGGTGTACTTTTTCTTTATAAGCTACTATAGGGTGAACTTAACTACTTGCTAAACCCTATAAGATTACATAATCGTGCCATTCAAAATTCATCCTTGTCTTGAGAATTAAGCTCATTATAAACACTAAATCATATATTACCACCTCTTCTCTGCTTACTCTTATATTAAACTATGCATATGGATGCAAATGACTACGTTGCTCCGCCATCTGGTTCACACCAATTCGAAGACAAGAACAATTCGCTTTAAGAAGAATTTTATGATTGACATTGATATCCCGGTTTAAACTTGATAAAAGAAATAACCTAGAAAATACCAAATTCTGGCAACGCAAAATCGATTAGTGCATAACTTCCGTGTTTTTTTGTCCGATCTTGTTAAAAAAAAAAAAATATGAATATTAGAACATATAATATTTTATTTTAAATTTTCTTTGTCCGATTTTCAAACGGAAGTTGTTGGACTGTCTCCAAACTCAAATTTCATGCGCACCGCTGAAGAGGACGGAAGCCAATAGCACGAGATTTTTGGTAATAAATGCTTTGGGATTAAAGGAACATCATATTAGCAACTTTCCCGATGGACACTTCTTTTACGTTGAAAGTTGGACAAGAAGTACTTATAAATGATGGTAGTCACCTGGTATAGCATATATCTGGCACTAGTAAGGATTAGTTCGGAGGTAATCTATCCGGAAAATAATGATATAAATATTTTTTAGAACAAATTCAATGCGAGCTATTTCGATTAGACGATTTTCCGATCACAAACTACCAAAATTTAGAAAAATTGATTCTAGTAGGCCAGGATAAGTGGGTTTTGGAAGAACTTTTTTGTGATTTGAGCATGACAGTTTGTGTTTATTTCTGCCTCTTCTGAAAATATGCAAAATCCGCTGTCTAATCATAAGAGGGGTTTTTTATATACAAAAACACCGGTTCCAAACCTTTCTATTTTGAGGTTTGTGGATCAAGTCAGTACCTGGTTAAATCTTTGATTAAAATAGTTGTATAGACAACCTGTTTTCTTTACTTTTTAGGAGTTTTTCATTTCCTCTGATTATTACATAATATTCAACAATGACCTTGAGCCAGGTTGATTTGAAAAGGATTTGTCTTGACTTCCTAACGTCCCACCATTCTGAGCCAGAGAAAAAATATTATTTATTTTATGTTTGTGTTTCAACTGAAAACATATATATTTTTTGCTGGCTGTCCAAGTTTATTATTCATCAATGGCAAAAGCTTTGCCGCAACAGCTGGGTCTAAGCTGCTTGTGAAACCACCGCAAATACACTGCACTAGGCCCTGCCCTTGCCCCTGCCCCTTTATAACCCATCCATGTGGGCAATCATTTTGTGTGTGCGCTGTGGCTTTTGTTCAACAATGAGAATGCATGTTTGCAAATTAATTTGTACAACTTTTTTTTGCAGGGTTTATTTAAGCTTAAAGCGTGTGAAGAAAACAAGAAAAAGCCTTAAGGCACTTTTGCACTCATCCTGAGTCTCTGGCGGAAATGCAGACAAACGAAAAGCCACCGCACATCACTCAAGTGAAGAGTGTACCGTGTGTGCGGCAACTTTAACGAGCGAGGTCAAATGTAAGTGGAGAAAACACTTTTCAACACGTTTTCCTTCTTCTTAAGCGTTTTGCCCAATTGATGATGTCATGATGAGCTTACCCAAGTCTCCTTGTTACTATCTGGCTCCACAAATATCAAATGTGTGGCTGTCAGATATAAAGTGCCAACTGTGGGATTTTTGGTATTATACCGATCAATCATCCGCACGTTTTCCACCTGCAAGAAAATATGAAATGTAAACAAAAATATTAAAATGTAAAAAAATTATTTTATGGTTTTTGTGTGTTATTCTTCTAATGAAATGCAAACGACATTGCTGACGTCAACCAGAGCATGTAACCCCACACATAGTCCCAACTGGGTCCCAACTTACACAGCAACTGGATGAGGAGTAAGTTGAAAACAAAAGAAAATTTATTTGGTCAGCTGGTGAACGTTTCAATTCCCACTTCTCAAGCGGCCACAATTGTTCCCGCATTTTTACTTTGTTTTTCGCATTTCTTTTGTTTTTGCCGCATTTTTTATTACCCCTGGGGGTATATAAATTGAATGGCCTGGGTCCTGTTGGCAAATGTTCATTAGGTTAATTTCCTATGCCTTTCATGTCTAAGATAAGGTTAGTTTAATTGTCTGCAACATCAAACGGTTTCCTTGGGGAATTAATTTGATTTTGTTGCTTGATTTTGCACTTTATCATTCATTTGCTCTACATATATAAATGAGTATTCACACGCTGCTCCTTCGCTCGCCCCAACCAACTGAAATGAGCATGTCAAATCGTTTCGTGCATTATTTCCGTGTTATTTGTCCAATAATAATGCGATTTTTAGAATAGCCCGATAGGAGCTGTAATTGCTTACGTTAGACAACAAACGAATGCGAGCGATTATCATTCTCGAAGCAGTGTTTGGACTAAGATTCATTCAGACAGACGGACATGGCTATATCGACTGACCAAGAATATATATACCTCGCCATTAAAAATATTTTGCTCGTTGAATTATGTAACGTACAAATGAAATCCAGGCGGTTCTATCAAAGGAGGGGCCACCCCTCCTTTTGATATTGAAAGATATTGGTAAACCTCAATGAAATACGAAAAAAGGTTTCGGGAATTTGAATTATGAAAATAAAAATTATTCTATAAATATTTCCATTAATTCTGCATTTCCTTTCGCCAAACGGCTGTTATGTGCGTCGCTGTTGGCATACCTACTATTGATAAATGCTACACGTCTAATGATAAGGCGTGTAAAGACTCTTCATGTGGATTCAGCACTACGCCTAAAGAGGTACACAGGTTTCTTCATTTTAAGAAACTGTATACTGCCAAAACATAGCTTTCTTACGATTCCTAGATTCCTAATTCCCTAGGCCTTTTTAAGTACCGAAAAAAAAAATGCAACAAACATAACGAAACGTACGAGCAAATGTAATCAAACATGTTGGATGAACGAATTACTATATGGAGGTGAATAAAACTATTTTAGAATGGTTGAATATTCCTTTATGCCTGTTTTTCGAAAAAGTTTTTTAATGCAAATACCAATAGGAGCCTCAAAAACCAAGAGTCAAATAAAAGCCTTATAATTAGGAACAATAGCAAACGGATAAGGAGAAACACAGATTAACTGAATCAATAGGAGTGCGTTAGCACTTTGTTTGCGATCTCTTCCACCGGTCGTTAATTTTTTCTTCATTTAGTCTTCATATCAGGGTGTCAAACCGGAACCCGAACCGGAACCGTATACCGAAAAGAACCGTTATTATTTATTTTTTGAGAAGCGGTATTTCGGAACCTTTATTTTTGGAACCGAAATGACCGAAAAGAACCGAAACATTGTACCGGTGTCTGAAAACAGTGTATTTAAAATTCCATCAGATATTAGAAATTCTTATTGCTCCTCCAGTTACAAAAGTATTAAAAGGACATTTGTTTTTTGGGGTAAAGTTTATTATGTTGAATTTTCCTTCTTTATAACTACTTTTTGTTGTGTAGGTTGCTACCATTTCTATTATATCTTTGGATTAAAGGATTTTTAAATTATACCGGTACGTACCGGTATACCGAAATAAAAAACCAAGGTACCATAACGGAACCGAATACCGAAATAAAGTAGAACCTAAACAGAACCTTTTACCAAAACATTAGTTTTGGTACGTACCAGAACCGGAACCGAAATTCGTTAATTGCATAAACGAAAACGTGCAGTTCTGCATAATAATAGCTTCAATTGTGGTTTATTGGGATTAAAATTTGTTAAATGCTCCAGAAGAGTCTGTGTATAGTCTAAAGATATGCGTTCAGCGTTTTGTGTTAGCTTGGCATGTTTTGTTCAAAGTAATTGAAATGTCACTTGTTCCGTATAGTGACACTGACAGTGAGACAAATGCAGAAGTCGGTTAACTGGAAAAGGAAACTTGCTATATTGTGTTAGGTGTGCAGGACAAAGTTTAATTTTCTACGTTTTCGTATTTGTTACCAGGTCATACGATGATGCCTATCGATTTTGTTCACAGTTCGAAAGACTGATTTACTCGAAGTCGAGCAGTATGGGCACCTAGCGAGTGGCCTGCAATTATTCGAAGTTCATGATCCAATCTTTTCACGTATGAATGCATACCTCTGAAATATGAAAATTTTTTAAATAAATGGAAACTGCCAATTTATAAAATAACAAGTAGCAACATAGAAAAGAGCTAGAGAGGATAATTTGAAAGCGGAATTAGTCCCTCAGTTTAAAGGCTATATAGTTGAAACTTGTGCAATGGGCGTCAATTAGGAACTGCAGACTTGGTAATACTTGTTTAGCTACGTCCTTTCTGGGAATCCTCAAGAAGAAGACTACACTAAGGCCCGTTAAAATGTTGATGTTAGTTTAATGTTAATGTCTCTTTTTAAAAACTTTTCTTGTGAAGTTCTCGTCTCGTAAAAGTTGGAATTACCAAAGAATTTCGGTTGAAACTATTTGCCACATTTTGTTGCCTACTTTTAGACCGCTTTTAAAATCATATATTTTAGATATTTTAAAAGATTCCTAAAAGCAGGCAACATATATTTTTTTTTAACAAAAAGCACACTCAGGGCCCTTTCCTAATCTCCATGGCTTTCAAATCAAGGCGATTTTTGTGAAAAATTTATATTGCCGACTTTTAGGCCGCGTTTAAATCATAAACGGGTCGTTTAATACACAAGCTTAGATATTTTAAAAGCGGCCTAACAGTAGGCAAAATACATTTTCTCAAAAGGCACCTAGATTTGAAAACAATGAAGATGAGAAAACGGCCCTAAGGAAGATTAATGAAAATTTGAAAATAAAAGCTAGACAATGGAACATTTAACAATTCCGATACCGCAAGATTTAATAGAAATTGCAAACGGGAATAGGTCTGATTGTGTTAAATCAACCCCAAGGTTCATTTGTTTTGTCTACAAATTGATTAGAAATGTAGAATTTCTGTTTGTAAACTCAATTGATCAAAGTTGTATTGTGTTACAGTCCTCAGTGTTCAGCATTCACTTTATTTAATTGGTTTTTCTATTTACGGCCACGATTTCTCAACCGACATGACAATGTAAGGAAATGGAAATTCATTTCCAACTGTCAGCTGCTGCCTCGCCAAGTTACAGTCTCCACAGGGAAATACGTTTTTGTGGGGACTGCATCAAAGAGAAATAAAAGTCATTCAATTGCCATTCACATCCCATCCAATCCAATCTCGAGTGTTGTTCGCTGACAAGTGCAACAAATTGTTTTGCAGGATAGATGGGACAGATAGTCTGACCCAAATTGCAAACTTTTCCGACAGAGAGAGAGGATGAGGAAATGAAAGGGAGGTAATTTGCATATTTTCTGCCGTCGGCAATGCGTTTAAACAAGAAAATTAGTTGGAAACAATGGAATGTTACCTTCTTGAGCACACCGATGCCATTATAGTAAATGGGTGCCTCGTTGAACTCCTCCTCAATCCAGGAGACAACTTTGTCAGAGACAAAAGGCGGCACCGGCACGCCCCACAATCTTTTATTGCCATCAGGCGGTTCTTCAGTCTCGGGCGATATATTATCAAAGCTCAAACGGAGAGCAGATGTGGGTGACAGTTGTCTTTCGATTTCGTTGAATTTGTTCATGAATCTAGTGAAATCCATTTAAACGTTTATTGATTTTAAATTAAGCTGCAAAAAAAAATAGAAGCGGCCCGCTTATAAATCAAATCACGTGAGTGTGGGCGAAGGATTGTTACTTTCACTTTTCGGCATTCACACGAAGAGGGAATACAAATTGTGTGTGTGTGAGTGTATATACGTCACTTTGTTATCTCTGTGTGTGTGTTTGTGTATGAAATTAACTTTGTGGCCGACCCACAACGATAAGGAAGTCCTGCGTGATGCTCCCGACGAGCGTTTATAGTGAACTCAACTGCCAGTGTGTCGGACGCGCGCTTAAAAGCAGGCTACGATTTTTTATTTTGATTCAAGGGAAATTTTTTGCATTTCAAAAAAGGGATATTCTCTCAGTTGTGATAGAGGGGTTAGAAAAGGCCACGTTAAGGGAATGGAATGCTTATATATCCTGTAAAAATTTATCAATTACATTTAAAAAAAGAAGATATTTTAAAAAACATTTTCTGGTTCTTTTTTAAATAGATTTATTGTCGGGAATTATAACAAAATATTGAAGCGTCAGCTAGGTCCTTATCTTGAAAAAAAAAAAAAATTTTAAAATAAAAACCTCAAAACATTAAAGCTGAACCTGACTAACATCAAATTAATATAGGTATGTTTTTTGTGCAGGGAATAATTTCGAAACGAGTTCGGATTAAGGTTAGTTTTCGGTTTTCCATAAATTTCGGCCTCGGTATTAACCGGATTTTTATTTCGGTATACCGGTGCAAGTATTTTTTATTTTATTCGGACTATTTAATAGTTCGCATTACAGTTTGTATTATAACAAACTACATCTATGTAGAAAATAGAAAATCTGATTCTTGTTTTATAATTTTAAACGTCCCTGTTTAAGAAATAACACTTAACATCGCATTCTTCGGAGTAGTATTAGAGTATACGGTATAGATGACCACAATTTTGGGTTGGTATCGCTTTATTCGGTCTAAAATTAAACGTAAACTGTTTTTCGTTCTCAAAAAAATTGGTTTATGGTTCAAGGAGGATAGTGAGTGAAATGATATTATTAGCGAAAAGAGGATTTTGTTTCGGTTTTACATTTTTGAAAGGAAATCGATTCCGGTACGCCGTAGGTTGTCAATATCGTATCGGTATTTTTGTTTGATATTCCGATATAATATTTTTCGAGGCGATATAATCGATCATTGATATTTTTTTTTAAATGTATCAGAACAATATTCCATATCGATTTTTTTGGACAATCTTATCTGATTGAAAATAGGTCTGTGTGGTTTCAACGAGCCGGATCAGCATATACAGTTGAGAACTAATCATAGCACCACTATTCCATGTTCATTCTAAAAATCGCTTTCGGCCCAATTCCCATACGATTTAAGTCGTTTTTGGATAAGAAGCTATTTGTAGAATACATGGGAACTTTGCTTAGTATTCCCCTTATACGAATAAAGTGTACCGAATGGTAATCGACTCAAAAAAAAACGAAGAAATATTGAACATCGAGTTTCAAAAAAATCAAGTGGGAAAAGGTTCTGGAAGAAATGTTGGAAAAAGATTTTGGAGTGTCTTGCGCCTTTATGGGCTTATGTCAAAAAGGCACTTGTTGCTTTTAAGCCTGGATTTCTCCATAACGTTTCCGAACCGGTTTGCTTCCCTGACAATACGAAAGCTTATAACCCAAACCTTTTAAGTCTGATGGTTATATCCTCGCTCCCTTTTTATTTGATCTATGGATTAGTAGTTATTTTCGAAGAAGTTTTTTTAATAATAGTCGTTAATCTTTCAGAATCATTCATCTAAGAGATGAACGCGAACGGAATTTCCACAGGACCCGAAAAGAACAACTGAATAGGGCGAGAATGAGATCCAATTGTAAAATCTGAGTTTGGATCGGAACGGTAAAGATTTAAAAAACCGGAATTATATCAAATGGGGACGTAATTGATTTGAAAAATTGAGTTCGAGAACGGAACGGAACTGAATCCAAAATTTGAGTTTGAATTCGGGTGGAAATATACATGGATTTGAAACGTAAATCACGATATCTCTACAAATATATATTAAATTGCTTACCTATCCCATGTTGCTCAATCGCTTTCAGACCAAAAATTTCCCTATTCTCATTTTTTTTGGTTTTTAGGTCAAAAGCGATTTGTAGAACACAAGGGTTTATCGAGGACTTTTGGAACCAAGTAGTAAAGCACTCGAAGCTACACATCATTTTGTTTACTAATTCCGCGTATTTTACAGCACTTAAACTGCATGTTCTTAGTTCAATTTGCAATGTTAAAGGGCAATTGGGTGTAAATTGTTTTTGTTTTGCTGTCGATATGGACGGGGGCTAGTTTTTCAATTGGCGCGGGCAACTTATCTATAACACGTTGAGGCAGGACAATAGTAACTGTAAACATATCAAGGTAAATTCCCCACAACTGCGCCTGTGTGGGAGAGTGGGTATTGGTGGAGGTGGCAGTTTATGCGCATGTTTTACACACACACACAAATTAATCGACTTGATTTGTTGCACAGTTTGGGGGCGGAGGGTGGGTGGAATGGGTAGTTGCCGGTTGTTCCTTTGGAGCCTGAAAACAGGTTGACCATCATCGATTTTGAAGGTGACTCACAGCTGTGACCCAAAAGGATTATGTTCTATGTTCTGCTAAACACTTTAACTCCTTCAATTCACATACCTTTGCCAACTTGATGTCGTCCATTGTTTACACTTTCCACTGTTTGTTGTTGTTGCTGTAGCCGCGCGACGGTAAAGGCCACGTGAGTGTGGCAATAAATGGTTTACTTTAAATTTAAACAAATTGCCTGCATAATTAGCATAAATAATTAATAAATAAAAACAATTTCTGCAATATGTGACCGTCAACTGAAAACGTGAAAGTACCACCACACAGTGTGACCGTTTGCGTAGTCTAAGCTAACCGTGACTGTTTACCTTGAAAGGTGGCAACGCTTAAGAGATGTTACGTTACATTTAAATGGTTTTTTAATGTTGAGTTCACAAAAATGAAAAACTTTTAAGGCTTAAATGCTTAAAGCTGGTGTAAATCATTTACGTAGTCCCACATATTTGGTCCACACACCCTTGTGCTCAAAATAAGGCTTATTTCGGGAACAAATAATGGCCTCCTTGAACATATCAGCATAGGAAGATGGTAGGCAGTTATGTCTATACAGATTGTACAGGAATTCATAGATCTAAAAATAAAAATAAATTAATATATTATACCAAAAACACAAAAAACCCACCTTGGCCTCCTGATCCTTCCAGAATATATGCTCACACAGATACTGCAAACTTTCAGGAAATAGTGCCAATCTTTCCTTATCATCACTGGCCACCACATCCACACTGCCCAATAGAACAGCACAACCAGAGAGCACATCCACTGCCAATATAAAAATATCCAACAAATACAAAGCTCTTTGTAGTTTCTCCTTATTAGAAGAGGCTTCAGCCAATAACATTTGTATCTCTAGAAAGATTTCCATTATCCAATTACAAGCCTGTTCATCACTGCCAAAGGCATACAAAGTGGCAGCCAAATGACGATAGAAAAAGCCACGCTCTTCATTACGCTTCTCAAAGGCATCAATAATTGGTGTTAGCCATTTAAGAGGATTTTCCAGCTTTTCATTATACAAAACCAAATAACAGCGTATGAGAGTGACCTTCTTAAGCTTGCCCAAAGGTGTTTCCCACCAATTTGCGGGTGTGGTAAGACCATCAATGGCATTGGGATGCAAAACAGACACCACTTCGGTATAACGTTCAAATAGACGTGAATCCAAATTCATAGAGTCCATATAACGTTCCACTATCAGGGTAAAAACATCCAAAACTTCGGGTATTTCACATTTTCCGGTATAGATATACTTGACGCTATCCAAAAACTTCTCAAACAGGCAACCTGAGAGTTAAAAAAAAGGTTTTAAAATGGATTTTGCGAGATTTCTTGAAACTTACCCTCGGCAAAGTCATTCAATTGCGATTCCTTGAAACAATAAACCGCCACCTTTTCAGCAAAATTCTTTAAAATCTGCAGACTCACACTATTAGCAATTTCCGGCAGCAAAGAAAACAGCAACAATAAATCCTCCTCAAAACAATTGGGCTCAAAGTCCACCAGGAAATTCTCCAGCAAACGTCGAGCGGTACCCGAATGTAAAGCCTGATTTTTGGCTATCATAATGCAATATTTGCGCGCATCAAAGGATAAATGAAAGAAACTGGTCAAACAACTCCAATCCAAGGGTGGTATGGGCTTAACAAATTTCCGGGACAAAGCTCTCAAAGCATAGGTGACAGCATAGGGTTCGGGTACATAATCTCCAAAGCGTGCTTGGGTAACCAAATAATTGCTGACCGCACGCAGAGGACTGGTGGCATATAAACCCACCAGTTTACGTGGTTCGGCCTTACCCTCGGGCAAACGATAAACGCCACTACGAAAAGCACTTATCTCCTGGCCTATATAATGGGCTATCAAATCTGCAGCCGCATCACCACACTCGGGTCTGATCTTTTGTAGTAACTGCACCCAAACTTCACCCGGCACGGTCTCCTGTTGCAAATCCACCACCTCACGTCCTGTGGCTACAGCACCGCCTGCTATCTCAAAACGAAATTGTGCGGGTATATGACGCAAATTTAAAGTACTGCCCGGTTCATAGCTTTTTAGAGCAGCTAAAGCATTTCTCACTTGACTGGCCTCTGTGCCGGGACGACTTATGGCCTGCCATAGTTGTTCCAAGGCATCATCCGCCAGCTTTTCATACTCCAAAGTGGGTGTCTGTAGTAGAGGCACCAAACCAAAAAACCGATATAAAGATTTCAAAGTTTGTGGACGCTGCTCGTGACGAAATTTGCTACCCAAAGCCTGCCAGGTGGAGGCTATATTAACCGTATGGCTATCACACAAGGCATAAATGGCATCCAAAGCCAAAGAGGTGGCCAAATCACCAGACTCATCGGTGCAATTGTTCAAGGTGTTGCTCAAATGGGGCAGCAATTCCGAGCCATGCAAAGTGGGTCTGAAAATTGAAAGAAAGTAGAGTTAATTTCAGGGACCGAAAATAAATTTTAAACTAAAAAAATCATTGGGAAGGAGATCTCCTACACAGACATAAAATATATGCATCTATTTGTTTTTTTTATATGGATTTTGGGTATGTAATGAACCTTTATTTTTTATTTTTATTTCAAAAAATCATTGGTGAAAATTATTTTTTATTTTAATTTTAAAAATTATTTTTAAATATTCATTTTGAATTTTTATTATAAAAAATAAACAATTGTTAAACTCATGAGTGATTTTTGTTTCAAAAAATCAATAATAATAATCGAAATTATTTTTAAAAATAAAAATCAACCTGTGTTAAATATATGGGCATTTTCTTTTCTGACGTGACGTGACATTCGTACGATAAAATGCAAAAAAAAAAATGAAACAGACAAGTTTTGAAATTTTTTTTTTTACATTAATGTAGTAATTCAATAGCACTTTATTTAGAAAAAAAATTTTTTTTAATCAGCCTAAAAAAATTTCTTTTTACAAATTTACATATACCATAACTTATCTTTTCTTTATTTTTTTTTTTTAGACGACAATTTCAACATCGCAACTTTACTTATTTTCATAATTTTTTTGTAAGAACTTCTCCTCCCCTTTACAAAAATATTAGTCAACGCAACAAAAAAATCAACTTTAATTGTATAAAGTTTTGTGAAAAGATTGGAATTGCTCAATGACTCTTAGAGCTGTAAATCGAAAAAGAAAATGGACTACGAAGATCGAATTAAAACTAATTTAATGCATATTTACTTTTCTAAATCAAGTAAGAATCAACTTTTAATGAACTTTTAATTTTTCGGTCATGGTAGACTTTTCTGCGGAATTGCCCATATCTATATTTCCAAAATTAGGGGGAAAGGCCATTAACTAAGCTCGAAGTTTAATACACTTGAAAAACTTTACTACAACTGATTTAACTGGTAAAATATATATAGGATATAGATAGCAATTTAAAATTTTTAAATCATTGATAATAAAAAAATAACAAAAAAAACTTTTCTTAGAAACGGACTGTTAATCGGTCCTATAGCAGCTATATGCTATAGTCATCCGATTTGATAAATTTTTTTAAAAATTAAGTGAAAAGCATATAAAACTAAATATATACCATGATTAGTGAAGCTACGATGGGAAACTAAAAAGTTTTTCTCCTAAGATGAGTTTGTCGACGCCGACACATATGGCAGCTATATGATATTGGGATCCACGGATAAATTTTTCCAGAATTATGTGGAAGCATATAAAACTAAATACCAAGGATTGAAGTGACTCTGAGAAAACAAAAAAGTTTTTATAACTAGAATCTAGTTCTTAGACCGATCGTTCCTATGGCAACTATATGATATAGTCATCCGATCCGGCCGGTTCCGACATATTAGTTGCGTGCAGTAAAAAGAAGACTCTGTGCAAAATTTCAGTCGATAGTTTTTAAAACTGAGAGACTAGTTCGCGTAGAAACAGACAGACGGACAGACAGACGGACGACCATAGAACGATCGGTTGGAAAAAATAAATCTTAGTGAGAAAAACTTTTTATTTTCCATTGTAGCTTCACCAATCTTGTATATTAGTTTAAGATGATTTTACATATTTGTGGAAAAATTTATCAAAATCGGATTAAGATAACTTTATAGCTGGCTATATAAACGGTCAGTCAAAAAAACTAGTTACGGTGGGAGAAACTTTTTATTTTTCATCGTAGTGACACCAATCGTGGTATATATTAGTTTTTATGCGTCAACACATTCTGAAGATTTTATCAAAATCGGATAAATATATTATAGTATATAGCTGCCATAGGACCGATCGGTCGAAAATGATTTACTAAGAAAATTTTTTTTTATGGTATCAAATTTTTATTATCAACGATTTACAAATTTTAAATATCTGATTTCTATATTATATATATATTTTTTGTCGGTTAACCAATTGAGTAAAAGTTTTTCAAGTGTATTAAAACTTCGGCACAGTCGAAGTTAGCTTTGCCTTCGTGTTTGGCATATTTTAGTGCTTTGGGAATTTAAATTTCGGTATATATCGAATTTTTTTGTATATTTTATAAAAATAATTTTTTTCGATTGATTTTTAAAAATATAAATCAAAATTGATTAATTACAATCAGGATTATTACCGAAAACGAATATCGGTTAAGTACTGGTTCCGGTACGTACCGAAATAATAATTTCAATTAAAGGTTCTCATCCGGTTTTCAGATTATTTCGTGTTTCGGTTCCAATACGGTACCCAGATATACCGGTTACGTTCCGGTACAAGAAATATTAAAAAAATTATGGTGGGGGTTCTACAATCAAAATATATTATCTTATCCTATTAAAAATTTTTTATTTAACTTTATTTTATATATCCAAATTTTTATTAAACAAAATATTTAATTACAAATTTTATATAAACAAAATTCCTTTTAATTTATATTAAAAAAAAATTTTTTATTCTAAATTAATATATTAAAAAAAATACCATATTATTTTTTTTTATTTATATATTAAGTTTATTTCAAATAATTTAAATATATCGTTAATAGGTATTGTTAATATACCATTAAGTTCAGTTGTTCGTATTATTGATAAATTGATTTTATATATATAGTAATCATTATTTGACTTACTTTTCTTGACAAATCTCCCGCATGGCCTGAGTGCGTGCTATTTGCAGTTCCCAGCGTTGTCCATTCTCCGGCAAAGGCTGAGCAATTTGCTTCAGCAAAAAGGGATAAGTACGCGTCTCCACGCGCCACAAACGCAAATACAAATCCACACAAAAGGTGCCATTCTCCGCCGATAGATTACGTATGGTGTTCAAAATCATGGGCACATTGTCCTAAAAAATAAAATATGAATCACATTTGACAAAATTTCATATCAAATTTCCTACCTTAGACACCGCAAAGTTGGCCAATCCTCTTAACAATTCCAATTGCAATTCAGGATTATGTTCATGCGCCAGCTTAAAAATGTAGGTCATCAAAAAATCATAGGCTATGCTTTCATTCACTTTGATGATTTGCAATATCACCTCATAGATCTTAAACCAGCAATCTACGGCGGGTTCGCGTGATAAAAATAAAGCACGTAAGAACAAATGCAAACGCTGGCAAAAGGCCGTATTGGCCTTAACATTTAAGGCATCCACAAAGGCAAAAACATCCTTATTCTCGGCACCATCAAAAGATTCCACCAATTGAGCCAAATCAAAGGCAATGGCTATATCGGGATGATAGTTACGCATATGCTGGGGTTTCAGCTCCTTGGTGCTTATAATTTGTAATTCTTCGCCCGCCTTCTCCTGTTGTTCCAATACACGTTGCACTATTTGATGAGCCAAAGCCTGACCCTCGGCGGGTATAAATGCAGTCTGTGACATCCACTGTATGATACCATCCAGACACATGTTCAGTATATACTCATGTCCACAACGCTCCTGCACCACCATAAATACCATTATGCGCAGCAGATCGGCCAAATAAAAAGGCGACATTACATGCAAAATCTCCGACATTAACACCAGCAGCACATGGTAATGATGACGTGTATGCTCGCGTGTGGCATGCAACACACGCAGCAAACACTGCAAACTTGGACGTGGATCAATGCTAAATAAGGCCAACTGTTTGATCAAGCAAGCCTGATAGATGCTCAAATCAATGGACTGGGCATAATCCTCTTGCTGCAGAAAGTAATCAATGGCCTCGATTACCAAAATGCTGGTGCACAAACAGGTGCTGGCATTGTTGAATTTGCTCCACGATAATATCTCCTGCATTAAGTCTCTCGCCTCGGGTTGGCTACGACTCAGTGTGAGCAGGCAGGACCAAATGGGTTTGACATCGTGTAGAGTCTGGGGATTGCACAAAATATAAAGGAATACCGGGCGGAGATACTCTATGCTGTGGTCACGTATGCTTGAAGGAAATTTCAAAGTTTAAGTAACAATTAAAAGGGATTGAATTGATACACTTACTTCTTGTCATGATGCTGACAAATGCCTATAATCTTGTTGCTCACATCATGCATATTTGCACTCGAGTGCTGCAGCAGAGAGATTAAGGGATGTTGTTGTGTCTTCAGGCCATAGGAACATTGATACGATTCGTTCTCCTTGAGCAGAGAAGTCTTACGCTTTAGGTTAAGTAGTTGTAGACCTAGTATGCTCTCCGTTATGATGGCAAAATGCAGGGGACTGGAAAGGAAATGGAAAATATTAAATTGAAATTAATGAAACAAAAACAAAAACTTTCCAAAAAATTTCGATGTAAAGTCCCTTTTACCAATATTAAAAAAAAAAAATGGAAAAGCTCAAATCAAGAAGTGTTTTACAGACGGAAAGACTATCTCATCTTCTAAATAGGTGCTATGTGCCAGATAAACATAAAATTTACTCTGTTATTTGTAAGTTTAGTGCTATGTAGGAGATGAGAAATCGGTCCTAAGCAGGGTGTCAAACCGGAACCCGAACCGGAACCGTATACCGAAAAGAACCGATTAAAACTCAGAACCGTAACCGTAACCGGAACCCTATTTATTTATTTTTTGAGAACCGGTATTTCGGAACCTTTATTTTTGGAACCGAAATGACCGAACTGAGAATTTTTTTTTTTTATTTCAATTTTCTTCATCTTACAAAATTGAGAAAATGTACTTAACCCTTCTGTTAGGTTAGCAAAAGCTTTCAAATGTTAGGTTAAGTGACCATCTGGTATATACTAAAATATTCAATAAAAAAAAAATCAAAACAAACGTGTTATTTTACGATAATATCACATACCTAAACTCAGGACTGCAAACCGGTTTTGAACCGAACCGGTTCGAACAGTTTTTTGACAGCTAGATCAGAATCAAATGTTTTAACATTTAAAAATGTTTAAAAGGAACGAAACAATTGAAAATCTGAAGGTGCAAGGTTGGGGCTATACGGTGTAAGTGACAATATTTTCCCATTCGGCTAAGATAAATTTTGACGAATAACTTAAGGGGGTATTCTACCTTTGAACAGCGTTTTATGTGTGTTTTTTAAAAAATTTCTGGAAAAAAAATCTATAAGAGCTTTTTCAATTTTTTTTTGTCTTGTGATATTTATTAAATAAATTAAAAATACCAAAAAAAAGTTTGGAATTCGAGGGCTGTTCAAAAAGTTATCGGCCTGCCAATTAAGGTATCAAAAAAAAAGGTGTAGAGGTGGTAGCCATGATTCCGGGACTCCAGGTTATCGAAATTGGAAACGGTAAATGAGGTTATAATCAGAATTGAAGTAATTCTGGCCCGTACCTCAATCATAATTTTAAATATTTTTTTGAAAAACTGGCGGCCATTTAAAAAAAAATTTAGATTTTTTAAGTTTTTTTTTTTGAGGTTAGTGTAAAAAAAATAGTAAAAAATGTTTTTCCTCATGATTGAGGTACGGGCCAGAATTACATCAATTCTGCGTCGATTGCAATATGGCTGATCAAAATCGGTTCAGTAGAACTGGCCCAATCATGGCTACCAGGTCAAAAAACGTGGTTTCGAGAAAAACGCGGTTAAAGTTTTGAGCAACGTTGAAAATACTCACGTTAGCAAGAACATTGCTCCACTAAAATGGATTTATCTGCTTAACTATTTCGAATATTTGAAAATGGTTTAAAGGTGATGAGTGGGGAATGTCCAAGTTATAATAATAAGGCAAAACAAAAAAATTGAAAAAAAAATTTTCAAAGGTAGAAGACCCCTTAAGATGTAAGCTTTCAATCATTATCAAGATGGAAAAATAATTTTTTTTGTCCAATTCGGTTAGTTGACGAAAGTCTCGAAGGTCTGAGCCGACTGATCTTTCTTGTTCCATGATCGTTATCGCTTGAAGTTATTGTAAAAAGTACTGCGAAGAGCCGGAAATGAAGCTCACTGCACCATATTTTAGGCTAAGAAGCTATTAATCAAGGTTTGAAATAAAACCTTAGATTTGACAAGCTTAGGAACCAGTCTACGAACCGAACCTTAATCTTGTCGATAGTTTCGAGCCTCTGGAACGAACCTTTAACAGCATTCATGCCTTGGTTTGATGACAATGGGTTTCCTAGGCACCATAAAAATCAGGTACCAATACCGCCTGAATGAAAACAGAGAATAATAGCGGAAATGAAGCGTCTGAAGTCATTCTGTGAATTTTGTTCAAAGTATGAGGTACCCGAATATAGAGCTAATTGATGTATCCCAGATTTGTCAGGTGATTTTCTACTTTTTTATGTGATATATAAAGCTTTTCGGCAAGCTTTCATGTTGAATAATGGCGGATTTCTTCAATTATTATGATTTTATTGTCATCAGCCTCCAATGTTCGGTACGTCTTTAACCTCAAAATCTCGGGAACGGTATTGCATTTTGTAATCCGCTAAAAAAGTGCACCAATACATAAGCAAATTGTTGTTTATGTATTGATGAACCCCCTGTTCAAATGGGACTAGCTTTGGGCAGGTCATACAAGATATAAATTTGAAAATAATCCCTAAAATCAAAGCTAAAACAGTAACCGAACCCTGTGGAAATGCTCTATCATTAAGGTAACACCAACTTTAATGGACGTTTAGCGCCAACTTCCGTTTAGTGGGTCAAACAACTACGCCTACCATATGGGCAATTGGGCTCCATTTAAGGGGGTGGAGCTCCTGTGCTTTGCGTTTGATGCGGTAATTATAATACACGCTTGGGTGGGTCTGCTGACCAGAGAGGTCAATTAATATGCAATTCCCTTTTTGCCTACACTTGCATCTACATAATGTAGCCTTATCAAGGTTAATTTGTGCATTACATGATTGTCCTTCACAGGCAAACATTTCAAGTTCAATGTCAGGTGTTTTTTTTGTTTTTTTTTTTAGTCGTGTCGCGCATATCAAATATTTGTGCAAGGACATCGAAAACTTATGCGTAAAGGGAAATGGCTAATAGATTTGTTGGCAGCAGAACCTGTGATTGCGGTCAACAGGAAATCAACTCAATGCCAAAAACAACAGCTCTCCGATGGTCATAACTCATTTTCACATTTAGCCACATGACATGCAAAGTGCCCCAGGGCAATTAATTAGGGGCACGCTTAGCATTGCGTGTGGCTAGAATCAAAAGGAAAACAAATGTTAGAGGCAAGCAAGTCAAGTGGCAAAGTGTTAAGTGTCCTTTTAATTAAATCCCAGCACAATGTATGCAAGCAATTTTCCAATTGGATACCTAAGGCTACCCCCTTTTGGGGCTCTAAGCACAGTGGTTGAAATTAGACATAGGAAAATATATTCATTAAAAATGAAGCCTGTAGATGATATGCCCTCGAAATGGCAGATTTCTGGTATGGAATCTCCATATTTTGTAATTTTTTGGAATTAATTTAAAGCCCTCAGCTTAGCCACTTCGACCACTGTGCTGCGAAAGTTTTTAAGGAGCGCCCCCTTCAAGACATGTGTGTGCCTTTGACTATGTGGACTATGTGGGTCGTTCCGCTTACCCCGCATTGGCCAGCATGGAGAGCAATGTATTCTGCACACCATTAGCTTCCAGCACTCCCTCATCCACCAGGCGTACCAATGTCTGACAGCTCATCAGGCTCAGTTGCATGTGCTCGTGTTTGCATTTTGTCTTGAGGAATTCAATTTCCTTGATTTGATGTTCGGCCACTTGCTTCTCCCGGCTCTCTACAATTTTCTGATAGATTTTCTCCAGGCAGGCAGACAGTTTGACCACCGAACTGTTGGGTTTAATGCTGTTGAAGTCCTCCATGGCTGAAAAAAAAAAAAAACAACAATTGGATGAGTTTTACACACATACACAAAACACGATTTATGGTTTGTTTGGGCCACACAATCAAAGTTGCTAACGGTCCGTGGAGCGTGTTCTAACGCCTGCTCGGTTCAAACTCGACTGTGTGTTGTCCTTTGCATTTGCCGCGTTTTCAGTTGCGCGTGCTCCTGGAGCACCTTACTCACCTTAACAGGCAACAGCAGCAGCAGCAGCAGGCGAACTCATTCCGTGTCCACGGTTGAAGGATATCAAAGTCAGCTTTGTTGATTTTGTTAGCTTTATTTTAAGTGCTTTTCGTGTTTAAGTCGAGCAGCTTATTCTTCAGTTTGCCAAAAACATTTACATTAAAAAATCCCAACAGCAGTTGCTTTAGAGATGGTACAACGCATGTAAACAAAACTCAGCTGTTTAGCGGTGCTGGGCTGAATTAAGTGGCAACGCTGTTAAGACTTTGGCCATTGTAACGGGTTTTCAAATGAGCTAAATAGATTGTCACATATAAAGAATGAAATAGAGTAACAGCCAATTTTAACTTTTAACACTTAATTCAATACCGGCATAATTCAAAAAAATCGATTTTTCGAAAAAGTTTTTTATTCTTACAAAACCTATAACTTCGAATCTAACTAGAAAAATGTTATATATATAATATATCTTAAATAGAAAATCGAGTTGAAATAGTCCTTTAAGGATTTTAGTAAAACAAACCCTATCTTTACTTTAAATTATGATTTAAAAGTTTTTCTAAGATTACTTTGTTTTATGTGAAATAGAAACATGTTTCGAGTTTTCGGTTGTAGCTAAGTTAATTTTTAGTGAGAATAGGAACATTTTGCTTTAAGATGTTGCTCAGTGTGATTAGCTTAAAAACAAATTCATTCGGTTTTTTTTTTTAAATAAAAGAAACATTGTTAATTCAATTTTGTTACACTTTGTATATCCATTCCATTTTCTACTTAATAATTTTTGCCTGCTACACTTAAACGTCTATAAATTAAAAAAAAAAAAATAAAAATCCCTTTTCGTAATTCATGGCCTGACCTCTGCAAGGGATTCGTCCACTTCATGCTTTTGATTTATTTACAGCATGCTCAGTTAATCCAGTACAACTTCTTCTTGGCTGCCTTTTCACATAATTGACTTTATGCATTTTTGTTGTTGTGTTTTTTTTTTGTTTTTGCGTCATAAAACGAAATTAATTATGCTGCAGCAGCTATAAAAATGTAACCAGACTAAAGGCACAACAAAAACAAAAGTTGAGGCAAACAAAACAAGAATAACAAGAAAACAAGTAGCAAACGAGCCAACTCATAAATGAAAGGTGCGGCTTCTGCGACCCAAAACAAAACTCTTTCTCTCTCTCTCACTCTCTCTGTCTCTGTCTGTAACTGGCAGCATAAAATTAAGCAGGGACGAGTTTAAACTGCAATCATTCTTGGCAAAGGCAAACAGGCAAAAGCGAAGCATAACAAAGGTTAAGCCCAACAGATAGGCCAACATAATTTCCGCTTCCTGGCCCCAAAGTATATTCGCCGACTACTTCCCGTCCCAAACTCCAGTGACTTTTAGCTGCTCGTGGATTTATGATTTTATTACCACAAGGTGGAGTGCACGTTTGGCCATTCTTCTGAGTCGAGCAACAACTGCAATTTGGAAAAAAAAAACATTAGCATTTATGCTCATGTTAATTTATTTTGTTCAACTTTGAATATTTATTTTTGGCTCAAAGAGAGTTTTTGGCGGTTTTGCATGTCTTGTGGTTTATATGTTAAAGGAAAAGCGTTTGATGTTGATGATGGTTGGGAATGTTTTCCTGTTAACCAAGTCTGCCACTCGAAATGAGATTATAACTTAAAATAAAATTGTATGGCTTGGGTTATGTTTAAGAAACGAAATAATGTCATCTGGTTGAGAAATTAATATTGTATTACCAAAGGAAGTACTAAGCAATCGTTTGTAGGTGGCTAGCATGGAAATAATCAACTGATCCTATTCATTAAGATCCATTATATCATTTATTTTTACATTAAAATATCTTTTTTTTATAACTTCCGCTTTATGAAATAATCGACATAGACGATAGGTGAAAAATCGGCAGACTGCACAAATTCGAAGAAAGGAAAATGCTACATAGTATTTTATCTCAACGTTTCAGGTCTGGTGGTTTTTAAGAAAATGTGTGCTGCTTTTAGGCCGCTTTTAAAATCATATTTGAATCGTTGTATATATAAGCATTGGCATTTTTAAGCTGCCTAAAAGCAGGCAACATGCATTGTCTAAAGAAGAACGTTGTTTTTAAAAACATGAAGATGAAAAAACGCAATTATAAATCTAAGATTTGCCGGAGTTAGCTGGTAGAGACTCGGGTAATACATAATTACCTGTTTTGAGTAAATTGTATCTCTCTGTAGACTTTTTTAGAACTCACACCAAGTAAAGATGTGTTCGAAACGTAAGTTTTCGGAATCAGTTCTTTCTAAAAACATCAATCAAATGTTGGTGTGGAAATGTGAGAGTTTTATATTTCGGAAGATCGAATTTAAGATAAATGGTCGAGAATGTACCAAGGTAACAATATTTGTCAGGGATTAATCCCGAACGAATATCTGTTCCGGTACCGGTTTCGCGTACTACCGACATTTTTGGTTTCGAACGGTACCAGATTTTATTTCGCGGTACGAACCGGCGTAATATTCAAAAATTTCAGTTGGGGGTCCTACACAAAATCTATATCAAACCATTTTGAGGAGTCGATAAAAAGAGCCAGGTCCCCTAAAGGCAAATGACAACCCAGTTTTTCTTAGAATGTTTTTATCAGGTAATTCTAAGATGAAGGACGGTCGCAATATAGCCCAATATGCTGGTAAAATACTCAATGGCCTCTAAAATCACTCTAAAATCTGCCTTAACTTTCCCTTACATTACATTTAATATTAAATTTTTAATCACTTGAAAGTGTAAATTAATTGCCCAGAAGATTGTAACGATAGAAATATTCAATTCGAACCCATAAACTATATATTCTTGATCGGATAATAAGTTCATTCGTTGTCGTAAATCTGTCTATCCGTCTGTCCGTCTGTCTTTACGCGAACTAGTCTCTAGTTAAAGCTATCGAGCTGAATTTTGCACAGAGTCTTCTTTTACTGCACCAACTAATATTTGGGACCGCCGGTACGATAAAAAAAAAAATTACTATAGAAACGATCGGTCTAAGAACAATTCTGTTAGAAAAACTTTTTGTTTTAAATCGTAGCGGCGCCAATCTTGGTATATGTTAGTTTTATATGCTTCCACATAATTCTGGAAAAATTATCAAATCGGATGATAAATAGCATCATAGCTGCCAAGAAACGATCGGTCGAAAAAAAAGTCGTTGTGAGAAAAACTTTTTTGATTTTCATCGTAGCGGTACCAATCGTAGTATATATTTGGTTTCATGTTTCACACACCGGAAAAATTGATCAAATCGGATGACTCTAGCATTAGCTCCATATAAACGGTCGGTCAAAAAACCACTTTTAGTGGAAGAAACTTTTTTTTTTATCGTAGCGTCCCCAATCTTGGTATATTTTAGTTTTATATTCTTCAACACAATTTCGAAAAAAATTATCAAAATCGGATGACTATAGCATATAGCTGCCATAGGACCGATCGGTCGGAAAATGTGTTTTACTAAGAAAAAGTTTTTTTATGGTATTAAATTTTATTATCAAAGATTTCAAAATTTTAAATATCTGATATCTATATCCCAGAATTTTACCGGTTAAATCAGTTGAAGTAAAGTTTTTCATGTATTAAAACTTCGGCACATCGAAGTTAGTTTTGCCTTCTCGTTTTTTTAATATGGAAATATTATTTCGAAGTTTGGTTGCGAGATTTGATCAAAGAAAGTAGAATTTTGAAATTTAAACATGGTCTAACAGTTCGGCGAATTTAAGGAGGACTTTTTGAGACTTGAACTCGTTACATTTAACAGAGGATTTAGATTCCAAAGAAAAGTTTTTCCGGTTTGCATTTCTAAAAATATATTTTAATAATCATAAATGAAAAAAAGAAACCGAAACAGTACTAGAATAATCGTTTCGGTATGGTTCCGGGTTTTTCGGTTTCTCTTATAATGGTTAACGGTTTTCGGTTCTCAAAAAAATTTACACATTGGTTCCGGTTTCGATACCGGTACATAGCTTGAAACGGTATATTTCGATTAACAGTATTAGTCCTTGTTTAAAGCAAAATGTTAATTAGGTAAACCCAATGTGTGAATTTAGATTTAGGAATGGTCTCTGGCTTATTCCAAAACAGTGCCTGAAATATACCTTTACTGTACCAATAAGTACATAAAATGTACCCGTACAAATACTTACTAAAGCAATATAAATAAATAATAGCATAAAGTACCGGCTCTCGGGTTTATCCTAGATAAGTACCTAGAATGTACCTAAAATATTTCTAGTCTTTAACTAAAATACGTTTAAGCTCTTATCTACATAACTAGTTAGAAATAAAGCCTATTTAATGGGGAATAGATAAGACAAAATCCTGATTGTTTGTGTGAGTATATATATATTCGTATTACAACACACAAAATCAAGTATTCAGAATATATCGCAGTCATGGAACATGGACAGCAGCGCTCTTAGGTTGATAATCTATTAGGCCTTTATGTTGCATTATTTTAAATGCCAAATGACAAGCTATTCACAATGAAAACAAGACAACATAAGGGCCTATTAGATTGTCATGTCTCATTGGTCGAACAGTGTTACTTGTTTTTTTTGATAAAAATTAATTCTGAGCTTAAAGCAAAGTCTAAAATATTAACGCTCGGTAAGACAATAAAAAACCTAACCATGGGAAAAGATCCATGTAAGAAGACTAAAACAAATTTATAATAAAAAAATATTATAATCATACAACAAAATATTCATTAATGAATTACAGAAATTTCTAGTCTGACCATTAAATTCGCCCACAAATTTGTCAACAAGTTGTTATACATTTTCCTTTTCTTATAAATATTAAAACCTTTAAGTCTTATGACACTTAATAGGACAGCTTGTGGCCATAAATCTGTATATGCCACCTCCACTTAGCCACAATCACAACGCTTCAATCTACTCATTAATTATGTATGTGAACCAAAAAATATGTACAGTTTAAAGGGAACTTAAATTAAGAGTGACATTGCGTATTTTTTTTCCCCTCACACACAAGTTTTTGGAGAATTTGTGGTGCCTTGTGTATACGTATATATATAAAAAAAATGAATATTTATATTTGTACCTGTTTGCACTCAATTTTCACAAACTCGAGCACTGAATATTTATAAGTGCGTTAGTCAGTCAAGCAGCGAGTCAGCCAGTCGGTATATATATATATATTAAATATACGTTAAAAAGTTTCCCCTTCTGAAATAATAAAGAGGCTGGAATTGTGCCTTCAAGATGCAAATGCATCAGTCGAAGGAATTACTTACTTAGTGGGAAGTCACCTAATTGGATTACCTTCAAAATGAGGATTAAAGCTTATGCCAAAAAAAAGCCTTAGAAGTACATCCAATTAGAGTAAAATTACACTCGGCAACAAGTTTTTAAACTCAACTCAAAAAATATTAAAAATTGTTTGAGAATTTTTTGAAGCAAAGAAATTTAGTAAATTTTAAAAAATTTACAAAATTCACACAAAGCCCAAATAGACCCCAAGCAACATAATAAGATTTTAGTTTAAAGTCCTTCCTGATTATTGAAGAGTATTTAAACTTCGTTGGACCAAAGTTCATAGTAAATTGGGAAAAAATTGTGAGCCCATGTCACATATTAATACCTTAAACTTTTCTCAAGAGCAAACCCATTACAATTTCATTAGGACTAACTAAACAAAATATGCAAATAGCTGAGCAAAAACTTATGATGTTGATTTTCTAAAAGTTTTATGTGTTTTTTTGTTCAGCAGTGTTCAACGCAAAATCTGAATCTAACTTGAAGTTTTCAAGCTTAAAATTGCTCAAAGATGTGTTGCCTACCTTTTGGGAGCAAAACTTTTCCAGTGTGATTCATTGTGGCCCACATACATAAATTGTAGCACAACAATTCTTAAAAAAAAAATAAAAAAAAAAGTAGCGAAAAACCTTTTCAATTTTCCACTAGCATTTGCCTTGTGGCGCAGCTATTTATTCTCTAAATTAGAAAATGTTTAAATATACACCCGGAGTGGACCTAGCTGGGTGAGCATGTGTGTGTGTGTGTGTTTGCGTGTGGGTAAATATAATTTGTGCAGCACGTGCGTAAAATTTAATGAGGCGCCCGCTACCGACAAATTGAGCGCGCCTGGCTGCCTTTTGACCCCCGAGGCCACCAAAAGAAAAACATAGTAAAACAGGGAAGCAAAAAAAAAACCAAGTTGGTTGTAGTAGAAGTAGTGCAGATTACACATCTTTAGTCTTAAAGTTGGCTAACACAATTTCTGCGGTCGCTTAAGTGACAATAAATTTTAGGCATAACATTAATTAAGAAATTCAAATGGCCACCACATAACTGCTGCAAGGGCCCCTAAACAAACTGACCCATAGGGCCATATAATGGCCCCAACACACACACACACGCACTCACTTACCAACTCGTGACTTTAGGCAGGTCGGCGGCGGCGGGTTAAAAGCATAAAAGCCCCTCCGAGGTGTTTAAGCATATTTACACAATTCAGGATACTAGAGAGTTGGAGTTGCCCTTGCCCAGCAAACATTTATTTTGGAGAAGCAGATTAGAATGTGATTCTTGCAAAAGGAATGCATTTCTAGGGCCATCTTCTCTTTCTGTGGAAAGCAGTGTTCGACACTTCTGGAAGCTTGAAAGATGGGAAAAGTTTTTTTTGGGGTATAAGAAAGCGTTTTATTCTGGGAATAAGAAAAAGTCTTTACTGCGGAATTTGAAAAGTATCTTTTTATACTATAACTTTTAAATAACAATGAAACGAATATTGGTTTTTGTACCGGTTCCGTTACGTACCCAGATGAGAATTTGGATTAAAGGTTCTATTTCGGTTTTAAGTTTATTTCGGTTTTCGGTTCCGATACGGTACGCTGATTTTTAGTTCGGTATACCGGTACCAGTAAATTTTTTTTTTATATTCAAAAATGTAAATTCAAGATATCCAAAAAATAATGAATGTAATAGAACTACAAAAGGGTTGTAAGAATATCCCACATATCCTTTATTATTTTTGGTATCTCTACAACCTACAATTAAGGAATTCTTTATTCTTATGTCGCCCTAAAATCTGCCTTATCTACGCCAAAAATAGAGACATTTAGTAACCCATACTATAAGACTACGGTCCAAAATAGCTAAAAAAAAAGGCTGGTAAAATACTCAAATATCAGGTATATCAGCTCTAAAAAACATTAAAAACAGTAAGAAACATAAAATCTGCCTTAGCTGACCTGACACCAAATTTTCCGAAATATTAAACCAATTTTTTTGTAGAGCGAAATTTGAATAAAGTCCAGAAACTTCACTTTTATTTATTTGCCGATGGTATTATTTCCTCTGAAAAACATTTAATAAGAATTGTAAAAACTTTTTTAATTTACCTTCCTCGTCTGTGAATCGAACTCGGGACCCCGGGGATTGGAACACAGAAATGGCCGCACCTCAGCTCACACGACCACGCACCTCATACAGCAAGATGCGCCAAATGACTTAAAAGAATGCAGCCGTATGTTATGCTCTAAATTTGTAATAGAAGTATTGGTCTAGTGGGTAAGACTGTTGACTTAGAATGCCGAGGTCGTGGGTTCAATTCCTCTTGGAACCAAATAATTTTTTTTTTTTTTTTTTAACATTTTTTATTTTTTTCAATGTCAAGAGTTCAAATAATCATTACGGATAATTTTGCATTCCAGATTGCGGCTTATTGTTCGAAGTAGTAGTGCAGCACTTGGCACATTCAAAGATTAACTGACATTACCAACGCTTAGATAAAAATTGGTGACGTATTGCCATAAAAAAATTGTCTTAAAATTTCCGTTTTAGGTTAAATTCTCATCGTTTAGGTAAATAATTGCTATGAATGTTGAGTTATTGGCAATTTATTGTTTTAGTAACTGCTCAGCCTTAAAATTAGGTTTTTCTTTTTTTTTGAGTGTAGCACTGGAAAATTTATACCCGATCTGATCACGGCTATTCTCGCCTTCAATATGAGCCCACGTTGCGTATGGGTAATTTTATTAAGTAGTTTCCAAGGTCACTCCACGCATTGCAATTGATTGTTGTTGTTTAATAAACATGTAAAAATTGTAATTTTTTGTACAACGCTTAGCCACACACATACATACAAACGTTGTTTTTCTCACTATCGCGCTTTTAGCAAAAGCTCACCGCCAGTCCAGAATGCGGCAAGTTATTTTGTATTTATCTGATCAACTGGTACGGGCACACTTAAATTAAAGGAAGACACAGTTTCACTAATCATCGACTGAAGTTTTTATACACTTGGAAAACTTTACTCCAACTGATTTAAGAAAATATATATAAGATATAGAACAGAAAAAAATTTTAAATCATGATCAAAAATTTAATAACAAACAAAATTTTCTTAGTAAAACAATGACGACGCCAGGATTAAGTCAGATTTTGTTTTTTCAGACTTTATGGAAACAAAAAACAAAAAAACGATTGAGAGCTACGATGGAAATCAAAAATTTTTACAAAGATTATTTTCGACCGACGTCAGGCAGTATATTATAGTGATCGATTTTGATACATTTTTCAGAATTATGAAAGCAACAAAAAGTTTTCTAACAGAATAGTTCTTAGACGATCGTCCAAGTTATGATAGTCGATCTGCCGGTCGACAAAAAAAGAAGAGCAAAATTCACGATAGCTTTAAAAACTGAGGGACTAGTTTGCGTAGAAACAGACACAACGAAGACAGAGACAGACAACGGAAGACGAGGAAGCGATGACGGCTTGTCGTCCGATCAAGAATATTTATGTGGTCGAAATGAATATTTCATGCGTACAAACTTTTGGGCAAAATTAAACTAATAGAAATCAAATGCATTTTTATGTTGCGTGATCATTCCTGATCGTGCATGAAGAGATTTTTATTTAGTGAGTCGTGTATTACGTAAAGCAAAGATCGGTTCAAACAAACCTATGGGTTTTGGAAGTACACCTAATTCTGTTTTTACACGGTAGGTACGTTCCAGAAAAACCCGTGAAAAAAAGATACGAATTAAAGAAACACAGAAACATTTGCACACATACATACTAAAGCTGCTAAAAATAATTTAGAACGGGGAATTCCCTAACTAATATTTTAAAATATTTTTTGCAAGTGAAAGCATTTTAATCAATTAGTTTTTTTAATCGTGTTAAATCGAATGAAATCGTGTAAAAACAGAATGCATTTTTTTGTAGAGCGTGTTTAATCAAAATCGTGAGTAAAAACAGAATTATTTTTCACCAAAAGAGGGAGTAATCGCTTAGCGTCGTTGCTATAAGCATCGGCTGCGTATGTGAATAAATGTGTATATACTGCAGCGCTCTTACTTTTTTTTTTTTTGTTTAATCAAACTAGTGCTCATTGGTCTAACTTTGATAAACTAAGGTCCGATACTTTTATTTAACGAAAAAATATAACCATGTTTCCATGACAATTTGGACTTTATGCCAAAATTTTTTCCATTTATAACTTGAAAGTTAAAAAAACGATGCCTAAAGTATTTTGTTTTCAAACTATCACCAAACTTTGCCCTCTTTTAGACAAGATTGAGATAAGAAACATGACAAAATGTTTGCAGGGTTAGCGTAATTGCTGCTGTTTATGTGCCTGTGTGTGTGTGTAAATATGTGTCCTGCATTCATTCATGTGAAGAGTCCTGCAGCCCATCCACCATGCACACAAGCGCCTGTGGTTTTACAGAGTGTGAAATATTTTGCTCTCTTGTGTGTGTGTGCCTTTGGTCTGGTATCTCCTAAATAAACACAGAACCTACGTTGGTGTCCACTTCATGCTCAAGCTTCTCACAATATGTTTGTGACTATTTGTAGTCAATTTTAAAATCATTTGACTGCTTTGTTGTGGCTTAAAAGAAGGTTTAATCAGAAGAACAAGCAGGGGAAGAAAATAAAATTATAAAAGTAACACTGAGCAGTGCACTCACCTATACAAACACTTACCCTTTGCCTACCTACCTCCTAATGAGTCCTAATGATCAACTCAAATTCCACTCAATCCGATTTCTGGGGCTTAAATTTCGTCATATGCATAATTTCGATTTGCCAGCATCAAACTGATTGCCACAAACCTCTCCAACCTCTCTCATACATATACGTAAATGGGGCGTTGCCCAGGCCAACAGCATTTAACATTTGCCACTCAAAACGTTGTTGTAGTCGTTGCTGCTGACCAGCCAAACGGTTTTGGTGATTCTGATGCACACGTAATGAAGACTTCCTTGGTTACGCAGTTCTAACTTAAAATTTTGCTTTTGCTTTAAATTCACGATTCACGTTGAGCATTTAATTTGTTTACACTTTTTTGTTTAAAGTTAAATAACACTTAAAAATTTAACCGGAATTTGCTGGAAGCGGTTGACCCTGAGAATGGCCGTTAGCTAGATTGCCCAGGGTTTTTTGCAGTGAGGCCAAAATGCCAATGGGAATCTAGTAAAAAAAGAGAACAGATTTAATAGATGATATTTAAGGTATATGCCAGTAGTCGTATGCTTACATCCAGTGCCAGACCCACGGGACTGTTTTGGGGTGAGATTACATGTTGCTGTGGTCTCTGGGCATTCTTGGTGTATCTGTGTGTGTTCACCACTTTGGCATCACTTTTAGTGGAGACCTGAGGACAAAACAATTAGCAAAAAGAGTTGAAAATTAAATTTAAATATAAGCTAAAGCATTTTTAGATACACTAGTTAACAAGGTAACATTAAACATTGGAAGCCTCAGTTTATATTTCAATGCTGAACTCGAAAATGTATTTTAAGAGGTTTAGGAATTTTTGAAAATTAAAGCCATATTTTACATATTTTTGTTAAACACTTAGGGCAATTTTTTTTAATGTTCTCTTTTTGTAAATCCAGGTGCTTGTTGAAAAAATATATGTTGCCTACTTCTAGGCTTGTGTCTACGACGACTTATGATTTTAACCGCAGCCTAATTATATGCTACATATATTTTCTCAATGAGCACCTGGATTTACAAAAAGGGAACATTAGAAAATGGCCCTTTAAATACTTAATTTTAAAAGTTAAGCTAAGAAAAAAATTGAATTATTTATTTAGACATTTTCCAAAAAACAGACAAAAAAGTTTTCTTAGCTCGCAGCATTCAAACTACTTTATCGATTGAAAAACAATGTTTTACATAATGGTTAAAAATTGAATAAGCTTTAACTAAATATATAGCTCGACTCTAGGTAACATTTGGAACTTGAAATATGGCTTAAAATAAAATAGAAATTTTTAAAATTTGCGAGTTCAGCATTCTAAAATAATTTCAAATAATTTTTTTTTTCTAAAATTTGTTAGCTTGTGTTTACTGCCACCCATAACAAAATAAAATAAAAATTTTCATGCAAAAGCAACAACAATCAACCAAAAAATGTTTTTAAACATTTTCAACAAGTGGAGGAGGTAATTCCCTTAGCCACAGTCCGCAAATGTTTTCAAATACAATTACAGCACAAAATGATGAAAAATATCATTTTAGCCAAAAGTTTGCAACAACAAAAGCTGTGCCTGCTCCAGTGTGTGTGTGTGTGCGTATATTTTTCTGTATAGTGGTCACACCGCAGTCCATTTGTTACCTCATGCTGCTCCGGTACAGCTACAGCAGCCTCCTCTATATGCACCTGCGGCTGCTGTTGCATCACATAAACGGTTCGTTGGCGTTGACGTGGACGCTTACCACGTATACGTGTCCGCTTGACAATTATCAGGGAATCAGCTGGAGCTGCCGGCGGTTCCTGTTTAACCACAACAGGCTCAACGGTTGTTTTAACATGATTTTCTATGATTTGGCTATCCGCGTTGCGGTTCAACTAACATATGAAGAAGGGTTGGCGGGGGAAAAGGTAAGAGTTGAGATTGATTGCTTGTTGGTTTGCCAAATTACAAATTGCACAAAAATTGCCAAAAACCCACAACGATGTTTAATATAAACAGATGTGGTTTTAGGTAATTTCAGGAGTTTCATTTAATTGGTTTTCAAACTCTTTAGGAGAACTTTACTAGAACTAGTTGGGAATTTTAAGTCAGAAACTAAAGTGATTAGTTTCTCAATTTGTGGCCTACTTTTGGGATATATACTGCAAAACTTATGAAACTATGTTTATGCTATTAAAAAATCATGCTTTTTGCCCCTCAAAGTATGCAAACTTTTTTTTTTAAAGAATTATTTATTTGCGCGAGATAATTTATAGTCAGTTATGGCAGCACCATACATAATCCACATTGTGCATACACTCCGATTGTCGGACGAGTAAAGGTATACAAAAATAATTAGTTTTGAGTTTAGTTTAAAAATATTTCTTAATTATTTTTATTCAAAAACGTAGCATACTTTGGAGGGTAAAAATCATGATTTTTTATTCTTTATTAATTTAAGCTCATAAATTATAATCTCATAAATGATTAGCTCATAAATGATAAAAATCATAAAGATAAACTCATAAATGATAAACTCATAAATGATAAACTCATAAATGATAAACTCATAAATGATAAACTCATAAATGATAAAAAAATCATAAATAAGATAAACTCATAAATGATAAACTCATAAATGATAAACTCATAAATGATAAACTCATAAATAATAAAACCATAAAGATACCAAAGATAAACTATAAATGATAAACTCATAAATGATAAACTCATAAATGATAAACTCATAAATGATAAAAATCATAAATGATAAACTCATAAATGATAAACTCATAAATGATAAAATCATAAATGATAAACTAATAAATAATAACCTAATAAATGATAAACTCATAAATGATAAACTCATAAATGATAAACTCATAAATGATAAAATCATAAATGATAAAAATCATAAATGATAAACTCATAAATAATAAATTATAAAACCAAACAAATATATTAATTTAGTAATGGTTTGGCGCATGTATAGAAATTTTGTGATAAAATGATAAATGCCTTTAGGCACTTATTTTTTATGAGTTTATCAGGTTCTTTTTAAACTGGTTTTTAATGAAATAAAGTTAAAAAAAGCAAGCTAAACGAATTATAAAATATAGTTTATAAAAGCGATACGATATTCAACGAATACTGCCAATTGAAAGAGATAGAACAACTTTTCCCATAACTTTTATGTTCTTGAACCGATTTGAAAGTTAAAAAAAAAATATAAAAACTTGTCCTAAATTTTTATCTATTTATCTATCCATTTAGGCTTTAGAAAACATAGTAAAAAAAATAGAAGGCTAACATTTTGCAGTTTTGAAAGACGCCACTGATAACAAAAATGATTTTCTCACTAGTTCCAGATTTTAGACCGATCGTTCCTATGCCAGCTAAATGATATAGTGATCCGATTTTAATCAATTTTACCAGAATTATGTGTAAGCATATAAAACTAATATATACCAAGATTGGTGACGCTACGATGAAAACAAAAATTTCATAGAACTAGTTTTGACCCACCGTTCATGGCGTATATAAGCACCGATTTAATAAATTTTCAGAATTAGTAGCTAACAAAGATTGGTGACGCTAGAGGAAAACAAAAAGTTTTCTCACTAGAACTAGTTTTTAGACCCACCGTTCTATGGCAGATATATGCTATAGTCATCAGATTTTAATAAATTTTTTAAGAACTATGTAAAAGCATATAAAACTAATATATACCACGATTGGTGACGCTACGATGGAAAACAAAAAAGTTTTTCTCACTAGAACTAGTTTTTTGACCCACCGTTTCTATGGAAGCTATATCTTATAGTCATCCGATTTTGACAAATTTTTCAAGAATTATGTAAAAGCATATAAAACGAATATATACCACGATTGGTGACGCTACGATGGAAAACAAAAAAGTTTTTCTCACTAGAACTAGTTTTTTGACCCACCGTTTCTATGGAAGCTATATCTTATAGTCATCCGATTTTGACAAATTTTTCAAGAATTATGTAAAAGCATATAAAACTAATATATACCACGATTGGTGACGCTACGATGGAAAACAAAAAAGTTTTTCTCACTAGAACTAGTTTTTTGACCCACCGTTTCTATGGCAGCTATATGCTATAGTCATCCGATTTTGATAAATTTTTCCAGAATTATGTGGAAGCATATAAAACTAATATATACCACGATTGGTGACGATACGATGGAAAACAAAAAAGTTTTTCTCACTAGAACTAGTTTTTTGACCGATCGTTTCTATGGCAGCTATATGATATAGTCATCCGATTTTAATCAATTTTTCCAGAATTATGTGGAAGCATATAAAACTAATATATACCACGATTGGTGATGCTACAATGGAAAACAAAAAAGTTTTTCTCACTAGAACTAGTTTTTTGACCGATCGTTCCTATGGCAGCTATATGATATAGTCATCCGATCCGGCCGATTTCGACAAATGTGCAGCCTATGTGTATTTAAAGACTTTTTGCAAAGTTTGGTCAAGATATCTTTAAAACTGAGGGGAAGATAGCATAGAAGCAGACGGTCAGACGGACATGGCTATATCGACTCAACTCGTCATGCTGATCAAGAATATATATACTTTATGGGGTCGAAGATGCTTCCTCCTATGCGTAAAAAACATCGGGACAATTTTAATATACCCTCTGCAAGGGTATAAAAACTATATAAAACCTAAATAACTGAACTCTATAGATATAGATGAAATGTCTTATCTAGTTATTGTAATATCTTTGATATAACTTATCAAACAATACACACAATTTATAAAAGAAAAATTAAAAGCAAGTCTCTACTCACATGTGGATCAATCAGGGAGTACTTCTTGGGAGGTTTAACTCTTTGTATATGACTGGCTACAGTGGGCAAAGGAGCGGATGTTACTGGATGCGAAGGATGACGTGCTGAGGCTACATCCAGGGCCACTGACCCTCCCTCCGTGTCATGAGTCTCGGCTCCAACATAACCATACTGACCAGCACTGCCGCCTAGGAAAGCGCTGCTTCCCACCGAGGGATTAGCTTCGGCCGCCGCATAACCAGATCCTGCTGTGCGTCCTGTGAAAGTGTTAAGAAACATTAAATAAACTTTAATCATTTAAAGAGAGTTTTTTTTTTTTTGTTTTTATTACCATTGCCCACATCACCACCTAGACCGGCAGCGGCACGTGGTCCCCAGGGCGTACCCGCCGAAGCGCTGAGGCCACCGTGGGCCGAGTTTCCTGTCAACAGTCCACCCAATCCAGCATCTGCATGATAGCCGGCAAAATTGACGCCCACCTTGCCATCGCGTATAGTAAACAGCTAGAGAAGAGAGAGAGAGAGATAGAGTGTTTGGGTTCCAAGTTAGTTTCACGCTGCGTATACTTAATGTTATTGAAAGTTTTTTGTTTAGGCGCAGGAAAAGTTTCGTTTTGGCCTAAGATGGCGGCCATTTTTCACAAATAATGCAAAGTTTAGCCTGTGCGTGTGTGTGTCAATCAATTTAAATTAGGTTTCGCAACTTGCTAACAAAACTCAAATATGAATGGAATTGAATTTTAGACATTTCTGGGCATTGGCATAAATTTCCATAAAAAAGTTTATCAGTTAAAAAAATAACGGATTTCACATATTTACGCAGTTTGGTTTTTCTTACTTTTTTTGGTTAACCAATATTAAGAATGTAAAAAGGTCGGTCTAGTGATAAGCAAATGGTATGGGTAATAGTTTCAAGAGAGTCACACCAGAGAGTAAGAGCAAGAGAGCGGGAGTACACTTATCGAACCATCAATAACCCACACTCATGAGACTTGCATCTGTACAAGTGTGCGTAAAGTTTATCAATAATTATGAAAGTGTTCAACAATAAACCCAGTGAAACAAAACAAAACATTACCAATATAATTTTTTGATTAGTTAAACGACACTTTGATGCTCTTTAAGTTAGTTTGAAGTAAATTTTTTTTAAAATTTATAAAGACCTTTAATTAATATTAAGGTCAGAGGCAAAAAAAAAATATATTTTGGTTAAAACAAAGGAATAATACCATATCCCGTGCCGATATAAAATCTTTTTTAAAATTTTTGAATCGAAAACCGTATCGGTTTTTCCGCTTTTTTAAAGTTCTTATTATTTATCTCAGGGATTTTTGGATTAATACAAATACATATATATATCTTCTATTTACACTAAAAAAAAAAAATCCCCGATTCGAAAATGTTAAATAGGGAATTATTCAAAGAGTTTTTTTAGGCCTACCAAAAATAAATTTCAACTTAAAGATAACCGATTTTAAGTAATATGGCTTAAAACTTAAAAAATTACCTATTTTTTAAGCTACTTTTTAGATAAAGGCCTATACTTCGATGACATAAAAATAATTTTCGTCCCAATACTTCATATGAATAGAAACACTTTTGTAAAGCTTTGAAATCAGAATTCTTTTGAACAGCTGTCTTATTTATACGTGGGTTGCTATTTAAGTTTCTAGCCTAGGTCATTTCTAGCCATTTTAGGACCAATTGGCCTTTTCCCAAAAAAAATTTGTTCTTTTATCGATAAAAGCTCCATACAACTCTTTCATGTGTGACCACGTTTGATATCGATTAACGATTAATCAAAAACTTACCTCGGCAGAAAAATGGAGTTAACTCGTGAACATTTTCGTGCAATCATATTTCACAACTTTCGACGTGGATTATCACGAAAAGAGTGCAACGATAAACCTAAATCTTTGTATGGCGATGAAGCACCTATCCTATAGCACTGTGAAAAATTGGTTTAATGAATTCAATCGAAGACGAAGGTCGTCCAAAAACAGTCGTTGTACCAGAAAACATTGATGCCGTGCGTGAACTGATAATGCAAGATCGTCATGTGACATACCGTGAGATAGAGGCATCCTTGGGCATTTTCTCCACCAGCATACATTCGATATTGCTTAAAAAAGGTTTGTTCTCGTTGGATCAAAAAAAGGCTCGTGTGGATTGGTGCAAAAAAAATTTTGAAAAAATATAATCGCGGTGTTTCAAAAGACGTTAATAAGATCATCACAGGTGACGAATCATAAATCTATGCTTATAAGCCCGAAACAAAACAGCAATCGACCGTGTGGGTCTTCGAAGACGAGCCAAATCCAACGAAAGTCGTTCGTGAAAGAAGCACTTCGAAGCAAATGGTCGCCAGTTTCTTCGGTAAAACTGGTCATGTGGCGACTGTTCCGCTTGAGCAACGTAGGACGGTCAATTCTGAGTGGTACACCACAATTTGTTTGCCTGAAGTCTTCGGAGAAATTCGAAAAACGAACAAAAGAAGACAGATCATTGTGCACCATGATAATGCGAGTTTCTTACACATCAGCTCACACCAGCGCCTTTTTGACCGCCCAAAACGTCGAATTGATGGGTCATCCGCCGAACAGCCCTGACTTGGCAACCAATGACTTCTTTTTATTCCCGCACATCAAGGGAAAAATGCATGGGCAACGATTTTCGTTGCCAGAAGAAACTATGTTTTGGAGGTGTCTCAATCGGAGTGGAAAAAGTGCTTCGACAATTGGTTTGAGCGCATGCAAAAGTGTATAAATCTTGCTGGAGAATACTTTGAAATACAATAAAACCATTTTTGATCATAAATATTCGCGTTTTCATTATTAGGCCAGAAATATATATAGCAACCTACGTATAACAGGCTGCAGTTCGAAATCGTTGGAAGAATTTGGTATTAAAACATTAAGGAATAAAACTAAGTTGCTCTTTCAACCAACGCCTTATACCCCGCCTAAATTAGCGTATTACCTTATTGTGTTGGCCTCTAAAAGAGAACGAGAACGTCAAGTATGTGGACACCGACACACTAAAACACCTGCAACTGATAAGCATTTCCCCATGGGTAGACCCAGTGCCAATATTTAACTTAGGTAGTCTGACAGCGGCTCATTTGAGTTTCACACGTTGAGTTGTTGCATAAAGTTGCTGCGTGTGGTAGTGGCAAGTGGGTGGTGGTGGCACGACCCTGATACTGAAAGCCATATATATATATATAAAAGGCAGGGCAGAGTCAGCTGCCAGTGTTGGTGGGGGGTTTGGGGGAATATGTTGTCATGTTGACAAATACAACGGAAATCCCGGGAAGGCGACTATTGTGCCTGTTGCTGCTGCTGCAGTGGCTGTCTAGTGTCTTCGCCAATTCGGTCACCTGGGGCCATGTCAACAAATATGCCAGCATATTGTATATGGAAGACATTTTCCTGTCGCAACAAATGCCCCACAGAGATGTTATCTATGGCTTACAGGTGCGTATACGCAGGCATAAACAAATATGTCATAAATATGTATCATATATATATGTATAAAAATATGTTTTAATCTTCAGCAGAATGCCAGCCAGTCGGATGGCTATAGGATAACAGCCGTACATGTGGAGGATCTGACAAGAGTTGAGGGCGTGGGCGGTGTGGCCCATTTGATGAAAGGTGGCATTGGCCAACAATTTGTTGTGTTACGTTTTCAGAGAAATGAAACTGGAACAATCGATGGCGTTGCTCACTTCAATTTGGCCATTTATGGACTGGACTTGTGATGCTCTTTCTTGGTTACTCTCTAAATCTGTCTCTCTCTGTCTGTTATCAGTTTGTTCTCGAAATAAAAAAAATATCTAATATTTATGTTAAACATTGCTGAAGGGCACAGCAGAGATTTTAGTTTAGAAAAGCTTTTTCATTTTCATTTAAAAAAGGTTTAAAGGTTTTTTCCGTTAAACTTGATTTGAAATTTGTCAAGCAAACTTGCTTATGCCTTATTCCTGCTTCTCTGTTAATAAGATGCAAGTGTAGCAAAGCTGTTATGCCATTCACACAAACACACACACACACACACACCTGCACAATCTGTATACCGCTTAGCGGTTTGGTTTGGCTGTCATAAGCCGAGTCAAGCAACGGGTAAATCAGTATTCACTACCACCACACTCGCTTTCCCTTCTGCCCCCTTGTCACCACACACTTAAAATGCAATATAAGCAGCTTTAAGGCGATTAAGATACAAATTACATTTCCAAGCTGACTACTTGCCTCATTCGCTGAGCAATTTGACAACAAGTTCAATGAAAAGTATATTTCAGATTTTATCTACAAATTCTCAAGGAATTTTTTAGAATTTCTACGTGGGGGGTTCACCTTGTGATGACTTGATTAAGTGAAGAGAAATTGAAACTAATAAAAAATTATACATAATTTGGAAATATAGAAATTTCGAAACCTTACAAGATATTTAAGTGTATAAAAAGTTTCTAGAGAAATGTTGATCCCTTTCAAACCACGAGCTTTAAAGCTGACGATTCTCTGCTTCTTGTTGTAATCATACATGGTGAGACGCTCGCTCTCCGTTTTTAAATGAGAGCTTTTGCTTAAAGCGCGAGAGTGAGTTCGAAGGGGTCAGTACACAAATTTTGTATGCATGTGTGTGTGTTGCATGTACAAGCATAGAAACAACCTTTCGCATTAAGTAGCAGTTGTACACTAAATCTATTAATACGTTTATGTTATTGAAAAATGCCCCTCAAAGTATGCAATTTTTTGAAAAATTATTTATTTATTTATAGTTATGGCAGCATTATACATAATCCACATTGTGCATTCACTCGGAATGTCGGACCAGTTAAAGGTATACACAAATAATTACTGTTAAATAATATTTTCTATAATAATAAAACATAGCATACTTAAAAGAGCAAAAATCATGATTTTTTATTTGTGCATAAACGTAGTATATGTCAACTGAGAAAAAAACGCGTTAATAAAGTTTTCTCACTTCATTCACTTGTGTTTCTCTACGTTCCATTTAAAAGTTCATTGAAATTTGACTCATCGTGTAAATCCCGACTAAGTCATTATTAAGCCTATTGTGATTTTTACTTTACTTACAAGTATTTGCAAATTCGTGGAACATGTTGTTATTGATTAAAATCGATTAAGTAAACCAGTTCTAAACGTTGGATGTTGTTTTCGTTTAAGTAAAGGAAATATATATTTAAAGTTTAATAACAAATGCAAAATGTACCACATTCGAGTTCACTGTATAAGCAAACCGGAACTGCGTTGTATATATAATCGATCGACTTTTTTATTAAATTCTAGCCAATTTATAAATTATGTGAGATAATTTATATGTGAGAAAACTGCAATTATTTTTATATGTTAACTATATTCTTTTTTATATAGGTATTAAGACAGTTTACAGATTTTATAACATATTAAGATATAATTTATAGCTAACTTAAATTTGTTATATTTCTTAAAACATTACTAAAAGCTTTCTTATTAATTTATTAATTATAAAAGTGTATTGTCATTTAGCTTGCCTAGTTTGAGATTTGAACCCGGAACCTAGGGCAGAACTGAGAATAGAATGTTGTCTGGGCGACGCCTTTTAATCTTTATTTGAGATGAAGCATTTCGATATAATGATATGAGGCTCAGAGCCACATCTGAAAAAGTATTTATTTGAGGTGCAGATTGATTATACACTTAGAGAAATTGATGTCAAAAAAACGCGTTTGAATTTATTCCGTCCCGTTATAGAGATTTCTTAGAACCAATTGTTCACTATACAAAAAAATATTGTTCTTTATAAAAACTAGAATTTGGAAAAAGTATATTTATAAAATTAAGATCATATCTGAAAAGCCCTATACGGACCTGCAAAGTAACGCAAAGTTTCATACTAAATTTGTAATTTAAATTACTTACTTCGCATGCCCGATTAGGGTTTAAAGTAAAAAATAAACTCTTACTTAATAGAACGCTTTTGAATCAAGAATTTCCTACTTAAATCAAGCATTTTTGTAGCATTTAACTTTTTAGAACGAAAATCTTGATTAAAGTACAACCTTTTTGAAGTTTTTTCTCAGTGTTTGAAGCTAAATGCTTCCCCAGCTGAAAAATAATAAAGAATTTGTACTTCAAAGAACGTTCAAAGAGAGTTGCCCCTGGCAAACAAAGAAAATTAAAAATAAAACTACAGAAAAAGAATTGAAAATTTTTGAATCAAATTCTATATTTTTTTAATGTTTTGGAACCTTAAACTGGATTTAGAATTTTCTATGTTAAGGAGAGATTGAGAGATGCTTGTTTTGGCCTTTTAGGGCTGTAACAGCCAGACTTACATGTTTAAAAGTACTTTTAAGATTGAAGACTCTTGATCCTAAAACGAATCCAAGTAAAAATTTATGAACCCGACTTTTTAAAATTGAAAGTCAGAATGATAACGGTTTTTGCTCGACTTCAGTAATAAATGAAATTCAAGAAGGAATATATTTTTTCCAAATCCATCGTTCCACTTTTTCCTGAGCTAGATTAGAACTGGTTCAAAATGTTTGGAAAATGCATTTATAATAATTTAAAAAGATTTTAGCAATATTAAAATATCAATATTAAATAAAGTTAACAGGAAACGTTCACAATGAGTATATTAAAATAATTTTTTAGACCCCGAGAGACTACTGATAGTAAAAATAAATAATACTGATAATAGTATAGTCTTTTTTCAATAGCTTTCATTTTGTGTACTGAATAATATTAACTTAATGTGGGCAATTCATTGATAACTTGGGGTAAACACTTAATAAATGAAAATCAGCTGTGCTGTATAATAAAGATTGTTCATATTTATAAACCATATCAAGTTAAAGTTTGCTTTTGTTTGTTATTTAACCAAAACAAATGAATTGTAAAGTTCTTTAAATATTAGCAGAATTGTCATATATAAATTCTTGTTATTGTCAGATAAAAATCTTTAAACAATGAGAGAGAGTTGATAAGCATTACTTAAATCATTTAACCAAACAATGGGACAATTGTGTTTCAAACTAATTTACGTTTCTAAGTTAAAGAGATTGCAGATTGTTTGAATTCATAAGCTTGGTCCATGAACCCCAAAAGCACTTAATCCTCGACCACCTAAAGCAAAAATACTTGTCAAGTTTTTTTCTTTTCTTTCATTTCGGTAACCAACAATTTGCATGAATTTCAGTGCTTAAACCCTTCTCTGGGCATTTTACGGCATTTCTTAATTTCAATTTACAACAGGGATTCACAACAAAAATGCAAATTTCATGCATGCGTTGATTAAAATCTAAATTCTATTAGCCCGCAGGGCCACCAAAAAAAAAAAAAAGGAAAATTGTCCCAAATATTTGTGTTTGTCTCTGCGTCATAAGTAAGTTGTGTAAACACTTATTACTCAGCAATTGTGGCAAAGTTCAAGGTAGGCAAATGTTTAATGATGGTTTTGCTGGCCAAGATTAATGGATAAGCGGCAAATTTAATTGCCGCATTGTGCCTTGGCTAGCAATTATATGACGTGTTGAGAAATTACACACTAAAAATGTTCTTCATTACCGCATTTAATACTCGCCGTTTGCATTGCACAACAGTTTAATGGCCAAGTCCCAACCGCTGCGCAGTTTGCCCAAATTGCAAAAATCAAAAGTTCAACTAGCCTAAACTTCCATCAGCCCATCCCCCCTGCCCCTTGATGGTGGTCAGCTCTCAAAAAATATGGGTGATTTTGGTGAAATGCAACCGACCGAAAATGAATTCAACGCCAGGCATATGAATTTTTCATGCTGATATCCTGGTCACGGTCATTGATGGATTTAAAAAGCATTTTGATTGGGTTTCTCTGCAAAAACGTTTCAGCTTTTGGGGTACACAATTAAAACAGATTTTGAAATATCAGCCAGCTTTAAATGGTTTAACATATGCACAATTCTATTTTGCAACCATAAACAAGATAAAATAATGATTTCAAGGCAAATAATGAATTCAATCGGGTTTAAACTAGAAAACTTTATGAAGAGTTATGGCGTCCAACTCGGAGTCATTCAATCTCTTCAAGAGATGGCAGGGCAGTCCAATATACACACAGGGATTTAAAAGGTAAATTGGAATGCAGCAAAACTTGCAAAACAAAGCCCTACCACCAACTTCCTTGCCGCTAAGGAAACTGTCAGTATGCCCATGGCAACGTGCAATGCATAAATTGCAGAATTCCTGCAGGATTACACATCTGACTTGCAGATTACCCCATCATTATACCTATGTATGCCCAGCGGGGCACACTGGGGCTTTGCTAGATGCTGCAGAGACGAGGAAGAGATGAAGTCTGTCGTACACTTCTTTAGTTCTTCTACTCGGTAGCAAATATCTCCGAGTTTGCGGCGATAACTCTCAGACAAATCTTCGTTATTATAAAGGCATTCAAATGCATCTTCTCTCAGTTGCTGTCACTGGAAACATAACGCTTTTTCATTGTAGGAGATAAGTTTACCAGAGGCAGTAAGAAAAATACCCTCCAGCAACCACCCTAACCTAACCTTAGATAGAAGATGGGAAGAATTCGGAATTCCACAAAATTTAGAGCGCACTTAAAGTCTACTAATGTCAAGTGCAGGTTTTTCTTAAAGAAAATTGGCAGAAAATGTTAATTGACTTTGCACTTATGCACTATAATTTTGTGGCAAGGATCCAACAAATGTAATAATGGTTTATCTAATATTTCTTTCATTGATTACATTTGCACACGCGCAATTGAAAACGACAAATTATTTGCCAAAGTGTATAGATTGACATGTAATTAATTTTCACTGCCCGTTTTTGCCCCTTTTCGAAATAATTTTAAAATCGGATTGGTCTTTAAATTACTCTTTTCTAGTTAAAGTGTTTAGATGCATTCGTTTAGTTAATTTATATTTTTTTTACATTTTCAATTAAATAATTCTTTACCCCTTATTAGTCAATGAATTTTTAAAATTTACGAATGGAATGCCATCAAATAGAATTTCACAAACTCTAACCTGCTAAATATATTCATATGTGTATACAAATGTTTGAATATTTTTGTGGCCTCCAATTTTGTACATTTGCTAAATAAATATACAAACACAAGGGAGGGGGTGGGCGGATGGCATAAAGGAGCCAGCTTGTGCGTGTGTGTGGTCTATTCCCGCCCAGCTGTAATTAAAATATTTACATTTAACACAGCCTGGCACCTTCCAACCAACATGGCCGCAACATCATCACAAAACAAGTTGCAAGAATTAACCACAAAATGGCCTGGTTGAGTGACTCCGCTGATTGCCAGAGTTTGATTTTGATGTTGATTTAAACTCACCTGAGCTGAGGCCATTGAGGTTGCCTGGCACAGCAAAAGTGCTCCCAGTATGACAATCATTTCTTTTGTGTGTGTGTGTGTGTGCCTAGGAGAACAGTTGAAACAATGTTTTAATTGTCTTTCTTTTGTATGCCAGACGCGTAAGTAGAAGGAGCGGCAACATAAGCATGATTCTGAATATTTATACCTTCTCGGTGTATTTGTTTAGCTTCTTTAAAGATATTGCACAATTAATTTAGCCGCCGTTGTTGTCCGTTCGCGTTGCTTGGTCGTTTAGCACTGCTGAAACGCTGTTGAGTTGCTGGCTCGAGCTAGGCTTAAACTTGAATCTTGGTCTGGCTGTTGTAATGCCTCAGACTGGAAACAACAAAAAATAAACTGGAATTGTGGCGCAATGAAATATGCCAATGTCTATTTATATAGGAGGAGATCTATAATATGTTCTGTTTCTTGTTATCTGCTCAAAAGGTTGCAGAAGTGACTGAAATGATAAGCAAAGCAAGAATATTGCAAAATCTTTTGTATGTTTGTATGTGTATTCGATTAGCATCCAATTGGCACTATGCAGAAAATATAGCAGGTATAGAAAAAATTTAAAACTTAAAAAGTATTTTTTGTGAAGAAATGTTTTGAGGAATAAATTAAAAGACTGACTTTGTTTTTGGTGGAAAAACCCCGGCTAATTAAGTCTGAAATCTGGAGAAAACAATCTTTGAATTAAGCCTAGTTTTAATAACAAACGAGGGCAGCTTTATTAGTAGGTGTATTTATGCACATATGTGTATGGTTTAAAATATTGTTTTAGACTTTTTTTTACTCTTTTAGAGGGTATTAAAAAATGGTTCAGATGTTTGTAAAGCAAAGAAAAAAGTGTCTCCAAACAAATAAAGTATATATATTCTTGATCAGCGTAACAAGCTAAATATGCTAAATATGAGTAGACATGTCCATCTGTCCGTTTTCCATGCTATGTCCTCCCTCAGTTTTTAAGCTATCTAAATGGAACTAGGAACCTCGTCTTCTTTACTATATAGCAGCGTTTGTCATCATAAGCGAGGCCAAGAAGCAACGCATAGCGGCTCTGACCTACTTCATCGAACGCTGGCCAGCGACTGACAAATTGTTTGCTATTTAGACGAAGGGATCTGCTTGAGTGGGGGCTATGGATGACAAATGGTGCTATATAGGGTGTACATATGTCAAAACCAGCCGAATCCGATCGCTAGGTCAATGGTCTAGATAAGATAACTCCTTAACCACTGGTCCAATCGAACTGATCTGATGAAAACTGTTCTGACGAATGTTTATGGCAAGCAGACGGTATTCGAAAAGTAAAAAAATGACCAATAATTTCAGAATTACTGAAAAAAAACACACAATTATTATATAAACAAAAACAATTAAAAAAAAAAATTATTTGGAGTATTTATTGTCAATTTTTGTAAATTTAAGATGATGTTCTTTCCAAGGCATTGTCGGATCTCTCTAAGACCTTCTTATTATAGAAAATCTAACAAAAGGCGACTTCTTTAAGTTATACTTAAAACAAGGCTGCAAACCTCTCAAATTTTGGAAGAGGTTGGGCTCGGCGGTTTAAACCCGTGAAAAATCTTTGGGTTCGGCTTGCGGACCGGTTCCTGAAACCCCTGAATCCCAGGTTTTGGTTTAAAACTCGGTTCACTTAAACGATAAATAAAATGTATGATTTAAAATGTATTTTTAAGTTTTACTTTGAATCGATTCAGAATCTTTTTCCAATTCGGTTGCAAAGTAATGACGCTATGCTCATTTAGATTACGAATATTCTCTCTTTTTAGTAGATTTTTAGAAAAATCATCACATTCAAAACCAGAGGTCGCAAAAATGTTAAAAAAAATTCCGTGTACTTAAAAGAAACCTATTTTGAGGTCTTCCTATTTCGAATTCCAGGATTCGAAATTCTATTCGTACTTGGTTTGGGAAAATGTGGAATCGACCTATTTCTGACATCAGTTGGGATATCTCGGATATTTTTCTGTTTATACATTGCTTCTGTCTAAACCTTATCATCTCTTTTTACTACTTAGATTAGAAAGAACAAACTTTAGAGTGGAAAGCGCTCTGGAACAGGTATTAAGACATTTTCAAAGTTTGAAAACATTGGTCGAAATATTATACGTATGTGTTCTCTTGGACAATTTTAGAAAAAATCTTGAACATAATTTTAATATTTTTTATTTAATAAATGTTAATTGTTTTCCACTGCAGTCAAAAACTTCATTCTAAAAAACTTTTATACAAAATTTATTTCGTTTGAAAAATTACTTGATATTATGAACCGAACCGTATATATTTTAATAAGTGATCCGATTCGGGTTCAGGTTTGACGGGTCAAAAATGTAAAAGGTTCTTTTCATGGTCCGGTTCGGGAACATCGAACAACCCGATCCGAACCGATTTTCAGGTGTTCGTTTCCGGACCGGTTTGCAGCCTTAATTTACAGAGCAAAATGAAAGACCCAAACAGAAATGTTAAGAAATTGATTTGTTAACATTTGTTTTTTAACTTGACTTAATGTTACCAAAAAGGCACAACGTTCCGATAGGTTTTCAAGGTTCCTTGCACCTAGCACAAATTTTACTGCCCATTGGTATTAAAAGACCAGGGTTAAAAGATATTATTTAGATTGTTAAGTAAGGTTGGGTTCACACTGTTCGACGCATGAGGCATGACAATCTAGTAGGCCCTTATGTTGTCTTGTTTTCATTGTGAATAGCTTGTCATTTGGCATTGATGCGTCGAACTGTGTGAACCCAGCCTAAGAATGTTCGCCTAGATTGTGACAAGGTTCTAAAAAGTATTTATATGTATGGATATTATCTATCTAAAGTTGCTAACTAAATTTTAAACGACTGGCTAAAATACTTTGCAACTTTTCTTAGTAGATTTGCTGCCCAGAAAATGCAGATTAGCTATTTTTAAAACATATTAAACGCCTTACGTATATAGATGTGTTTATATTGTTTTAAAATTCTCATTAAAAATCAAAGTATTTATTGTTTGACCCACGTTCATTAACAGATAATCATGATAGGAGGCGTGGTTTAGTTGTTGAACTTTACTTTAAAACAAAAGATTGTGAAAGTGTGTTTTTCCAGGAGCAAGTCTATTTTACTTGGAATTGGCATTATCTAAAGGCAAAGTGCATTCAACTTTAGATGATAATTCAGTGACAGTTTGTGGTACAGTTGAAAGTGTGTGTGCCAAAAGGTCCGGTCGCCTTCACCAGCTATTGTTGCCCGCTAAATACAAAGTAGCCATTAAAATGCTTCTCAAACAATAGCACAAACAGCATGATTAAGGGCAGACAGGTACCAGACAGTCATCGAGTCAAGGCTGATGACTCAGCTTTGATTCAGGCGCGCAATAGGATAAATTCAGTATTTAATTAATTAAGTATTTAAATTTACAAAGTGTATAATATATTTATCAGGGTGATAAGCTGATGCAATCTTACCAAGTCTATTTTCATCTAAATATATAAACTACAATAGTTTTAAAATTCTTAACGCCGGAATATACCTTTTTGGGAGCCAGCCAGCATGGTTTATCAAATTGTTTTTATTGGACAATCCCTTTTTTGTTGCAAAAAAAAACACAATGTAAGCTCTCTGTTTGGCTATTATTTGAAACGCAAAACAATGCATTAAAAATATTTAATTAACATTGTTAAATAATTCAAGCAATTATTTGTGGAAATTTTCTACTGAGCTACTTTTGCCTATGCTTTAGTTTTCCACCCAGTGCAGTCAAACCGGTTTCAATTGCTTTACAATTTTTTGGCCAACTTTAGGGCCCATACAAGTATAAAAGCTTAAAACTCTCCAGTTGAGTGAATCGTGAAGCATTTGGCAATGTCTGCGGTTGGCATTGGCTGCAGTTGACCATAACGATGCGGCGGCTGTCGTTTTATACGCTCCACCGCTCCATTGCGGCTGCATTCTGCCTCTGCTGCTGCCGCTGTGGCATGCAAATTAATAATAATGAGATACAGGAGCAGGAACTAATTTCGGTTGCCACGCCAGCGCACAAATCAGATGTCCAAGCTGTTTTTTTGGGGGGTTTCTATTTTATTGTATTTTGCTTGCTTTTAGCTTGCCATTCTCTTTGCTAAGCTGGTAAAATGTTCCATGTTCCATGTTCAGTGCTCTCTCTCTTGGCATTCTTCTTTTGTCCTAATAAGCGCTCATTAAATATTCAAAAGACAAAATCGCCAGCCGTTAATGTATTTTTTTTTATTTTTTATTTTTTTTTTGCTTTTTGACCAAATTCATTTCGCACGTGCTGGATGGATTTAAATGTTGGGAAAAAGGGCCGTAGAAATTGAAGGAGGAGAAAATTAATTAAATTGCAAAAATCGTACAGCTGCACAGTGATTTGATGAACAAGGAAATCAAATAAAAATTCAAGATCAAAATCCAATTCCAATATGCCTTAGGCAGCCCACCTCCCGCCTAACCCCCCAAAGAATATTCAACACAAAAACACGTGGAAAATTTCAAATAAGTTAAGGAGTGTTAAAAATTAATAGTTAACAAGACTACTTAACAGCCAAAATAACCCATTGATACCACAATTTTTAACTAAGGAAAACAAAAAAAAATTCTTTTATTTTGGGATTTTAGAATTTTTATTTTTTATTTTTCTTTCTAAATTCTCAATAGAAAATAAATATATTTAAAATAGTTTAAGTAACCCGTTTTTATTATGAGAAACATAATAATGCTGCAGATCATGTACTAAAGCCTACAAAATAATAAGGTGGGCACTAGGTAATAATCATCTCAACACTCTCTTCAACAATGAAGAGCATTTATCAAACTAAAATAATATCATGGGTGCGTCGAATTTCTATTATCTACAGTCAACCGCTTATATCATAATATGCTTTGTATGCATCTTTTGAATAAACAACTTATGCAAAACGTGTGTAAAAGGAAATCCGTCACAATAATCATGCAATATCACAGAATGATCATTTACATATCTACTAAGGTAAGGAGACTCACATGAACATCATCATCATTATCAACCAGTCAAAGTCATGAAAATTGAAGCCTTTATTAATGTTCGTTAATTTTTCATCCATTAAACGATACGAAATCTTTTGAGAAAGAAATGAGTGACTAACAGTAAGTCTGGATCCGTAAGTCAAGCTTAGTTCAAAGATTTGATAAGAGATCTGAATTTGCCAAAATCTATATTCGAATTATTCAGGTCAAGATTAAACAAATGGAATTGATTGCAGGCGGATGTAGGCATTACCGCTCATCCCAAAATAGAAAATAAATATAGATAATTTGACGATTTTTTTTTTGTGTTTATTAACCCCAGAAGGTACAATAGGTTTAGTGGATTTCATGCGAGGACGATATTACTCATATAGGTAATACCCTTCTAAAGATACACGTTGCATACTAAACAAAATTTAAAAAAAGGGAGTGTGGCTTTGAGTTAAAACATGTTAATTAAGATATGTTAAGGTTGGCCAGGCGATTGCTTGGAAAGCAGAGTTGGAAAACAGTGTTGGAAACAGTGTTAGAAAACAATGTTAAAAACAGTGCTATAAACAGGGCTGGAAACTTAAATTATTTCTGCGGCGGTCCGGTTCTCGGTTTCGAAACAAAATCACCAATGTTTAAGGTTTGGAAATTTGAGGTTCAAGGTTTTAAGATTCGTCCCAAGTTTTATGCAATTTTGATAGAAAAGCATTTAATTTGTTAAAAATGTACATAAAATATTCAGAATTGGTGTATTTTTGTTTACTTAAAAATACGATTACATTTTTAAGAAATTTTAATCAGACAATATAAATATTAGAGTTGTAAAACAAATAAACTACCCTCATCACGAACCCTTCCGAAACCTTGTTTAAAATATAACTTATATTAATATATCTTCTCCTCACACTCATCCTTGTTTGTTATAAAAAATAATTTATTATCGTTCTTTTATAGATCTCTTGAAAGTTAGTAAGAATATTGTTAAACTATAAATAAATAAATAAAAAAATAAAAAAAGCCCGTTTAACTAAAGCTAAGGTCCCACAGGCAAATAATTTGCCCAAATATTGATGCAAATTTTTCTAAATAGGCCCTAAATACTGCGTTTTGAAAACTGTGTTGGAAAACAATGTTGGAAAACAATGTTAAAAAGCAGTGTTGGAAGATAGTGTTGGAAAACAGTGTTGGAATACAGTGTTGGAACACTCCCCAAAGGCCAAAAGTCAAGTGGTCTAAAAAATAATATTACTAAGTTTAATTGAAATGTCTCGGTTGGCCAGTCGATTGCTAAAAGTGTATGCTGTGTACATGTGAACGATATTTTGAAATACAATTTTAACTCTACTAAAAAATCTTCCGTACCAAAATCAAAGATGTTACACATCAAAATCTCATGACATTTTTAAGTAAGTATAGTAAAAAAACGACTAGGTGTATCTTTATCTTTTTTTCTGGTATAGAAAGCTGAAGTTTCCTGCGGCACTGAGTACAAATAGAATGTGTTACCCACACAGAGAAAAAAAAGCTCAAGATCAATTTAATCTTTGCTGGTTAAACTGAGTTAAAAAATAGTTACCCAGACATGTCTTCGTCCATAAGCGTGTGCGTTGGCTGACATCGTTGAGGCGTCATTTCATCGTGAAAAGTGCAAGGTCTCGAGTTCGCCTCAGACAAGGCAATGTTTTTTTTTTTATAAAAAAAATCGAATTGATATTTTTATCTGGTATTAAATTGATATGAAAAAATGTGGAAATCACTGCCATTTCATATCAATTTTTTTCTCTGTGCACGGTTTTTCGAAATTCTAAGCCGTTGAATAAGATGATTAAATGGTCTTTATTTTACTCCCTCTGATATTTTGGTTGGTATTTTGTATATTATTCCGTTTGATATGGCTTTTTGAACCATTTAAAAAAAAATTATAATCTTGGGCACTTTCAAAGACTTTGAGATTTTTTTTCTTAATAACTTGACCTGCTACAGCCTTTTTCGTAAAATGATTTTTATTAAGCTAGAAAATGTCTGACGAAAGATATTAATTTATTCTCCAGCCCCAATGGATTCACTTTTTTTATACATTGTTATTAGAACACAAAGTGAGAAGTTGATTTAAGTCACTTTGCTACTGTGAGTCTGAGCTTAGAGACCTTTCTTTGTTCAATTAGTGAGTTTTAGAAGGCTCGAGGTCAAAAAAGTTAATTTGTCACACCAACAAAACGAGCCTAAGCGAAACAAACATAGAACCTCCCGGTTATATCATAAGTAGACTTTGATTCAGACTAAAATTTCTTAGTTCAAGAATGGTTCTTCTTTCTGGTATTTATAAGGATGCATTTTTTCTGAGAAGGATTCAGACTTGATATCAGTGCACTCAATCTATAAGCTTGATAAGCTGTTATTAAATTGCGGTACTTAGAATTTTCATCTGTATTTTGCCGAATAAAAAACTGAAATCTGTAAAAATCAGGTAAATATATTTTCAATTAAGAAATCTTTAAAAGAGTTCTGAAAAAGGGTCAACCAATTTAATATATAAAGCAAGGGACAAGGGCTAACATTTTTGGTCTCATTTATTGTCTACTTCCAACGCACTGTAATGCGATTTGATTTGTTCCGTCCTTTTTAATGTTTTGCTTGCCCAGCACGCATGATTTACTGGCGCGTGTCTACGTAAATTTTTCAGTCATGAAGCATTCGATTTTCCAATTAACGAACAGCCTTTGGTCTTTTCTATGTTTTTTACTTTTTTTGCATTAATTATCACATTTTTTTTTTTTGTAAATTTCTGATGAAATTAAATTCGTGTAAATATGCGGGTTAAACCTAAATTTAATTCCACTTAATAATATGTTATTTTTAGAAAATTCGCTTTAAAATAATATAAATCATTATTTAACATTATTTTTTCTGCGAAATGTGTTTATGTTTATATTTGTACTCTATATAGACAGGAAATCGTTGGGCGTGTGTGTGTATTATTGATAAGCTCTTGTTCGGGATGATGGTCATTGTGTGATCCCAAGTCAACAAACGCTGCAACTGATATGAAAACACATACGTTTATTGACTTGTCTGAAGTGCTGCAATTAAATGTTTTTATATTTTTGTTTTCAGTGTAAAGCTGTTGGTAAATTGAATTGACGCACAAAACTATGCAACGCTTTTTGCCTCTCGGGTTAATTGAGCGCAAATACTGTAGCACACTTTTGAGAGGCAAATAAATGGACGGGGGGAAACATGGTGGGTTTCCGTTTAGCTATTTGACAAGAATATGGTTTGATTTTTTTTCTTTATTTTTTTTACATTCATTTAATTAACATATTTAAATACCATAAAACTAAATTTAAATATCACAAAGGACGACAACTAAACAAAAAACATTCAACACATTCAACAATTTTTTTTTTTTTAGGAAACATTCACAAAATTCGCCCCAACTCTGAACTAACTAAAAATCAAAGAACATACATACAAAATATAGAGAGATATTGTATGTTCCCTGCTATAACTACAAAAACTACGACAACTCTTCGCGCATTTGTTTGCGCTGTGTTTGCGTCGACAGTTTAAAATCACCGCCAGTTGGCAGGCGTAAAGGCGTCTCCTCCATAGCCTCAATTTGCACTGACTTTTGAACTTGCTGCTGCCTGTAGCTGCCCGTTAACCTGCCCACCAATTGGTTGACAGCGCGCAATGTCGATATGGGTATCTGCGGTTAAAAAGATCGAAAAATTGCAAATTTGATGGCAAATTAATTTGAAATTCGGGTCAACTTACGTCGAAAATGCTGTCTATTAATGGACGCAAACTAAACAGCGGATAGCTGGGCTCAACGGCTGCCTCGCTGGTGGCTACATTTGCACCATTAGTCGCTCCGCCAGTTAAACTGCCCAGCAGCAAAGCCGCATTCTGTTGTATGCTATTGACCGACATCGATGGACGTTGCTCATAATGTTCATAGTTGTGGCCAGGTCCAGGATAGAGAAGCATATTCTGTACGGGCATGGGTTGCAGTAAAGTCTGTAAATAAAATTTTAGAATTTTAAACAGGTTTTCAATATGTGGTTCTTTAATTGCAGTATTGCGCATACGCCCTGGGCGCCGGGATCTAAAATTGAAAGTTTGACAAATTATGCATACATTTTTGCAATTACTTTAAACTAAAATATATTTAGGGCCGATTACTTATTTACTAGAAAATAAACTAAAAGATAACAGAGTAAATTGTAAGTTTATCTGACACATAGCAGCTTTCAAGCAGATTCTCATCCCTTAGCACCGTTTTCTCATCTTCATGGATTCCAAATCTAGGTGTTCTTTGAAAAAAATTGTGTTGCCTACCTTAAGACTGCATTTAAAATATCTATGCTTGTGGCTACAACGACCCGAATATGATTTAAAAGGCGCCCCAAAAGCAGGCAAAATATATAATCTTAAATCGCGCAGATTTGAAAATCAGGAACATGAGAAAACGGCCCTTAAAGTATCTAACGTTAAATTTTTTTCCTACCTTAGAGAATTATTTTCTTACTTATTTCAATAAAAGAGCTTACAAATCGAATTTCCTACCAAAACGTTTGGCCGTGAGCCCATTTAACAATCGAAAATGTCCTTATGAGTTTCAAGTCAATTTGAGGAAAAAAATGTCTCCCCAAATAGAACTTTACGGTCGTTTTCCTTGTGCACTATGGTCCTTAAGTCCAATTTATATTTTTATATTTTGGGCCCCTAAAACGTCTTACCCAGATTCGCTTAATTTAGACTATTATTTTATATAGCTGCCATATAACGTATCTGGCCAACATGCACCAATATTGTTGTTTTTTTGTATTATAGAACTGAAATTAGGTTTGAAAGCTTCATATGTGTCTTACCAAATTTTTTTTCGATTTGCGACATAATTTCATACAGCTACCATATAACCAAACTGGCCGATTTTCACCAACTTTGTGGATTTTTAAACTATTAAACTAAAGTTTGGTTTTTCAGATGGCTTATCAAGTTTAATTCGGTTTGGAACATTAGGACGTATAGCTGTCATATATCCAATCTGGCCGATATGTGCAAAACAAGTACATATCGGTGCATTATACATATGTATTACACATTGAAGAATATATAGTTTATATTTACGGCCATTTGAAGCAGTTCTTGATGTTCAAACTCAAAATTTGCCCGGAAAAAATGCGATTTTACGGATTCGGGCAAAATCGGGCAAAAACCAATTAAACTATCTTATAGAACATACTTTAATAAACAATATTGCATTAACAGATTCGGCAATCCACTAAAATCTTACTTCACGAAACAAAATTACTTTGGGGTTAAGCTCGCCTTTAACAGCACAAACACAAACGAAATTGTATTAAACATTCCTTGAACATTATTTTCCATATTTTATTAGAAGAGTTTTTGTCGAAATTTTTTTATTTCTCAGCTAATTAATATTGGCTAATTTCGCATACATGTTAAAACACGGATTTTAAGTCGATCGGATGAGAAAAAAAAATCCACACACTTATCCAAATCTCTGTCTTACAGCCCTCTTTACAACAAAAGGATATTACTGTCCAAGTCTCAGACCTAAAGCTCTTACCGTTTAGACTGTGCGTAGATTGCAGTCAGAACAAACTTTTTTATATGTATATAGATTTGCATAAATTTATTATTATACCCTTGCAGATGGTATGTTAAAATTGTCACGATGTTTTTAACGCATAGAAGGAAGCATCTTCGATTCCATAAAGTATACATATTCTTGATCAGCATGACGAGCTGAGTCGATCCAGCCATGTCCGGCTATCTCATCCCTCAGTTTTAAAGCCATCTTGACCAAACTTTGCAAAAAGTCTTTAAATACATATAGGCTGCTCATTTGTCGGAATCGGCAGGATCGGAAGACTATATCACATAGCTGCCATAGGAACGATCGGTCTAAAAACTAGTTCTAGTGAGAAAAACTTTTTTATTTTCCATTGTAGCGTCACCAATCGTAGTATACGTTAGTTTTATATGCTTCCACACCATTCTTAAAAAATTTATTAAAATCGGATGACTATAGCATATAGCTCCCATATAAACGGTCGGTCAAAAAACTAGTTCTAGTAAGAAAAACTTTTTTGTTTCCATCGTAGTTTCACCACTCTTGGTATAAATTAGTTTTATATGCTGCCACATAGTGCTGGACAAATTTATTAAAATCGGATCACTATATCATATAGCTGCCATAGGAACGATCCGTCTAAAAACAAGTTCTAGTGAGAAAAACTTTTTTGTTTTCTATCGTAGCTCTCACCAATCTTGGTATATATTAGTTTAATATGCTTCCCCATAATTCCGAAAAAATTTATCAAAATTGGATGACTATAGCATATAGCTGCCATATAAACGGTCGCTCAAAAAACTAGTTCTAGTGAGAAAAACTTTTATTTTTTTTTATCAATTTTAAAGACGCTATTTAATTAACTGCAAGGGTATTCAAAACATCAGTTAGACAATTTTATAGCGCAGCCGTCGAAATATTTGCCTTATCACAGAAACTTGAATGCATGAAGAAAATTGTATATATTAGAAATGAATCAATATAAAATTGCTGATATTTTTTTGGGGTAAGAAATTAGCTCTTTATTATAAGTATCTTTATTTTTATCCTTCACAAATGTCTAGAAAATTGCGCACTTCTATACGAAGTCAGACTTTAACTTATTTCAAGCACAAATGGCAGACCCACTCTCCAAATGCAAGTAATTCCAACTTTAACCAGATAACCCAGTCAACTAATTGACTTTTTTATGGTCGAGTTAAAACCGACATTAAATTTCATTGCCTGCTTTTGGGCGCACTAAACTACTGTGCAACTATTAAAACTTTTATACTCACATCATTGACCAAAATCAGCTCATGCCTGGTACCTCGTGCATATCCCGTAACGCGTGTGAATTCCGTAACCAAATGAGACATCACCACCAGCAGGACAAACCAAACGAAACGGTCCATGGCTGTGATAATTATCTGCAAACAAAACGCAAAATGAAAAACCAATTGCAATTAACCACAGATTAATTTAATGGCACTCATCACACACACACACACACACACATCATTGTTAAAACTCATGCTTGATCTTGGCTGCAATTTTATATATTGTTAACTATTATGGCAATCGAATGCCACTCCACCCAAAACGGTCAACACAAAGTCAAGTTTCAGTCATGCAACAAAAGTCTCTGCCACTCTTGATCGTGCCTCGGCCAACAACGTTCTGAGCAACAAATTCAGCCGGCACATGGGTTTTGTGCCAATGAAATCTTTTCATAGACTAAACGTCGTCGCAGGCTTTGGACTGTTGCAGAATGTTTGTGCTGGCGGAGATTCTGAAATGTGGATTAGCACAAGGCCAACTTGCCGCGTGGCGTTTGCCAAGCGTAACCAGTTTTGTTGTTGAATGCAACGAGTTTTTCCACCTCCCCCTCAGGTTGAGCTGTCTGCTGAGAGCCAAGGCAAAAGGGGTTTGAATAAATTAAGTTTACAGTTCAAATGTTTTGAACTTTATGCCTCCCGCATCAAACAGAAAAAAAAAAAAAAACAAAACAAAAAATGAGAAAAAATAAAATAAATCAAAAATCCATCAACATTATCTGTCTGTGTTTGTTGTGTGTCTGCGTGATATCTCTTCATATAAAGGGAAGGGAAGGGGGGCCAATCAACCAACCATGACAAAAAAACAAAAAACATTTTGTCAACCAAGGGGCGGGGGCAATTGCAATTGTTTTAAAATTAAACACTGAAATTAGTTGAATTTTTTTTATTATTATTTTTACAGCCTCTCATGCTCATTCTGCTGAAGCCTTGACATGGATAACTAAATGGTTAAGGTGCACTCATGTTGCTAGGTAATTAAATAAACAATTAAGCAAATGTTCACCCTGACCCCCGTCAAGAAGGTCTTGAATAGCCAAAGATTCTGCTAATTTTTTGATAAAAAAAAAAAAATAACAGACAAAAATAAAAACAAAGCACACCAAAAAAAAAACACACACACAAAATAAACTCAACAGTTTAAATGCTGAAATTATTAAAATTCATTTAGTTAAGGCATAAATCAAGTGTAAAGCCGTGATTCACTGAAGTAGAAAAATATATACACGCGCACACATAAAATGTGACCCCCAGACTAGGATTCTGGTTTTTGTACAAAAAAAAAAGGGGGAGGGGAAGAACGGTGAACCCAAACAGTTGTTAAATAAAATATATATGCTATCAGTTGTTGTGATTTCTCTATTAGAATAATCATGCGCATATTAAGTGAGCAATAATATTTGTGCGCTAAGTGGGAGGATTTAATAGGACAAATTCAATTTGTTCTTATTTGGCCCCGAAAGTGAAGTTTTTTGGAAGGCAATTTTCTTTGCCAATTTGAGGCATCAAATGAAATTGTCCAAAATTCCAAAGACTTAAATGAACTAAAACTGGTGTGTGGGTCTTGAACTATTAAGCGATATTCTATGGAATATGGAGAATGCAAATTATATGTGCCTATTCGAACCAAGCAATTTTGACTGCCTCTGCTTATAAATGATAATTGTAGTTCCTAAATTTTATTTCGTGGAAAAAATGGTTCTTGAATATGGTGCTGGAATTAATCTTTGAAAAACTTCAATGGATCTATTCTTAAATCAAATGGAATAGGGTGGGTAATCATTGCCCCATTTTGTATCATTTTGAGTCAAATACCTGGCATTTGTCATTTTATACCCCAATGTAAACCTATCATCATTCCTATGTATCAAGCTGAAATTAATCTAGAACATGCCTGGGATTAAAATAATTTCGAAAATTAGTCTAAAAATAAATCTTTGATTCAACTTTTTCTTTGGATCCTTATTTCCACGAGGGATACAGGACATCGAATGTAGCCGAAGTGGTCAATGATCGTCTTCAATAAGTAGGTGATATATCTAATAAAACTTAATAAAAAGATGACATTCCCATAGTCTGGATATGGGAATAGGCCCGGCGTTCCAACTCTCTGAATATTTGAAGCCATCGAAACATCTCTATGAGTAGACAAATAGAATTTACCCCTAGTAGGCCAGGGTGCATGTGTAGAAGAGGCCCAAAAAATATTTAAGATTCGCTGTCTATTCATGAGATTATCGGGGGATAAATGAAATATTTTCTGGATTATAAGGACAAGTGGTATTAAATCATTATTTTTCTACCCGACTTAAGCATATCCCAGATTATCCTGTTTTCAGAAGAATCTCGTGTTCACATTTTGTGAAAGATAAAAGAGAATTCAAAATATGCTTAAAAATCATGCTGGAGCAAATATAAATATCGATCCGAGAGGTTCTAGAAACAGCTCTAAAGACCACAAGATGTGTTTGATTAATTTTGAGCAAGCAAAACTTATCGCAGGTAAAAACTCTTCCAACCGAATATTAATTTTTATGTACCGCAGAAATGTCTTTTAGTTGGTTCATCTCTTTTGTTAAGAGATTTTGTTGAAACCAGCAACTAAATAATTTTTTTATATAAAAATAATTTAAGAATTTCAATTTACAATATTTTAGTGAATTATCTGTATAAAATGAATAATTCATTTGCATTTTAATCAAAATTTCTAGGAGTGATCGGTTCGGAGGTTCGTACCCGTGGGTAAACTTTGGGTTCGGTTGGCAGACCGGTTCGATGATTCTCTGAACCCAAGCTTTTGGTTCGAACATCGGTTCAGTTGAGGAAACAACAATGGCTTGTTTTATTCAAGTCAATCCTTTCGTATTTGGTTTAAGAAAATTTGGGATCAATCATCTTTATCACACATCAAATTAATTTGATTTTAGTCCCATTTTTCGTATATATATATATTTTCCGGGTGCACTTGGATAAGAAGGTACAAACTTTTTCAATGTATATTCTCTTAGACAATTTTCAAAGGAACCTAAAATATCATTAATAGATTTTATATATGATTTTTGTTTATTTTTTTTTATTGCTCCCATTATCTTCCCTTCTCTGCAATCAGACGTGGAGACATTGAAAGTTGAGTTTTTAATAATCTCATTTAGAATTTCTTTCGTTTGAGAAATCACCTAATGTTATTTTTGCATAAGTGGTTCTGTTCGGGCTCAAGTTCGAAGGGACAAAAATGTAGAGCGTTCCATTCATGGTGCGGTTCGAGCAATTCCAAAATCCCTAAGTTCTCAGCGGTTCGGTTCCGCACCGGTTTGATGCCTTGTTTTGCTATTTATTCATAAAATCACCCAAAGTTTTCCAAACCAACTTAAACCAATAAGCAAACCAAACAAAGCGAATACGACAACCTACCTCAGTTAGCATTGACAACCAAATATTTTTTAGTGTTGCCCAGTGTAATTTAATGATAAACGCAGAGGAAACTGTGAAATTTAAAGATCGATTGAAGGAAAAAAATTAATTTCTGTTAAGTTTTTCGAATTTTCGTGAGTTTTTTATTCAACATTTTGTAAAAAAATAAAATAATAATTTATTTCTTCAAGCAATTGAGCAAAATATCTTGAAAATAATTAAATTAAAGTTTAAAGTCAACTTGAATTATTTGTAGGCCTATTTATTAGCAGTAATTACATATATTATATTTTCAAATCATATGTAAAACCAAAGGAAAAAATGGTCAAAATAAAAAATAGAATATTCAAAAAATCATAAAATTAATTTAAAATAAGTTCCTGATTTTAAAGCTCCAAAAAGGCCAAGCCGAGCTTCTCTTAATCTCTCAAAAATAATTTTCACTACAGAAAAATCGGAAAACAATTTTTAGGTTATTTTTGGCTATAAAAAAACACCCACAACCTATTAATAATTATACTATAATCTCATAAACAAACCTTCTAACTAGACTTTTGAATAAGAAATTTAAATCTAAGGAAGTTCTGTGGCACTGAAGAATTTTTCTAGAGATTTACAAACCTGTGTCAGCCCGTTGAAAATGAACTTGGGCCGTCTACAGCTTGCTAGTTTAGAAAATGTTCAACCTATTTTTCAACTAAATAATTTTTAGTTTCCTAATAAGACTCATCAAAAAATGTTCCAAGAAATATGTCTATGCATTTCTCATCTTCTTCAGAACTTGAAAGGTTGCACTCGAAAAACCTATCCATCATTTAGTTGAATCAAACTCGGACTCTTGCTTTTTGCTCTTGTATGTCTAAGTGTAACTAATCCCTCAATCAAATGTTAAATAAACTAACTGTCTAAGAAATCGCACTAAATTGTAAAACGATGTCTGCTCAGCCCCATAGGATTGGGCTATACAAGCAAAGTAATTAACATTTATTGACTCTGGCCCGTCTGTCTACGCACACGCATACATACAAAATTTGCGTAGGCAGCCACTTCAAGTTGAGTTGAACATTTTCTAGATTTCCTTTTTTTTTTTCTTCTTTTTATTATTTATACCTCTCAGCTCTGGGTTTACACATCCTGGCTGGCTCTGGCTTTGTGGCCCACGCCCACTGTCTGCCGTTGGCAACTTTTGCATGCGTTTTTTTTACTGTTTGTTTGCCTTCGCGTTTAGACTTTTGTTTGCTAGTTTAATATTTGCCAAAGTTTTGACTAAGAACAACAAAAGATTTTTGCGCGCTAAATCAACAAAACTGAGGGGAATACAATAAACTGTGAGACAGTCTAAAGTGCTGGTGGCAATCGATGGCAGCAACTGTTGCTTGATCCAAAAACATCACACACATTGCGTATACGCCTCCGTGACAATTTTTGGAATAAATGTTAAACCAATGATTTTTTTTTTGTAAATATTTCACAGTTAAAGTAACCAAAATTTAATTTTCATACCAAATGCAAACGAAATTGTTGGGCCATAAGCCGGCCGGTAAATATGTGCTTACATGCTTACATACTTACTCGAAGACAAATATCAAAAAATAAAAATAAAAGAAATACTCTCGAATGTAAACTTTGGGTCCTGAAGTTGCTTAAGTTTTGGGTGTGGTTTTTGTTATGCAAATAGAATTTTAAGTAAAATGCATTTTGGGCACACATTTCCAGTGCATTGCATTGTATGTATGTATGTATGTATGGGTACGTGAGTTTATTTGTGTGGTTAAACAAAAGCTTTGCATATAAATCAGAAAAAGCCGACTCAAGTTTTTGGGCCTGAGGTGACCTGTAATTTGTTTTCTCTTGTTGGTTGTAAAATATTTTTAATGGATCTTTAATTACAAAAATTGAGTGCTTGAACTATTCTAAATTTGTAGATATTGTTGTGAGAAATTTGCAAAGATTTTTATTGATTGTTTAGTTTTATTTTATTGTATTAAATGTTATTTTCTATTTCTTTAGTTGAGGTACAGTATGCAGGGCACAAATGTTGTATTGAATGAACAACTTGTTAATTGTGGATGGTAAATTTGATCAGCTTTTGCTTTATAGTCGGTTTTTTGGGGAGTACAAAATTTTATTTATGCCAAAAAGGCTTTTACAGCTTTAATGTGTAAAATTTGATTGATTGCGGAGTAATATCAGGCATTTCATTTTTTTATACAGGGTGTCTGTTAAGAAATAAATACTTGCTCAGGCTTAAAAAACTAATATTTTGAGTTTAATTGTTATAATTATGCCTCGCTTTAATGTGTAAAATTTGATTGATTGCGGAGTAATATCAGGCATTTAATTTTTTTTATACAGGGTGTCTGTTAAGAAAAAAATACTTGCTCAGGTTTAAAAAACTAATATTTTTAGTTTAATTGCTATAATTATGCCTCGCTTTAATCCTTAGGAACATTTGATCTGATTTTTTTTTGTTAATTTAAGTCTTATACAGGGTGCTTTTGAGGAGTGTACGTTCACAAACCGAAAGGTAGACTACCTAAAACAAGTTTAAACAGTTAAGCTGTAATTGCTTGGCGTAAACCTAAGCATTTTTCAGCTTTTTACTGTCTAGTACAGGGTGCTACGACATTCGGCTTTGCTGGTCAAAGATATAATCTTTTGATTATACATTTTTATAATTTTTTGTAATTGTTAGAGCTAAGAATTTTGTTTAAGGAATAATAGTATAATCTTTCTATCTATCTATCTTTCTACAGGGTGCTTTCAAAAAGTATTGCATTAAAAATCCATTAGATTATCCATCCATAAAGCTTCAAACAGCTAATATGTATTCATTTTAGGTACTTCAAAACTCATTTCTCTTTTTTAAAGATAAAAACAGGGTGCTTTTTAGGAGTTTTTAATGATAATGTTTAGATGTGGAAGTGTTGCTTATATGTAAGCACACCTTTGCTTTTCTACGTTTAATACACAGCGCGTTTTAGCAGTATAAACTTAAAGCTGCTTGAAATAAAATCAGCACAATACAGAAAATATATGTAAAATCAAACAAATTGCCTGTTATACAGTATAGATTACTTATCACCAAATGATTTAATTTCATTTCCGCTAATTAAATGTAAATGTGTCAATTAAAAAGGTCATTGCGTTTTGAATATGCATAAACAAAGAGTAGGTTAAAAGTAATCAACCTCTTAGAATATTTGATAATTTTTCTAATTGGTTAAGATGCAAATGCATGATAAAATAATTGTTAACGAATGTATGTGACGTCTTATTTCTTATTTTGTCGACATGCACTGACCGCGAAGTAAACAGAAAGGTCAATTTAGCAGCGATTAATTCAAATTTCGAAATGTGGAATTGCGACCATTTTGTGGCTGGTCTTTTTGGTAATATCAATATCAAAAAACAATTAATCGATAATATTTTTGGTTTTTTGGGGGCTGAATTTAAATCAATTCTCAATTTTCTCCCGTTTCTTTTGTTCAAGAAATAATTGTTTAAGCATTATTATTATTTTTTTTCGCGGTTTTAATGCATATATATTAATCGTAGACTGATCGTTTTGCCCGCAAACTTCTTTTTGAAGCACTTTAAATTCTGTCAGAAGTAATGGAAAATGCCATAAAATAGACGGCAGCAGCTTTACTAATATCATGTTCAAGACTCGTTGGACAAAATTTAATGTCAAATAAACAGAATCTTCAAGCAAAACCAAAATTTTTCATTTAAAATAAAAATTACGGCCAATTAACATCGGATGATTACTTTTGCCACACCCTGTCTATATATTGAGATACCCAAAGCCAAAGAAGGTAAAAAAGGTGCATTATTCTTACTGCTCGAATTTGTTATTATGAAGTCTTTAAAATTAGAGTTAGTTAGAATTAAACTTCTTTATAGTATTATTTATTTGTTTTGTTTTAATTTTTTGTATTCCATTTTTAATTAATGGAGCAATCCGCACTAGAAATGGACGTAAGAAGGAAATTCCGTAAGGCTAAAAATGAAATGCATGATAGAAAAAAAATACTGCGCGACACGACACTTGCACGAACAGGATCCTCACTCACGCGAGCGGCAATAAATTGCTTAAGAACGTCAAAGCACGTATACGAATTAAAGGAGCTTTTTTATTTTCTATATCGGCTTAGCCGAAACAACTATCTAGGGCTGCAAACCGGCTTTGAACCGAACTCGTATTCTAGCATTTCTTTTACTGTGAACCGAACCTTGAACCGAACCTCTTCTGAGAAAAAAGTTTAAGCTGAACCTGTTCAGAACCAAAAGTATCGGATCGGTTCAACAAAAGTTAAAAGTCTTAGTTAAACTTGCTTTTAGCACCATAAAATTTATTTTCTTTGATCAAAAAGGTGGAATAAATCAACACTTACACTGTGCAAGTCAAAAAAAAAGACACGACCAATTTTAACGGTTTTACCATTTTTTGGGCCCTGGGAATCGAACTGAATCATTAGTTTTATAAGTTATAACGATGGCTCAATAAAAATTTTTTTTTTAATTTTTCGCCAAGTTTAAATTTGTTCCAAATTGCTAAAAAAAATTATATCTGATTCTTGTAAAATCTGATTAAATAGATTTAAATGTCCTCTAATTTACCACATTTACAGATTTTTGATATCATTGCGCTTTCAATAGTTATAGTCCAAAAACTAGCTTATGTATTAAGTATTACACCTGCTATGCATAAAATAAATTAAAATATTTAGGGATATCCATTTTAGATTTACTAAAGCATCGACTTGATAGAAATGCTTGAAATACTCGCTCTTGTAATAGCTAAAAAGACAGCCATCGGTCTGCTTCTATATAAAGCTCTATATCTTGTTGTTTTTCGTTTATAAATTTTGTAATTTCAATAAAAATCTACATTCCTTTTACCCATCACACATTGAATCAATTAAATGAATTAATTTCCTTTCTTAGATCAACAACATTTGACCTCTTTCACCATCTTTTGACTTTTATTTGATTTGATTTCCAACAATTTCACTTATAATTAGCCACATTATGCTTAAGAAATTTGCATTTCACTTAACTGCTTCCCGTTGGCTGTTACTTTCTATGGAATTTGATTTGGTTTTTAGCCCACAGCTGTTTGCTTTTCCTTTCTGCTGTGCAAAATTATAGTACTAATTTATTCAAATTCTATCAAATCCAATTCAGAAAAGCTGAAAGTTCTTTGCTGTCTGGGTTTAGCTGTTTGTTTTTTGTGCTAATTGTTTTTATTGATTTATAATTTTAATAAAATGTTGCCAACCCTTTTGGAACTTTTGCTGCTTTTTGTTGTATTAAGTCTCGAGTGCGGCTCGGAACAGTTTCGTTTGACCATTTGTTATTTGTTTTTTTTTTTGTTGTTTTTAATGAGGCAGCACTAATTAGCAGCACAGCCAGTTTCAGTTGATTTCAAGTGGAGCCTCTTATTCAAAAAAAAAAAGAGTGCCTGGGGGCTGCTATTTATTAATGTGATTTGTTTTTTTTTTTTTTTTGGCAAAGCAGGAACTCACCTCGTTTGTGATATAGACACTGCGTGCTGTCATTTTTGGGCAACCGATTTTGGAGAAGAACTAAATGGGTAACGAATAAACTGAACTGCACATGTGCGCGTTTGCGGGGCAACTGACTGGGGGCAGCGCATGCGCTGCTTAAGTATTTGTTTTTCAGCACGTAGCAGTTCTATATTTACATTACCAGATGAGAACACAGCCACCAGACCAGAGCCAGCTGATCATGATGCAGTCGATTGGTACACTCAGGGAAAGAGAATCAAGTACTTTATATTTTAACTTGTCAATGGTACGAAAATACTTGATTTAAGTACAAAATTTGATATTGTTATACCGAAATATTTTTTTTAGAATAGTAAGAATAATTTTAAGTACAATTCGTGCTTTTTGAAGATTTTTTTGATCATTCTTGTAAGCCTAAAAATTAATCAAAATTTGCTTACTTGAAATAAGTACCAAATGTGCTTCTTTTAAGTCAAAATAAAACTTAAGCCAACACCAGTACATTCTTGTATCAAATAGTATATATTTAAAATAAGTACTAAATGTTCTTGGTTTAAGCTCCAAAAAATTCTTAAACAATTCCCAATTTGAAATTAGAACAAGGTTTCTGTGTCGAATCAAATAAGTCTTTCAATAAATGAACCAAAGACCTAGAAGGTAAATTAACCAAATTTTCTAAGCAAGATAAAACGGAATGTCGGGGAAATCTTCAGCTTGAACCCCCGATTTAACATGTCAGGGGAATTTTTATCTAATATTTTCCATTTAACATATGTGTGATGTTTGTGTGTTTCAATTTTGTATCTTAATTAAATACGCTTTTTGCTAGAATTTGAGGGCTTACTTTAAGTACATAAAATTCTCGTTTCAAGAATATTTGATCTTATTTTCATAATATTAACGATCAGTTTAGGATTTAAGAATGTCTCGTACTTAATTTAAGTACCACCAAGAACAAAACATACTGAAATTTTAAGTACAAAATATTATAAACTCCATGCCGATCGTGACTTGTGACAATTGTTATTTTTCTCTGAGTGTAGCTGGTTTTGTTTGCAGTCATCGGATGTAAATACAGTTGACATTTTATATGTTCTGTTTGGCAGCTTTCTTTTGCGCCAAACTGAGAGAAAAAAGAGAGAGAGAGAGAGGTAGAGAAATTGAAAACTGGTTTAAGGAAAAGCGGACAGTCCACTTTCTGAGTACTTAATGACACACTTTTTTTTTTATTATTTTAGTGCTTGGAGCTCACTGAGAACGGGAACTATTCAATGAGCACCATTCGCCCTCAATGCCAGAGAGTATCTGTAATTTAATGCAGTTCACTGAACCCGCTCGGCTCACAGCTCTCGCGTAGAGTGGTTCACCTCAGCTTGACCGAGTTTCATCAATGCAGGCTGATGGCGCTCTACTTGCAAAAATGATGATGATGACGATGACTACGTCGATGATGATATGTTTATGCATATGAAACCGGAACTACCTTGAACTCGCATGTGGATTGCATCTGCTTAATTATGCAATGTGATAATCGAAACCCCAAAACGTCAGAGATCCACAAAACCGAAACCGAAAACAAATCAAAACAAAACAAAACAGAAAACAAAAAATAAGGCTACGACTCAAACAGAAGCTGTTGTATGGAGATTTTACAGTAAACGAAATTGAAATGAATATGCAAAAATTAATGACAATCATTTACATTACAAATTTAATTAAAGCATCCAAATTGCACTAAAAAAGTAATAGGAAATTTTTTTTACAAATAATGCATTTTTAATTATGTCTAGAATTGTTTTAACACTTCTCCACGTGGTCTAAATGAGGGCACAAATATGGTTCTAGGAATAATCAACTTTTTGTTAAATGATTGTTACTAAGTATATAATTTAGTTAAGGTGAATTAGTTTACACAAGTTTACAGCTTTTTCCCCCCTAGGTTAACCCGTAACCCGCTGATTTTTAAAATAAATTCCTAAAATTTTTTAATGCGCCGTTTTTGAAAATCTTAAATTTATTTTTGATTTCAAACCCGGTTACTTTAGTAATTTTAAATTTTTAGTTTTAATTTGTGAATTTTTTAAATAAACTTAATTTTGTAAAGAACAAAATTTTTATCAGGTATTAAATTAAAATACATTTTTTCACGTCATCAAATGCAGATCTTTTTAAATTATTTGATAAAAAACAAATATTTTTAAAGCTTAAAATATATTAAAATTTTTTTTTTATAATTACCTATAACGCATAAAATATATACTTATAAAGGGTATCGACAAGGGAAGTACAGACGTAGGCAGAATCTAACGAGCTTTAGGGGGGTCTTCTACCTTTGAAAAAAGTTTTCTTTGATTTTTTTGTTTTGCATTTTTGAATATTATAGCTTGAACATTCCCCTTTTCCCCCTTCAAATCATTTTCAAAAATTCGAAATAGTTTAGCAGATATTAACATTTTAGTAGAGCAATGGTTTTGCTAAAGGAAGAATTTTGTACGTTGCTCGAAACTGTAAGTTCGTTTTTCTCGAAACCCTTTTTTTGACTTGGTAGCCATGATTGCGGCAGTTCTACTGAACCGATTTTGATCAGATTTTGATATTGCACTCGACAAAGAATTGATGTAATTCTGACCGTACCTCAATCAAGAGAAAAAACATTATTTTACTATTTTTTTTTAACACTAAACTACAGAAAAAAAATTCAAAAATCGAAATTTTTTTAGATGGCCGACAATTTAAAAAAAAAAATATTGAAAAATATGATTGAGTTAGGGGCCAGAATTACATCAATTCTGATCATAACCTCATTTACCGTTTTCAATTCCGATAACCTGGAGTCTCCGGAATCATGGCTACCACCTGTACACCTTTTTTTAAGACCTAAATTGGCAGGCCGATTACTTTTTGATCAGCCCTCGAATTCCAACATTATTTTTGTATTTTTTTGTTTATCAATAAATAACACAAAACGAAAAACCAAATTGAAAAAGCTTTTTTGGTTTTCTTTCCAAAACTAAAAAAAAAACACTTAAAAACCCAGTCCAAAGGTAGAAGACCCCCTTAAAGCTTTCTATTCTCTGCCTGGACCAGCTGCGAGCATGATGGAATTAAGGTGTAACAAAGAATACAATTTTTTAACTTGGAGCTTTTGCAAGAGTAAGACAGACAACGTCTGCATGAAGGTGTGTGCGCTGCACAAAATCCACCCCAATTTTTGCCTGGCGATCAAGTGTGAAGCGAGTGTCAAAGGCACACAAAAAATCCCATGTGTCATTTGAAAAGCACACACATTTCTTTGTATGATTGTGTGTGTATTTATACATATATATATAAATTCACCATGTCCATGGAGAGTCATTTAAAGGGAAGCATCCATGTTGTAATCTGATTTCGTTTTGTGGAAGTGGAGAAGGCTGAAACCTGTCCACAGGCAAAGGCTTTAGCACAATCCTATGGGTGCCTGGCCCAAAACCCTTCAGGGTTCTTTACGGAACATAAGAAATAAGGTAACAAGGCAACAAAAATACCCAAAGTATTTTTTTTTTTTATTAAACGTATTTTTCTAGTAATCTTTTAGCCATTTAGGCGTTTTTCTTATTTTTATTAGTTCCGTATTGTATTTTAGCTTATTTGGAATTTATTGTAATTATATATTGCCATGTAATAGCTGCCAATTACTTTAGCCATTAAAATGTGTACGCCCCAGCACTTTAATGCTTATTCAGTGACTTAAGCTTTAAGTCAAAAATTTTCTCAACTCAATTTTCCCTGATCTATCCCAAGGCAATTAAGTGAAATGCCAGTTAATTGCAACTTCAACTAATTGTCTGCTTACTGATCTACCCCAAGAGAATTAACACTGCACGCTTACAGACGCCATTGAACCTTTCAACCAAACACACCCTGCAGACAATGAACCCGGGTTGCCTCTTTTTTTTCTTTTTCTCTTAAACATATTTTATTAAAAAGATAAACAAAAATCCAGCCGGTCGTCGATTGTTGTTGACAGCCATTTGGCTATAAGTAGCTACGCCTTTTTTAACATTCTTCATACAATATTTGTTTGGCAATTTTACAAATTGTAAATCAACAGACCAAGTGGCCGTTGTCAATCGTTGGGTTAAACTGCAACCGACAGTTATTGACCCTAAACTTGAACTAGAAACCGAAAATAACAAAGCGGCACAAAGCAGCGTATAATTGAATTGAGTTGAACCGGCGGCTACCAGTCCGTCTCTCCGCTGACAATGCATAAAATTTGAATAGCCAAACACAATCAACAAAAAAAACAACGGTTTTGCACCTTTTGTCTGGTCACACTTATGTATGACCAACCAAGTTAGCCAGCAAGCCCAAGCCCCTGACATTGCTCAGGGTCATATACATATATTTTATGACCAGTTTTGTTTTTGCTTTAATCTCTGCCTTTTGGCGCAATTTGTCTCTTTCGTTTTGTTTTGGATTCCCTTTCGACACCCGCCGCCGCCGCCGCTGCTGCTGAACGTGAACTTTACGCGGAAAACATCGTCTTCGGTTTCATTTTGATTTTGGAGACCCGAACCCCCCAATCTTCAACACGTGCACAGCCAAGCGGTATAATTTTGTTTAGTTTAAAACAAAAGAAAAAAAAACGTATTATTATGATTAGTTGTTTGACAGTGGGAAAAAGAGATGGAGATATGGTAAATATATGGGTATGAAGCTAGATACGGTCAAGCAGCTGCACTAACCGAGCGCCCTCAAGTGATTGCGAGACAAATATATTTAAGGTAAACAGAGCTAAGTGCGTTCTTAGCTTTATTCAAAAATTTATATTAAAGGTTATACTAAGGATCTGGTCCCATCATTATCAAAAATATTAAGACCATAATTTCTGCTGCACTTCAGTATTCCTTGGGATACCAACAGACTACCATTAATTTATCTCCCATTCCTTAAAAATTGCAGAATCTGTCATAACGTGTTTTTTCCTCATAAACGGCTGTCAAGTGAGATTGACTCAATGAGTTTGATTAACCAAATAAATATTTCTGTTCCAGCACGTGTTACTAGAAATTCCATTCCGATTTATCTACAGTCAATTCTTAGAAGCAAGGCTAATCAAAAACCCTACCCAAAAATCCACACCATTTACTTTGTTAAAAATGAGAAATAATTGATTGTACTTTCTTACTCAATCTCTGTAATAAATAAATAAATATTGAAAGTGGCATAAAGATTATTCGAATAAAAGAACATAAAATTACATGGCATCATATTTTCCAAAAATTGTTTAATGCAAATATATTTTGCAATGTTATTCACATCTTAAAAGACAAAATATGCTAGAACAAATATTGAATGCGAATTTTTTTAACACAAATCTGGTCAGAAAATTATCAAAGCGTTTTATAAATTTGGTGATGGATTTAAGACATGTTCCTATATATTCTACAAATTCAGTTCAAAAAATCAATGACACATTTATAAATTATATGAGATATAATTCCCAGACTTTGTACAAACTTAGTCATATCATTCACAAGTGCTTAAAAAAAAAATCCACTGTGAAAAACCACTTGAAAAAGTGAATATTTTCTATAGAGCTGCTCAAACAATAACACAAATTTCCATATTAAATTTGCCTGATCTATCTAAATGCAATTAGTTAGATGAATAGGCACTTGGCCTCTCAAAAAGTTCATCATTGAGCCTAACTGAATGTCTGATTACTGATCTACCCCAAAGCCGCAGGAGGGAAGGCAAACTATTTAGTCATACTGATCAATAATAAAAATACATGGCGTGTTTATAAAATGACGGGATTTTTGTGATTCCGCGGAGTGCATTAGTGCAACTCGCGTGATTTTTTCGCTGCTGTATTGGGAGGCATTTTGGTAAAGTATGTGTACATTTGCCAGATAGAATGTTTGATACAAAGTAACCTTTGAATAACTTCAAGCCTATAAAAAGATGGAGAAAGACTGTGAACGATCGTTGAGGAAAAGTCGTTGATAAACTTAACCGGACATTTTGTTTGTCTTTCATATTCCGAAGAAATTGCTCTGGGCAATTTTTTTTAAACCAAAAATAAAAAGAGCATTATGCAGTGCCTTAGCGAGGCAGCAGTAGCACAGCAGCATTCGTGTATATGGGGATCAGTGTTTGGTCCATCGTGATCTACTGTGTAGGCAAGATTTTAGTGACCTCAAAAACCAAGCAAGGGAAACAAATTATGCAACTAATAAAAGAACACTATTCTTAACCCCTTAAGTGTAGGAAAATGAATAAAAAACTATCTTATAAGCTAATGACAAATTCTACAAATTCAGAAAAAAACATAAATTTGGTCGTCAGAATCTTATGAAGTAATAAGTCCAGGACAAGTTTTCGTTAAGCTAATCAATCAATCAATTTGTATTTTAAAAGAAAAACTGCAGACTGATTTAAGGAATTTTGTATAGGTCAAGCCCAGAAATCTTTAAGTTAAAGCCATAAAAAGTCTTACCTACAGCTAGACCAAATTAACACCCACAAACTCCACCCAGACATATTTAAAGAAAATCATTCCACAATACCCCTAAGTGACCTTCTATTTAAAGGTGAGAAGTTCATCTACCTCAATTCTTTCTGGGAATCACATACAAATTTTAACACCTAACCCCCAAAGTAAGTACAGAATTTGCCACAAAAAAAAAAAAAGTACACCGAGAAGCCGCTTAAGCTAAATACTCGTAAAAACTAAAACAACAATTAAATCATGGCAAAGCTTAACTGCCAGTTAGGTTGCAAGAGGGCGGAGGAGTCGTAAATCAAGCAGCTAATTAATGGTATTTTGTAGAACACACTCTCACACACACTCCCACACTCACACACACACACTTGCACACGTGCAATTTACCGCAAGTGCCACAGAAATGGCAGCCACTTAATACCCAAATAATCAATGTAATTAATTTGCATTAATTAAATTACCGTGCGAGCGGCATAGTGCGGGTGTGTCAGAGTGTTAGGCTTATTCTCATCAATATTAAAACAATTTGCTTGCCACACACACACAAATAAACTATATTTCAATTTGACTCGCAGTTTGTAATTAATGCGCATTCATTATAAAATCCACCCACACATATGCAAGTCTAAAATAAACTCAAGCTCTCTGCACCCAAATCCGCCTAGGCGATGCATCAAAGCAACAAAAGAAGTAATTTATTAAATATTAATCAAGCTTTCGAATAAAAAAAAAGTGCAAATTTTTATTATCCACCCGCTGGCTTTTATGCAAATCAATTACTTGTTAAACAAATGTGCAGTATAACCGATGTATATATGCATATTTAATTAAAATACAGCCATATCTCACCACTTTGGACCCCCAGGCGCTAGGATAGTTTATTAAAGTCATGAGTGGGTCGAGAAGCGATTAATTAAAGAACCAGACAATAAGGTTGATTACTTATTGGCATATTTATTGCAGTTATTTAAAACTCATAATTAACAATTAGTTGAAAGTATTTTTAGAGAGAGAGAGAGCTTTAGGCATTCAAAATTCTTTAAAGACCTGGTGTCAAAGCGAAGTCTGCTGATGAGGCATTTGCTCTCTCTGTATGTGAAGCTTTATATTCTTTTTAATAGATCAAAAGATTTTTAACATCAAAATTAAATAACAGTCTCTTTCGGAAAAATAAAAGATGTAGAATTTGCTTATTTGCTTTCAAATAGCTTTTTCAAATGAAAATAATCCAACAAACTTCATCTTTTGAACTAGTTCATTTGTCGACACATCTATTCCTAAGTGAGGTGATGTTTTTCAAGGTTTGTTGGCTAGTGCTAACGATATTTTCTATATGTACATATATGCCAATGCATACTTGTCAAAACCTTAATAAGATCTGAATAAGCTTTAGTCGAGATGGAAACTTCCACTCAGATACTTTCGAGAGGTTGTAAGTAAGAACCCATTGAAGAACATATAATTTGGCACGTCGAAGTAATCCTATCGATTTTGATTCTGCATTGAAAATGAAAGAAATGGACTCCCGTTTTGAAGAGAAGGAAACTGCGAAATCGTATTCGGACGGTATTTAATTTAAACTTTGGGGTCAGAATCAAGACGGGAAGGTGCGCGATCCCGATAGTTTTAGGGTCCCGATTTCTCAGCAAGTATGTATAAGTTAATAAATAAGTGATTTATTATATATATATTATATAATGCCTTAAATTAATTTAATGTAAGATCAAATTGCTGTGACAGAATTCTCCAAGCATCATCTGATCTTTCGGATAGAGTATAGCGATTTTAAGAATATTGACTATAAAAATTAAATTATGAGTTTAACTCCTGCGGTTGGAATAAGTAGGCACGCCGACAAACCTTGGTTCACTGACCACATAAAAAAAATCACATAAATCTTTGCGATGACGCCTTTTGTAAATAGAAACGGTTCAAAATTTAAACACTACGAGTGCAATATAAAAATCTAAGGCAGTAAAAAAATTAATATTGACTTCTAAACGTAAATATTATCAAAGCAAATTTAACTATGCAACAGCCAACAGACAAATATGGAACTACTTTAAGAAGTTGGGAATTAGTAAGCCGATAACGTCTACTTGAATTAATGCTGATTTGCAGCAAATTTGTTCATTCACCAGTATCTGAAGTAACTTGCAATATGTATCAGCAAAGTCTACCCTACCTTTTCATGTGTTAGTCAGTGTGATGTTTTGGAATCGATCCTTCTTATAAAGTCAAACGCTACTGGACTGAACGATATCAATACTAAATTCGTGAAGATAATTCTTCCTAAAATGTTGACCAATTTAACATATATTTTTAATACTGTGTGAGCCACATAGAAATTTCCGTCCTACTACAATCCTATTTCAGCAATCGACGACAACTGCTGGCTACACCTACTGCTTTCTCATCGTGCCTGTACCTCAAACGTGGTGTTCCCCAAGGATCAATTCTCGAACCATTGCTTTTTTCTGTGTATGTTAATGACTTGACATCAATATTGTCTAATTGTGAAGTACATAGGTCTAAGCTTGATGAATGTGTCCAAATATGTAATGAAGATCTATGTAAAGTTAATGATTGGGCAAAAAAGAATGGTCTTGGCTTAAACCGAGTTAGGTCCAAGTGCATTGTTATAGGCAACAAGAAAGTTAGCACTGTTGGTTTGCCTTCATTGAAAATTTATAATTCACCAGTTCATAATTTAGAAAGCAATATTTTAAGCAGTTATTTCCATAAAAAAATATATTCAAATATGTTAGTATAATTTTGTCAAAAAAGTCAAAAAATTTAAGGAACCTGAAATTAGACTTATTTATTGTAGGTATCAGGACGGGATTGAATTGATTATTTGGGTGAGGGATCGGAACGGGAACGGGATAGACGTGAGTGGGGAAGGGATTGAAATGAATATTTGGCATCGGAATAAGGACGGGTAAAAAAAGAGGCAGGACGGGATCCAATTTTCTATCCCGCGTCCATCTTGATTGTGAACATTCAGTTATATAAAAGATCCTGCGCAGTTTAAATGTGGCGATTGCTTAAAAACTGAGGAGAATGTAAGGAAGATTTAAGCAATAAGACAACGCTTTTACTTCGATTCCTAACCATGGGTGAAATAAGGAGTTCATCACTTAACAACTGAACTGAAGAAAGGGTCTAGACAATAGACTGAAAAGGAGAATCATCACAAAGATTATGCAAGAAAATTTGCAATTTGTAATCAGTATCTTTCGCTTGAGCGAAAATAAATAGACACGCGATCCCATAGATTGAGAGAAGCTCAATTTGGCCCTTTGGGTGCTGTAACAGCCAATTTGACATTTGCCATTTTGGGAATGCATCTGAAACCAACTTTATTCAATATGTTGAAGAAATAAGAAAATAATTATGCAAAATAAAATTAAATTTCATAATACAATGCCATAAGTTTATTTTAAGTTTAAGATGCTTTCTCCTCTATTTTGGGACTTTAAATGTTTTCATGTTAAAAAAAAAACATGTTTTCATCTTCCTGGTTGAGTCAGGCAACTTTAAAACCAAATTCGTATGAATTGAATTAAATTTGTATTAGTCAGAGCTTTGAGATTTTAAGGCGCAAACAAATAAAAAACATAATTTTGGTGGTAGTAAAATTAACCCCTGCTTGCGAGACAGCTAATAAAGAACTCTTAGCATGTACGCAGCCGTCAGCTTCACCAGCTATTGGCATCAGCAGTGCCATAAAAAGTAAGAAATCAGCTTTAAAGTGTAGGTCACGTTATTAGTAACCAAATATTGATTTAGCTATAAAAAGAAGGAATACAAAAGCACACAAAATTTATGCTTCTCCCCTTTAAGTGCTTAACTGATCAGTGATTAGTATTGATTTAAGTGTTTAATTCCAAATTTAACTTCTACTTCTCTTTTCAAATGCATTTATATATGTAAGCCTCCATTTACCTACTAATTGTTTGTCATTTTTACTTCCTCTTTGGCAGTCCATTTGGCAGTCCAGTGAGAGACACTGATTGTTTGCTATTAGCTTAATTGTGCACACAGTTCGCTACGGAACTCATTAATAATGTGCAGGCCAAATGGCAAGATGAGCAAACACTGACTTGGGTCGTCGTTCCTGGCACGTGCATATGCTAATGCTTAAGTTTTGCTTGCATTTCCAATTCAAACTATTGTAGTATTGTTTTAGCTTCCATGGACTACGTGACAGGGATCAGCCAAGAATTTAGACAGCGCCCAGCGCCTTTGGCAACAATCTTACTTAATATGCGCCTGCGCACACGCCCCCAGTGAGTCAAATAAAAACTGCTGACGTTCGTTTATATATATATATATATAATGTGTTCAGTTGTCCCAAAATACTCGCAGCATTTCCGCTGAATGAATTTTGATATTTTATGTGCTTAGGGGGGCCCCAGTTACTTTGTGCACTTGTGCTCTGATCCAGTGATCACTAAAAAACTCAAGCGAAAGATTCATGAATTATTCATAACGCACACTTTCATTAAACTCGCTAAAAACAGACTGAAAATAAAAACCTCTTACGTAATTTAGCACGCACATAATTAATTAGTAGCTGAGCAAATTTATTCTTCAAACATTCTTAGCCAAGTTGTGGTCTGCAGACCACAAACAAAAGCAAAAGTTATTATATTTGATTTATATATATATGAATAAGTATTTATCATTTTTATGCCAAACAAATGCAAATGAGTCAAGCTCACTGACTGATTGTCTGTCTATCTGACTGATTCATTTCCAGGTAGCTAAAGTTACCTAGCTTGGCGAATGAAGAAAGATAAACAGACACAAAAACTTGCTAAACAGATAGACAACAGTTCGCTTAGTTCTATAACCAGAATAAATTTTTTTTTGTAATTAAACTTTAAATTATCAAGTAGAGACAAATTGTTGATATTTGTTCATTTGGTATAGATTTAATATACATTGTCTTTGTTTTATTCTACGTTAAGTAGTTGAGCGTTAAACCGCACTTAGGAATGTAGGAAAATCATTTTCGAAGCTCTGATGTAAAACAATTTTATAAATTCTGAAAAAAAACTTCGATTTGCTTCTGTTTATAAAAGAACAATATTATTGAAAAAATTATGAAATTTTAAGTGTTGGTTGCTAATTCAATTTTTATATTTTATTTTTTGGTATTTTTAAAAGTTTGTGTTTAATTTTGGTAATAATTAATTTTTGGTTTAGAACAAGGCTACCAACTGGTCCAGATACGAACCTCGCAGAACCAATTGATTTCGGCATTATGATCTCCTGAACCCGAATTCACTGTGTTTGAAAAAAGCTTCGGTTCACTAAATTATTGAAGTTCCTTTTTAAGATGTTATATAATAATATACTTGCAAAGTGTCTCAGAAGACACTTGTTACGCATAGGAATACTCATTTCCAAACCAATAAACTAAATATATTCTTGATCAGGATCAACATTTTTGTTTTCAGTGCAAGCGTTCTTAAAATCAGGAGTTATGAATACATAAAAAGATGTACAAGTACTTAATGGTACTTCTGGAAGGGGAGTAATAACGATAATGAATGTGGCCTAGAAATGCATTAATAAGCGTCTAAAAGAAATGGACAGGACAGAGTCCGGGTCAACTTCATGACCAAAGAGTGCTGAGGGTTGCATCCCAACTTTTTTTTTTGTATGGCAAAATAATTCAGAAAAAAATGTATTCCAAATTTAAAGTAAAGTAGAGACAATGATTGAATTTAGAACGATTTGATTTTAAAATAAAAAAAAATTGTTTCGTTTTTAATAATAATAAATAATTCTATCAATGTTATTTCAATGGTCTAATCTCAGATAGGATCAAAATGTATTTTGGCACATTATTTCATATAATTAAAATGTGTTTCTATTCATATAAAGTACTGTGCCGAACTGTATTTTAATCTTATCTAAGTACAGGCATTTCCAACGAACGAACTTAAAATTATAATTTTGTTTTAATATTTGCAAATTCAAAACTAAGTCAGCGTTGTACTTTAAATTCGACTATTGAGTATTTTTGTGCAGTTTTTTTTAGGTTAATAACTTATTATTGTAATTTTTAAAAATGTTCCGGATTTTTAGATCCGTTTTTTGAAAGGTTAAAAATTTGGATACCTAGCTATTTCGTATTGAAATCAACCAATCTTTTTTATTAAGTTATTTGTCTTTGCTGTTTTGTTCTATTCAAAGTATAGAATGCGAATTGCCAAAAAGAACAAAATATTCCTTCTCTACAAACTTAGCAAGACACAAAAAATCAAGAAAAAAATGTTAATTTATGTAAAAAACGTTTTCGACTTAAGCCTAGTAAGTAGAACAATAAAAAATGCATTTTGTCACAATTCTTCATATAAATAGAAACACTTCGGCTTTGCTTTGATGTTAATGAACTGTATGAAAGTGTTCATATTTCTATGAAGTATCGTGAAAAAATTATTTTTTTGTCGTTCTGCGTACTAGGCTTAGGCCTTAAATAAATAGCCGAAATTTGCATCAAAGGCGATTGGCAAACCCATTGTCTTCAGCAAATAGAAAACTGAAGATAAGAAGATCATGACTAGACAGCGGATTTTGCATATTTTCAGATAGAATTTTGTCTTAGTAGAACCGGGTAAAAACGTTTTTAAGAACCCTTTTGTGATTTGTGATGACGAAAGCTAAGCGAATTGAATCTGACTAATCAAAGCCAAGTTAATTAAATTTGTATGGATTTTTTATCATATGATCTAGAAACCCAACTTATTCTTGTCAATTCGGGTATAAGGTTATTCAGATTGTGTTCGAGAAGCAACTCTATTTGTAGTCAAAAAAATGTTATGCAATTATGTTCAAAAACCTACAAAGGCATAAAAACTTTGGTAGACCGAAGATAGATTTTCTTATTAAATTTGGCGAGTTCAATTTCCTGATCTCTTTTGTAAAGTTCGTTTGTAAGGTTGCGGCACTTTTTGACGTGATGTTGCCTTATTCCACTTGAAAGACAGTTTGTAAATAAATAGATGAAACTAAACAATACTTTGCTAGTACTAATTTTTATTATATTACAAAAAACAACCCCTCATTAAAAAAAAATTAAAATTTATGAAAAAATACATTTTTCTTGCTATAAGAAAAAAAAAAAAAAAAAAAAATTACCCCCAAAATAAATAAAATAAAAAAAAAACAAAAAATCAACCCAACCCCTACAAAAAAAAAAAAAAAAAAAAAAAAAAAAAAAAAATTCATTAATTATAACATAAACAAAAAAACTTTTTTAAAAACCAAAATTGATTTCCAAATCTCATAATTTTAACCTGATTCCCTCCGAGCCATTTACAATCACTTTTCATTTCAAATTGCGTCCCACAATACCCAACAACTTTTCAGAGACACCTAAAGATATAGTAAATACCAGTTCCTAAGTGCAGTCTATGTAGAAATCTCAGTTTTAAAATTCATAAGCGTGTCTTTGATCTCGCCTACAGGCAATTGCCTGTCTAAACTAAATTCTGTTAAATTGCTTAACAAAAAACGTGCAATTCATAAATATAATTTGTTCTGAACAATTTGCGTAAGATTTGAAATAATTTTTTTTTTTTTTAAACAAATTCAAATTGTTTTGTAAATAATCCATCTGCTGTAATTAGCAGTTACAATTCGTAACACAAATTACCTTATCCAGTTGACTGCGTCGCTCAATCATGTTTGCCACCCAGAAATTGTGTTGTTCACTTCGATTTTGATTTCAACTTCGACTCACTTTCCACTGCACAGCGCAACGCTATTTTGCCTTTTTATTTGCTTGACTAATTTCCGTCTTTTTTTTGTGTATATATTTTTTTTGTTTTATTTTTGGCAACGCATTGAAAATTCTATCAGTTGAACGGGCACAACGACAACCGTCTCGTTTTGTATGAAATTCGCAACTGAATACTTGAGAGCCTCTTACAGATACTCAAATAAGCCTGGGCCTGGTGTGACGGGGCCCCAAAACACAAGTCAAGCCGGCAACGAAGCGTCTCACGTTTTGTTGCTGTTGTGCTTTTTGACGTTTGTTGGCCGGCGCAGGGGGCAGCGGGTTGCGGTTGCTAGGCAAGTTTTTGGCTTTTGGCGCCTAACGTGTTTGCTATAGGTAAGCGGGGGAAGCAGATTTTAGATATCTGACCAGCACGTATAGTACACATATCTCAGCTGTTTTTTTTTTTTTTTGTTTTTGTCTTTGCGCGTGCGCAGTCTCCAACTTTTCGCAATCGTTTCGCGCTGTGTAGATTATAAGCTGAGAAACGACATCGAGTGCTCTTAAGGCGGTGCGAAAAAAACAATAGCAACACATTAGCGACTCGCTGATTAGTTGATACACTGGCACAAAAGAGTTGCATGTTTTTCTAAGAGAGAAATAAAGTCTTACCTGGCTTATTGGCTCCATCTAAGGGTCTGGCTAGCCAAACGGGCAATGAGTAATAAATTTTGAACTAAATGTTTTGTCATTCTATACAAACACGATTTTTCTTTGACATATTGTACAAACTATTCGAAAAAGATTTTAGCTGTGGGCTTCAAAATTGAGATTGATATTCAGAACGATACTGACAGTTAGATCAAATACCATAAAATTAGCTGGGGCTTGTTGATTCTCCTGGAAGTTCTTTACATGATTTTGGTTTTTTAACCCAATTTTTATTTTGTGTCTGCTCAATTCTCTGTTTCCTTTGGAGAATTGATCAAATCAGCACAAGTCTTTCAAGATAATTATTCTTTAAAAAATTTAGTTTGACAATTTATGGATCTCAATCAGTAACAAAGGATGCCAGAACAATTTATGTCGATTTTTTCAAAATATATTTATCAAACACATACTACGTTTATGCTATTAAAAAAATCATGCTTTTTGCCCCTCAAAGTATGCAAATTTTTTCATCAAGAATTATTTATTTGAACGAAATAATTTATAGTCATTTATGGCAGCATCTTACATATTCCGAATTGTGCATTCGAATTGTGCATTCACTCAGATTGTTGGACCAGTCAAAGGTATACAAAAATAATAAGTGTTAAGGCTATTAAAAATAAATATTTTCCTTAATTATTAATATTTATAAACAAAGCATACTTTGAAGGGCAAAAATCATGATTTTTTATTTGTACATAAACTTAAGAACATCTCATAAATAACCATTAACACCATTTTTAGTGAGGTCAGTTAAATATGTTGCCTCTTTTTGTGGTTCCAATGGAGTAGTGAAAAGCAGCCAGTCTGAAGAGTGAAAAGCAGCGACTGTCAATGTGATATTTGAGCAGACCATTTTGTGTTTTACCTGCCTCTTCAACACCATTAGCCCGGTCTTCAAGAATTTAATTTTACTTGAAAATAAGCATAATCCGTTTTTTTTTTATTATATTTTTTTTTTAAATAGGCTCGCTTAAATCCTTTTTTTTTTTTTCTACCTTTTTAAAACAATAAATCGTTCACCTGCCTGAGGTCTTGTGGCTCTAATCATTAGTTCAATTGTGATAAATTGGTTTTTTGACAGCTCAGAACAAAATAAATTTATTCAAGGTAAATAATTGTTAAAACATGCCAAAGAAGACATATTAAATTAAATTACACTGGTCAACAAAATTTTATAAACTAGAACTTGAACTTTGCGTCCCGAAAAAAAAAAAAAAAAAAATTATTTAAATTTTTTTTTACACAAAAAAAAACTTTCCCATTGGGGCTCACCTAAAAACCAAACGGGCTCAATAATGGGTTGATTCCGGAATGGCTTAAACTGAGCCCTAGTCGGGATAGTCGCCCGATAAAGTTCAAAAAATTTAGAACGCCCGAGAGAGATTTTTTTTTTCTTATAAATTTGCATATATATTAATAATCGTATATTTGGATTCACTTAAGACTTCTTTAATTTGAAGAAACATATATAAATAAAGTAATAAGAACTTACTTTAACTTGCCTTGTCTGGGAATCGAACTCGGGACTGAAGAACGTCTGCGTCTCAGCGCACTCGACCGCGCCGCGCTTGCCAGACTAGGCACCCAATGACATACAAGAGCGTTTGCTCCAGACGACAAAAGAGAGAAGCCAAAAGAGCAAATTTGCTGTTGCTCTCAGCTTGTTCGCTCTCTCACTCGACATTTAAGCCCGAATCGGATTAAAAACAATTGAATTAAGTATTATTGAATTAAGTATGGATCAATCTTTATTTAAAAATCGAATAAGGTGAACTAAATAACATCAAGATGGACGTTCCACTAACAAGACCTTGCTGTTGTAAAAGAATTTAATTTAATTTTAGAATTCACTCCAGCAACCTACAGCAAAAACTCTCTGATTCAAAAATTGCCATGAATAGCACTTGGAACTCTATCCTCGGCAGACAAAATGTGTTACCAAGCGTAAAGTAGAAGCTTTTTAAGGCCACTGTGCATAATGCGGTATGCGTCTCATATTTGGGTACACAGAGAAACTGCAGCGTCACTTTATAAAGAAAATCTTACAGTTGCCCAGTAGAGTACTTAAATTAAGAATTTACCTTGAAACAGTACTGTTGCTTCTGTACACTTAAGCATTGTAGGCGCACTTTTTATATATTCGTAAAATAGCGAAGATGCCCGAAATGGGGTTACCAAAAAAAATATTAAAATACCTTCAGAGCGAATCACGTCAGTCAGCACTTGCTATAGCTCTGAATAAATCGGACTCAAGCTCTGGGGAATTAGCAAATAAAAAATTTGTGGATCAAATCAATCGCATTCTTGGCAAAGTTAGCATTCTAGGCCAGCTAAAGCTCTTCTATTTAGAACAACGTACAAAATTCTTAGCCACAACCTAAACGATGCAAACTACTTTCATGATGATTTAAAAATTTTAAATTAAGTTAAGAAGCTCAAGGAACCGCATTTCTTCCACCTGGAAACAATTAGCATTCCGAATGGATCGAATTGGACTGCACTTTTTTTTTTTTTTTTTTTTGATAGTCCGTGATTATTTGTTTATTTGTTGAAAAAAAGTCGACAAATGGTGGCTGTCAAAGAAAAAAATAAAAAAGGCTTAATGAACTAAAAAAAACTAACAAGGAAAATCTAACAAAATTACAAATCGACTAGTAACGAGCCTAAAAATATATGTAAAAGCAATTAAAGCTTTAAAATATAGACACACAACTACTACTACTATTAGTCCCGTAATAAACTTGAAATGAGAATTTCGTTCTTAGATTTGGATATTTCGAACTTAGTCAGCTTTTGAGATCGTTTGTATTTGCATTGTCTGCTGTTTAAGAACGGAATTTTATTTTTTTTTTACTCTGTACCGAAGGTACGAATTGTATGTAATAGCCAGAAGGTAGCATCTTGGACACATAAAACTATATGTCGCTCACTTAATTCAACAACGGCATAACTAAAAATATTCGATTTTAAGAAAATCGCGATCGAAGTTTTTAATATGTTTTATCCTTACAGAATCTTATAACTTCAAATCCTTTTAGTAAAATGTTAAATATAATATGCCTATTAAAGAAAATCAAGTACAAATAGTCCTTTAGGTTTTTAGTGAAATGAAATAAAGTTGAATATAGTGAGTTTAAAATATAGCTAGTAGTATGAAAATTTGACAAAAGATAGGATATGATAAGTCAAATATTTCTGCATCATTATTGAAAGTTAATTCCTTTAAAGAAGATGAAAATCGAAATTCAGAAGGCGATACGTCGAAACAATGAACATTTTGGCTTACTTTAAAACAATATTGAAAAAAAGAGGTGCGTAGAATAGTTTTTCTTGGATCTAACAGAATCATAATCTCATGATTTTATTTTGAGTCAAAACGCGCCCTTCCCTAGTATCTACTGACTTGCAATCCTAAGTATTTTGCTGAGTGTATTGTTTTGTTGTTGTTTGCTACCGATTAGTATCTAGTCTGGTACGTCCATTAAAGATTTTGTCTATTTTTTTTTTCGAAGACTTTCTTTTCCGCATTGGCAATTGCAACACAGAGACATACAGGCATACAGACAGACTGACAGAAAGACAGACTAACTGACTGCAACACAAACCGGCTTTTGGCATTAGCTTTTGGCTCGAATGCGGCTCTCTCAACAATTAGCAACTTTCACTTGGCCAGTCAAGCGCAAATTTTCACACAATCCGCACCCAGGGCAAACAAAAATAAAAACAGAAAACTGTAGTGGGTAGACTACGTATATGATGCGCTAATGGTGAGTCAACGAGTGGGTGTTGCTGCTGCTGCTGCTGCTGGTATGCAAGTGCATCACTCATACGCCGCGTGTGGTGCAAGTATTTATTTCAATATTACCTTGTTAGCCAATTGGTTTACACTTGATTTGTTTGTGTTTGACCTGTGCACTGGTCTAGAAACTATGCTGAACTGACTAACGCCTGGCCAGTTTCATTGTTATTTATTGATATAAAAATATATATATTTTTATTTATATTGAAATTTATTGAAGCATTAAAGCGACGTCAATTTTTCAGCTGTTAATTGTTGTGGCGCCCATTAAATTGCATAAACTCAATGTGATTCAGGGCATGACAATCATCAAATCCAAAATTTAGTGAAAGGCTCTCGCTTCCTGCATAATAAATTTCCGATTCGTTGACCCAAAAGCAATAATTGGTACAGAAGCGTACGTGATTCTATTTTAATGCACAAAAAAAAAGAAGAGGATTCCGGAAATGAATGAATAAACGAAACATTTGCAGGCATTGAATTGCAAACGCAGATGAATTGGAAGGCTGATGAAAACGAGATACCGTCGCACACACACATACCGATTCTCGTGAATCCATTTGGCAACTCAATTATGTTTACTTGTGTGCTAACCACAAGGGACAAGTCAGCCAGACAGTTGCACTCCATCTTCAGCTTTATCTTCATCTTCATCCCATCGATATGTTGTGGCCACAAACATCAACCGGAAATAATTGCAGAATATCGAGTCAAGTGTCTTGCACTCGGACTGATAAGCCGCTGGTTGAATTTATATTTTTACAGCACGCAATTTTTTATAATTTCCGCCAATGACCTTAAGAAACCAAACACACACCGACGCTTTGTAGTTGTGGTTTTTGTTTTGTTTTTTTTTTTGCTGTTGGTCATGTTTGTATGTGCATGTGCTGACATTGACACTGCCACTGGCTGAGGCAGCTGCTGTTGGCTTGTAAACCACAATGTTTGTTTAAAGCAATCAAGCCAACCAAAATTCAATTCGAATGCAATTTTCCGCCTTGATCAATTTTCCAATATTTTCTTTTGGCAATTAAATTGTTGCTGGGTGTGGCACTACGACTCTACAAGAACTATAGAAAAACACATTATTTTCCCCACAACGAAATCAACGAAATTGCATCAAGATTTGTAGGCACAGTGATTTTTGATTTTAGATTAGTTTAGTTTTTAAGGGAAATAACTTTATTCCGTTGAAAAATAAATAAGCATAAGTAAAATAGGTTTTTTTTTATTAGTAAGGGTATTTTTTTTAATAAGAAAATTAATTGATTCTTGATGAATTTTTGGTTTGTCAGATGAGGCATCAGACACACAGACACGAAGTCTTGCTGAATTGCAAGACGGCAATTGGTTCCAAGATAATTATATTTCTCTTCTGACTCCTTCTTGCCGCTGTGGCTTCACACCTCAATACTACTTTGCCCTTTTATAATGACAATCTATGGAATTATTTAATGTTGCACTTGTGCAAGTTTTTGATTTTGTAATTTGGACTTTACTGAGCTAGATAAATGACTCATTAAACATTATTCGAAAGAAATGCAATACAAAGTGCTGAATATATATTTATTTTTTATCAAGCTCTGATTTAAATTCAGATTCAAGGGACACTGTAAACTGAAATAACTTGATAGACTTTCCTCTTTAAGAATTGAAAATTTTAATTCAAATTGGAATATTGAGAGCTGGGCATGCATCGGAAAAAAATGTGCCCACTCAGCAGATAATTTCGATTGGCGTTAACTGAAATGTCTCTGTTGAATGGCATTGATGGCTGGCTTTAGGGAATTCTGTGGAATTTCTGGGAGTTCAAAATTTACGTATTTCAAATAGTCCTGTTACTGAACAAATTTTTTGGATTGATTCAACTCAGGGTCGTTCGTCAAAGAAACTTCAATATGCAATAACTTCAAATGTCTATTTTAGCTAAATAAATTCCTCCTTTACCAAAAGCCTGTATCTTTGTGCTTCTAAAATATAGCCAACTCCATCTCTTTCCCAGTAGATGAGTTTTATCTCTCTAAGGATCAGGCATTTCTTAATAAAGTAATATGTGTCCTCTCATTCTCTCATATTGCCATTATATTCTTTGATCAACAATCCATGTTTGATTTTCCAGGATGAACGTTTCCAGGTTCATGATCCTCCTCATATAGCTGAGGATTTGTCGGTTTCATCGGAAGTGTAAGCATTTGTTTTATGAATACCTTTTGCAATTTTTCCACCTGTTTATATTGCATGTGTCTCTATACTCTGAGCGGCAGAGCACATAACCCATCTCGAAGTTGCTTCAAAGATATTGAACTTTGCGCTGCTTTTGACCCATTTTTTTTTGCTTTAAAAAACTCCATGTATTATTTATTGCAATCTGGGCAAGCTTGAGTATTTAGCGTACATGTTTAAAGAAATTCATTAATGGGTTTAATAGTACACCTAGATGCTTATACCCATTGACTTCTTCAAATTCCCGTCGCCGTTTAACAACCACTTCTCATTTCGTGCATCCTTTACGAAAAATATTTTCGATTTACCGAGATTTATTTGTAGATTCCATGAGGCACAGTGTTCATAAGTGCAGTTCATTTATATTAATATTAACATTTTGTGATTTAATAAACGATTTTTTATAATTCTTTCCCTGAGTTACTTTTAAATTGAAGTTCAATTGAATTTGATTAAAATTTTTTATAAGCTGATCTCGCCTTAAAATATGTAGAGACAGTAAACGCTGTTTAAATCATATGTTAAGTATACCTCAGTATATTTTTATAACTTATGGGATACATTGCATTTGATAACGATGTTGAATTATTAAGTAAAATTAATTAAAGTTTTTTTTATTGGGCTCCTGAAGTAAATATTGTCGCTGGAATGACACTTACAATTTTTAGGAACAATTTTTGTCACAATTTATCTTTAATGGAGAAATGTTGTTGGTATCAGCGATTCGGAGTATAGTTTAAAGGAACGCAAAATGCCTTTGATGAGACTGAGATACTACAAATCATCTACTTTTGTCTATAAACAAAAAATTGTGACAATAATTGTGTTAAAAAATTCAAAGTGCCATTTCAGCCAAAAGACATCGAGTTAAATGAGTCTTTACAGGTTGGGCGGGTATGGGAAGAAGGCAATCATCGCATTAGTTCTTAAACATAAATAAAGAGTTAGTGTTTTATCTTAGTACCATTTTTGAGTACAACCGTTTCGTTGGTTTTTCCTTTCATTTTTACTCTGGCAACTATATTTTATTAAGTGACACGACAGCTAACTAGGTAACAAAAGGCACACCCACTTTTCCTTTCTCAGATTGGCCTTCAGTTTAAAGTACTGAATCAGAACTAAAATCACTTATAAATTATCATAAATTTCTTAAGCTCATGCCTATTATATCCATCACTGCTAAATACAGTACTAAGGTTTAGTAGTGATGGGATTACTTGAAATCTTCAAGACGCTTCCTTCTAAGCGTTCATGAACTTTTTTAAAATTAGTATGTCTTCTGCAATGGTTTAACTAATAATTATAACCCTAAGCCTCACAGTAATATGAGATCTCTTAACCTACCCAAAAGGGTTGAATAATGTGTTATTCTGTAACTTAAGTCTGTCATCTAGTAAAAGTAATTGGTGGCCAAATTTTGAATAACCTATTATAGCAAACCTAGATTGAGTTCACCCAAATTACCTATTTGGGCTGTGCTTGATGCAAGCCTCTTACTTGTAACTGCAATTGCACACAATTTGTACACAATTAGTGCATTCAAATTAAAATTTCAAATTTAATTAGTTGTGCGAAATATTGAAACATATTTGGACCATAATCCATCACTATTTTGTACAACATAAATAGAACAAATAATTTAATCAAAATATACATGAAAAAAATATTATTTTGCATGCTTTTTGCATAATTAAATGTAGCGTTTTTTTTTTATAATTTTAAAATTGATTAAATTAAATAAAGTGCTTTACACGAGTAAAAATAACAATAAAAATAATGTTTGTATTGTTAAAACAAAATGAAATTAGTTGTTGGTTGGCAGGTGAATGAAATATGTGGGCAGCTGAGCCGCCCAATGTCGCTCTCTCTCACTCTGTGTGTGTGTGTCATCTGTGCTCTGTGTATGCCATTTGATGATCGCAAAATTACTTTAAAATTGCTCAAGTAATTTAATGTCATTTTAACAAAAGCTTATCTATATCAAAACAACAAAAATGAGTCAAGGTTACTGAAATTACGCGCAAATTTTTCATTGGCTGCACTTAATTCAACAATAGCAAACGAGAAAAAAAAATAAAAGAAGAAGATAATTGTATGCAGCATGGAAATCAACCAAAATCCTTTACGGTTCAAATGAAAAATGCACCTTAGTGGATGCACTCAATCGAACACACGGCAAAATACGTGCAGATAATTGTGTATGCAAGAGGGCGAATATGTAAAAGGCGGTTGTGGTGTGCGTGTGTGGCAATAGCATTTGTGGCAAGCAATCGAGCGAATGAATTGCTGCTACAAACTGTTCACAGTCTAATGTATAGAGGTATATATTGAGCCGATTATGTCTATGCAAAGCGATTGCCACACAAAAGAGCGAAAGCCATACTAAAACGGTTACATTCTGAAATGATGAAATATTCAGCTATTCATTTTTGGTTGTAATTCGGTAACCTAAAGTTGGTATTTGATGCAGAAAAATGTATTTCTTGTGCCATAATTGCACTAAAGGAAATTTTCTAATTCTTCCGTCTAAAAATTGAATTTGTTCACAATTAATCAAAGAAGGTTGATACTCGGAGATTAAAAATATTTGTTTATTTGTTATTTGTGAAAAGTCGACAAATTGGCGTAACAAAAAAAGAAAAATGAAACTTAAAAAGGCTTAATGAAGCGAAGGAGAAAAACTAACAAAAATTACAAATCGAGGAAATATTTCAAAAGAAATTAAAAAAATGTTTACAAAATCATAAACACAAAAAAAATACAATATTATAGAATGCAAAAATATATAAAATAAAACAATAATGAAAATAAAATTTAAAATTAAAAAATTAAAAAAAAAAAAAAAAATTAAATTAATATGATAAAAACAAAAATATAGTTAAAATAAAGATGAATTAAATCTCCAGAAAATCTGACCCGGGGGGGAATATATCGGTCGGCAATTGCGGGGCGGACTGAAAGAAACTTTATAAAGAGGGAGTTGTTGAGTGCAGGTGATAACATCCTGATAATTTTGACATAAATTTAGTTATGGAGGATCAGAAAAAGCCTTTGCAAAGTTTCCTTTAATCAATTAAACCTTGGCTCTAGATAAGTATTTTTGAATTTTTGAATAGGTTTTTCCAAACAACATTTAAAATTATTTTGTAAAATTTTTTGTGTGTCAACCTTTTAGAAAGTCTGTACATTTTTACTTTTAAAAATTCGTCTACAGTTGAAGGAAAAATAATCGCTTTGCCTTCCAAAATGACCAGTTTTTTTCAAATAAATAGTTTAGGGATTAAGGGTAGTTTTAATATTCAAGAAATTTTGTGCATTGCCTAATACTGAAATTTATTGGTGACTGTGTGGTCAAGATACTTATAAATTCCAGAGATGCTAGTATTTTCTCTGTGGGTGCGTTTACTTAAGGCCTTGGGTTTAAGTGTGCTTAGTATGTAAAGATCTCTTTTCCAGTCGTGTTCCAAAAACCTACACAGTTCCTTCATTCCAGAAAAAGTGTTGTTACCTGAACTCAGAAGTTTGCTGTTAGGCAGTAGGGCAGACAATTTTCACCTTACAACACTTATGGAGATGTAGAGAATATAGTTGTGCATCGTTCAGGACAGTTATTAGGCGAGTGCGAGTTCGGTAGTATGCAAAACAGTAAGAAAAGGGGTTTGTACCACTTTTTCAAAGTACCTAAAGCCAAACTTGTGATCATGGATATGGTATAAAAAACTTTTCCCCTGAAAACCCATGTAATGCCTTAATAACTATATGTCTTGAAATTGTCTTACAGACTCATCTACTTGTTTTGTTATTGTTTACAATAAGGTCATTAAAAAATTCCGTTTTGATCGGAAGTTTAGGTTGAGTTTGAGCTGTGTTGATTTCGGTTTATTCGAATATGTATTGATGTCTGGTTATTTCAAACAGCTTTTTCAGAGCTTTTTAAATTAAGCCTATAAGGATGGCAATTATTTGCTTCGTCATCTCGGAAGGGCCCAGAAAATTGTTTTAATATCAAAAAATGTTATGAAGGGAAATGCCAAGGCAGATTTTACGTTTCACAGAAGTTTTTGTGTTTTTTAGAGATGAGAAACCCATTTAAGTATTTTACGGTATTATGAGTTATATTTCTTATTATGGATATCTAGAAAGTTTCTGAGAAATCACCGAGTTTGTCTGGAATAAGAGGGTGGAGGGGGATACATGAAGAGGGGGAAGAAATCTGAAAATAAAAGGGATTGGTATATTTAAAAAAATTATGTACAAAAATTGTGTTCAGTCAGTGATTAGTATCGGTTGACGGTATAAAAAAATCGGAATAAACTGAAAACCGAAAAGAACCTTTAATCGAAATTCTCATTTCGGTACGTACCGAAACGGTACCGGAACCGAAATTCGTTCGGATTAATCAGTTTTCGCTTAAAGTCTGCATCGAACAAATTTTTATTCTGATAAGAAAAAAATTTTTAAGGAATCATTCCTTCATATTTTAGATAAGGAATTTCTTGTTTCACTGTTTTATTATATTTTGAATGATGTATATAATCTTTATTTCGAACACTTTTAGCGTAAAATACCCATAGTGCATTTGGCCTAAACAGCTGGCATTACAGGCAACAAAAAAAGTGAGGCATACTTTCAGGCTTGTAGGTATTTATTTTTCTAGTGGCTTGCGCAATCAAATTAAAAAGTCATTTACACCTCCTGCCCCCAAAAAGCATTGTTGCAGACGAATGCCTTCACACTTCGACACAAATCAATGCACCTCCCCGAAAATGACACGCCTCATTTAACTGGAAATCGCATTAAAACCCGTTAAAAAGACATTAAATCACACATTATCAATTTCTTGGGCAGAACCCTCAAACCCCCACTACCCACAACCAAACAACGCCATGTGTACCACGTGTATCGACGTCAGAGGCATAAAATTTAAATTTCAATTGTGCGCCCTACGTAAATCCGCCAATTGAGCCCGAATTGGCTCCCTTCAGCCTGGCAGGCTTAAGTTCATTGAGGACGACGACAACGACTGCGCTCTGGGGCACGTGTAATAATTGCCCCATGCGGCCTGTTTTTTTGTTAAGTAAGCAAACGGCAGTCTTATTTATACCTACATGTATGTATATGTGTGTGTGTAAGTTGGTGCCTTCTTTTCATTTGTTATTGACATTTGCATATAGGCCTTTTGGCCACGTTTATTGTTTCCGCCTCCTGCTCGCTGGGGGACATTAGCATTTATGAGGCGGTTTTGTTGTTTACATGTGATTAAAGTCAACTGCAGGACCCGTAATCACCACCACATTCAAGCAGAGAGATCCCGCCCCCCAGCCCCCAATTTATGGCCTACGTTTAACTCACACAACATTGTGTGAAATTGTTTGTCAAGTTTTCTTCTTTAAAGAAATCAAAAGAAATGTGTTTAAGTAAAAGTCAGAGAGTCGACTAGTTGGTACTCACTTTCTGAAGCAGCAAGACTTCCGAAGATTCTTAAAAAGTCTGTCTATCCTGTTACAGGGTAAACTACATTCGAGTTGCTCCGACTTTCTTGCTTGTTTTCTATTAGGACTTAGCCTAAGATAGCCCAAGCTTAACAATTGTTTCATTCAAAATAAAAAAAAATGCTAGGCAAAATCAACTGGGATAAAAAAGGGGGCGTAATTATGTTTTGTCCGCCCACATGCCGTACTTGGGTTGTCACTCGTCGTTGTCAGTAATCGTAATCCGTTGGCAAAGCCAAAGTTGACATTCATTTGCCTCTGTGTGTGTGTCTGTCCCCGACAAGTCAAACTAATTTCGACCTTTTGAGACGCGACGTCATCTTCTTCTCCGTCTACCTCTCAAATTGAGTTTGTTATGCGTCAGGCACAAATAATGCTCATTAGCCATAATGAGTTATAGTTGGACCAAGTACAACCGAGTCTTTAGCGCTCATTATGCGGACAATGTTATTTGGGCCATTTTGTCATAAAGTTTTAAGCTTTAAATATGGAGACGCCCACAAATTGTTTGACATTTGGCACTGCCAATGCCTGTCAATCCTTTTCCTTGGAAAACTGTTATTGTCACTTGCCAGTGGCAGTTTGTGTTATTTTATCCAAGTTTTCCGTCACACACAAGCCGGACGAACTTTTGTTGTTAATTCGTGCAAGTTTCTGGCAAGTATTTACGTGCTTCGCCAAAGACAGAAGAGTGCCGGGGCATGTGGCATGGGGCAGGCATGAAAGTTTTGCATGTTAATGGCATAGTTTAGGCAAATGTTTTTACTGACGCGCCTCCCAGGCCCAGGCCAGCTCCTATTTGTCTGGCACACATTTTCCGGCGAAATTAACTTTTACTCGCCACATTGGGCCACATAATGTGCCATCCGCCCGCCCACGTTAAGTGAGTTTCTTATGCCGGTTGTAAAATTCCCCATTTGATATGCTGGCGCATATGGATCCTGTTTGCATCTTTGTGTCTGTGTGTGTGTGTGTGTGTGAAGATAACACTTGCTCCAACATAGCTGCGGTTAAATATTCCAACAAGACTCTGAAAGCTTGTAATTTACTTGAGTACGTCCATGCCTCGCCCGCCTGGCACAGTGGTCTCTGTCATAGAAAACAATTTTTAAAGTAGGGCAAAAGTTTGATAGCAAGTTAGCATGCTTAATTTTCTTATACTTCGGTAAGTTATGGAGTAAAATAAATCCGTCAGAGCTTGAAAGGTCGCCACATAAATACAAACACATATAAAAGTAAACACACTCTCTTTATAATTTTGGTAAACTAAACTTAACATTTAACGGCAAAAAAAAAAAACAAAGATGATTGCACGATCGAAAACTTTTATCTTGAATTGTCTTCCTTGGAGGTGAAACTTCAAGTTAAAAAGTTCACTTCAGATTTTTGCTGGTCTTAGTTGCTTTCATAACTTTACTGTTCCCAACTGATTCATAAATTTTGGGAACGATCAAAAAGTTATAAGAAATTTTTATTTGGAGCTGCATAATACTCTTGGCATAACAGACGCCTCACTTTGGATACACGCGTGCAAACGCAGAAGATTTTTATTTTCTTCGCTCGCTTCTTGTCAAAGATTGACTTAAACATTTAAAAGTTAGTGTTTCAAAGTGTTGGGCAGTTGTTTGTAAATGGAGTTGGAGATTTGCCTTTTTAGAATATTTAACAAGTTTCAAACAACTTTCAATAATTGCCTTTTGCTCTAATGTGGACTCTACAGCGAATTGAAAGACATTAGAAAGTTATTTATGAAATTAATCTGCGAAAACTCACTTAGAGCTTTTTTATGTTTGCTTTTCCTGTCCGTTACAAATTGTATTTTTTCAAGGGTCGATATTCCAAAATGTTATAAAATATAAGTTAATTTAGTTAATTTGATTTTTTACTTGGATGCAAAAAAGAATTAGGTTATAAAGTGTATATAAGGCGTATACGCATTGGAATTAGGCCTACAAATACCCAGCAAGCATTTTTTATCGTGGAAGATAAGAATGCAATTCTTTTAGTAGGAATCGCTTTTCTCTAGCGATATCGCATTCCTGTTGCAATCTTGACTCCCTTCAGGAAAAAAATGTGTACTTCTGAGACAATTCTAGGAGGTGAGAGTGCGTTTCTTATGGAAAATGGGTTAAAGTCTCTTCTTTGAGAAAAGAAATTGAGCCTTCTAAAGGATTAGAAAGCGTTTCTTCCTAGAGATAAAATAAGTTATTTTTGGGAATAAGAGAAGGTGATAATGCTTCTTTGAAAAAAGAAATCGTGCCTTTTAAAGGATGGGAAAGTGTATCTTCCTAGAGATAAAAAAGTGTCTTCTTGGGGATAAGAAAGTGTTTCAATCTGGGGATAAGAAAAAGTCTCATTTTTGAGAAGAGAAATAGTGCCTTCTGTGGGATAAAAATGTGCGATAAGAATTTGGATAAAAAGTCTTCTCGACGAAAGCGATTCATACAGGACACAAGAAACCCTTTTCGAGCGAGTCCATTTTAAAAAATATCGCATTCAAGACTCCTAGGCGGTTGTTGAGGAATATAACTCCAATTTACTGATTCAACGACAATAAAGCAATACAAAATAACGCCAATTAATCTCTTTAAAGGTTCAAATGCGTTTGCTAATGTATTTTTTTAGTCACCAAACTCTCAACTCAAACTATCGCCAAACTCTCTTTTCGAAGAGAGGGAGATAAGAAACACGACAAAATGTTTGCAGGGAATGATAACATAGTAGCTCAGCTACGCGTACGCATGATGAAGTGTACGTATACGTAATATTTAAAAAAAAACGTTATTAAAGTACGCATACGTTTTTTGACTGGATACGCATTGAAGCATTGTCCCATTTAAAGCAATACGCAGACGTCTACGTTTTTGCTTCGTTTTGCTGTTTAATTGTCTGTATGCACGCGTCGGTCCCAGAGACTATCAATATTAGAGCTAACAGATTTTGCATGTAAGTGGGCAAATACCATACGCATCAGACAAATATACACGAATATTGAAGTCAATCAAATTGAATTTTATTGCAAATAGAAAAGTATGAACTTTATATTTAAAATATTTTTAAATGTTCCAAGTTATGTACGTTGTGTTTTTTAATAAAATATGGTTTGTCAGTAGCGATTACTAGTCAATGTTCTATATTTCTATGTCCTTTGAGGGAAATTCGACATAAAGAAGAAGCAAGAACTCAATGTTCTATGATTGCAGCTAAAGTTTTTGTTATGTTCCTTCCTGATTCCTTCAATATGACTAAGCTGATAATATAAGAAGCTCTTGCTTGAGCAAAGAAATCCAAACAAAACGAAGAAAAGACGTCGAATTCTATTGTGTCGTTCACTAAGAAATTTTGTTTTTTTGAGTGCAATTTAAACACATTTTTTTTTTATTGCGTAAATTATTTTATGAAATTAGATATTCTCCATATTGATCCAATACCTTTTGCCATCTTTCGGAGATTGCCATCTTTTGCCAGATTGATTGAATACTTGCTGTCAAAAAATTGGTCCAAGTGGTTTTTGACGTCCTGATTTGAGGTGAAGGTTCTCCCATCTAAAAAAATTTTTCAGAGAACGGAAAAAGTAATATTCCGAAGGTGTCTGAAGAATATGCTGGGTGTGGTAGTACATCCCATTTAAGCTGCAGAAGCTTTTGGCGAGTCATCAAACTTGTATGAGGTCTCGCATTATCCTGAGGTAAATATATATTTTGATTTATTTATAAATGTTCTTATTAATCTTATACATTTGTTTTAAAAATAGTTTGCCTAGAAGAGTTCAAAGAAAATTTTAGGGAAGGAATTGCAAGGGCTTAACTAGGCACTTTTATTTATATAAAATTTCGAATAATTTAATTAAATATACTAAAAGTATTTTTTTCCGCTGACTCCATTCAAGTGCGACCACTGTGGCCTCTGCTACCTCTTTCTCTTACTTTGTGCCAAGTTAAGCCATTGACAAAAGTTTGCTGGCATAGTTTTGCGTATTTTTTGATTTTCCCGAAATTTGAAATTTGTGTATATTTCGCTCTGAAAAGTTTTGCTTTGTTGTAGTAGAAGGTAAGCTATTAATTTCGGCATAAAAGTTGTTAGCTCTTTCGGATTTATGTACTTCTTGCCTCGTCGTAGATAATTGCCACTAATTTAATATAAAGTTAAGCAAGCAAATCTTTGTTGAATGATTGGAAAATTAATTTAGATAGGTTGCTGCTTGGTAGAACTGTGCAACCTGTTGATGCAGAAAGAGAGAGAGGTCGAAGCGTCTGCTTCAGTTTCAGTTTGCAGTTCGAAGATGTTCAAGTGGCACACGTACGCACTCACATGCCATATCCTTAAAGCACTTGTGGCAGCAACAGCAGCAAAAGCATCAACAGCAGCCACTTGCACAGCAATTGTATTAACATTTTGCTTAACAACGAATTACAGCAGCCCGAAGAAGAGAAACGGGCCAATGAGCCACTTCAACTGAGAGATGAACACTGACAGAAATGGACAGAACTATACAAAAAATAGTTAAGGAAAAAGGCTGTGGGCCACAGGTAACAGGTAACCATAAGGATTCCTCAAAAGTAACAAAACTAAAAAAGTTTTAGCTTCAAAAAGATCTCTTCCTTTTTTCAATGTCTCTTCTTTGGTCTTGTCATTTTTCAGTGTACAAACTTGAAGAACTCACTTAAGACTCCCAGCTCTTCCCCCTCCTACCAATTGCAATGGACTTTTCAAGTAACAGTTTGCATGACTTACCGAGCTGGCCCAAGAGGAAGACCAAAATGATGATGATGACAAAATGACGACAGTGTCTCTGCCTGGTCAGAAAATAAGTAAATGAACCAAGTGGACGGAATACAATTTCCGAGTGACAAGAAACAGCTGAGTCTGCTAAATGTGGCAAGTATCCCAAGGCATTAAGCACGAAAGTAGTTTGTTTGCCAATTGTTGGTGAGGTGTTTTTTTTTTTTCCTTCCTTTTTTGATTAAAAATTAACCAAACTTCTGCAGGCATATTTTGTTGTAAGTAATTTAGGTGCGTGTGCCGAACTACGTGCCTGGCTTGGGAAATGAAATGAAAGTGAACTAAATGCGTTTTGTAATAAATTCAAATCAACTTGGGATGCCCCAGCAACAGCATCATCATCAACATCAACCAATCGATTTGCAGACACAATCCTCAATCCTCAGTCCCAGGCTGCTCTTTAGTTTAGTTCCAGGCTGGCCATAAATTTCTGTGTGCCCTTTTTTTTTTGGGGTTTGCCTTTCGTTCATTTTACAATGTTAACTTTGCAGATTCAACATGACTTAGTGCCGACTTAAGCGCATTACGGGCTAGGACTGTGGGTCCAGTCCGGGCACAAAGCTCTGAAAGTCTTTTAATGTCTTATCGTTGTGCAAATAAATAAGCGACAACAATAACAACAACAACAACAACAACAACAACTGTTGTTATCCTAGTTAAGCAATTGATTTGTTTTCCTCTGACCAATGCAAATTTTCTTGCAAGCGATTCAATTAGCTGCCATCGCACGTGTCACTCTTCCGAAACATGCTTCCGGAACAACAACGGAAACCAGCTAAATGGCTTCCGGTCTTTGTCTACAAATTGCTGCTTATTAAGTTTATTATGTATGCTTGGGTATGAGAGGGAGATAGTATATACGCACGCACCAGCACCTCCTTTTTTCACTGGCTCAGCCAATTGTCCATCTAAAAAAAGTAACAAACGAAATGTTATCAATTTGAAACTTTTGAGTATGTTTTATTATTTATTTGTAGGAACAATTTGTACCGCAACTAATTGAGAGGCCAAACACGTGACTTTGACTTGATATAACTAAGAGTGCATTTATCTGTGATCAAACATATAGATTGACCGTTAGTTTTTCTATTAAAAATAAACGTCAGATAAATTTTTGAAACAATCTTAAACTAAAAGCGATTAAATTTTCTGTTTCAGTGATCTAAAAAATGATAGAAACGCGCTTTTAATTCAAGTACTAAAATGATTGTAGTTACTACAATAAAAACTTACAATGTCAATACTATGTATGCAATAGAAAATGCGAATTCTTTTAATTCAAATCTTTCTTTAAAACTCCCAACTGGTCTTAACACTTTGCTTATGAAGTGAAGCAAGATACAGTTATGCGTTTTTGGTTTTTGGTTAATTCACAGAGCCTTATTATCAGAGAGAAAGATTCAGACGCCTTTCAATTTGTGGCGCTGTTAAGAGATATTACGCTTGTAGATACTTTTGAAATGTTGCCAGCGAGTTCAAAATGTTGCTAAGGTCTTATCACATATAGGAAAACACGCTGGTTAGAGCGAGACGGACATTGTCTTAACTGTACTCAGAGAGCGACAATAAAAAAGAACAGCCGATTAATTGCTCTGTTAAATGGTGGCGAAAGCGACAATAACAAAAAACAGCTGATTATTTCTCTGTTAAGTTTGTGGCGACCGAGCAATCTTTCTCTCTAATAACAATGCTCTATGGTTAATTGAGATTGAGACGGTTCTCAAAATGTGGCGCTGTTAAGCGATAGTACGAGTGTAGATATTTATAATACACATTGGAAAACACAGTGGTTAGAGCGAGACGGACATTGTCATGACTCAGAGAGCAATAATAACAAAGAACAGCTGACTAATCTTTAAGTGTAGTGGTGCCGACTGAGCAATCGTTGAGTCTATATTTACTAGTCTGTGATTCCAGAGAAAAGATAACATAGAAAGACAATTTGAGTCGTCGCCTACCGTTTTACTTATTATAAGTCAGCTGTTCGCTCTTAGTTTCTGTCCCCGAGATCTATGTCTATCTTGCTTTAACCACAGTCTTTTCCTATAGGAACACATATTTTGAGTAAAGTATCTACATGATGATTGGGGGTTGACAGCAGTATTTAAATGATGATTATCCTTTAAAATCACTCAAAATTGAGCTGCTTTGGAAAGTGTCTTTGTTATGTTATATTCTCTCTGTTAATTCATGGCCTTTGGATATTTGCAGCCTTATTAGATTCATTACCATCGAGTAAACGCAGACATGGAGAAATTAACATAGAAAAATTAGCATATAATGGCAATTTGAGTCGACTCTTCGGATCTTTATTTTGAGAGATGTTAATGGACTATCATCATGTAAGATCAGTGTTTGTCACCCATAGCCTTTGGGGGCTGAACATATTCGGCTATTCACACCTACACGAGCCGAACGTTTACGTGGGTTATGCCAAGAGAACAACAAAATTTTTAGCTGCTGGCCTGCGTTTAATGAAGTAGGTTAGAGCCGCTGTGCAAAGCTCACCAATCGACTCTTATGTTTTGGCCTCGCTCTTGTTGATAATCTCTGATGCAGATACTTTACTCAATGTAATTGTTCCTTTAGGAAAATACTGTGGTAAGAGCGAGACACACATAGTCATAAAAGAACTCAGAGAGCGAACACTATAGCGAACAGCTGACTAATTTTGAGTGAATATGTTGGCGTCACAAATTGTCTGTCTATGTTAACTTGTCTGTATCAATACAAAAGACCTGGTTTTGATAACAAATTAGAAAAAGTTTAAGAATTTAAAAGACTTAAACCAAGAAATTTTTTTTTTTTTTTGTACTCTTTTATTTTTTTCAAGTATATAAGCGGGTTGTTTTTGAAAAATTTTAGACTTTTAAAATTAATACTTTGAACTAATTTTTAGAATGCATATTCTTGCATTAAGTGTTCCTCGGAAATGACTCATAGATTTGTAATTCAAAAGTATGAGTAAAAAGAGCTAAAAATAGTATTTCGGACTGAAAAAAATCGTACCAGAAATAATAATTTTATACTAGAATCAAGTATTTTTGTATTTACGGTTCAATTAACAAAGTCACTGCCTTATATCAATTCGATATCTTGCGTTGAACGGAAAATCTGGGTATAGAAGGGCAGTGTTCAGCAGAAGAACTTGCTCACTGATCAATGATTTATTTCATGGTATTTTACTTAGCCTACTTTTCCGCTTGTGCTTAATATGATATTTACATGAAGCTTTGCCAAATGTCAATTTATCGAGACCTCCTTAAAGTATGCTATACAATAATTTTATTAAGCGCCGCTGATCAAGTCTCTGCTGAACTGGCCCAATGAGTATACGGCTACCGGAAATTAATCAAGAAAAAAATATTCATATTTTTAAAATATTTCTAAAAAAGGTTCTGCATTTAAAAAGCTATAAAATTGTCACTAAAAAAACCTCAAATATGTCAAAACATTTATTTGCCTGCCAATTGGTGTTGCTCATGTCATAATTAACATATTTCTTTTTAGATTGTAGTCACCCCACATATTGTACTCTCAACACTTTGGCGACAGTAATTGTAAGTATTTAAATGACAGCAATGGGTCAGCTGCTGGTAAATGGTTTCCCCCTGTGAAAATTGCATATCCGTTCCACATACACTCTGACAGTTTCAGCAAATTTGAATGAATGGCTTCTCTGGGTGATGGTTTTAATCGTCTGACTGACATTGTTCCACATATTTTTTTGCTCGACTCATAAACCACTGGCAAATGCAACACATATTAAGAGATGCGGATTTTGTATTTTTATTTAGGTTTTTTTGACATTTCGACATGTCAACAATATGCTGTATTTGTTTTTCTCTTTTATTTTTTTGGTGGCCTGGACATGCTAATTGCATGCGACATCATCCTTATTCGCAACATTTGCACCATCACATGATTTAAGGGGCCATAACTTTGCCTGGAAAATTGACAGCGAATGCGCCATAAATTGTGTAGCATACTTTTTAGCACACATAAAACCGCTGACAAGAGCAGACGCACACAAAACGTACTAAACGAAACATTTGCATTCCTGTCAGTTTCATTAATTATGAAAAGCATTTTTCCAACCACTCGCCATGAGAGGCCAAAAAAAAAAAAATGGTTTGTTAGCAAAGCAACCTGAAACTATGCAACAATATTTCACATTTCATTGAAATGCAAAAAATTGTTTGTGCCAGATTTTGAAATGATACGCACAACTTTTTTGATAACCGTCCCTCAAAGGGAGGACTCTCAGCGGTCTTTTATAACATATGTGAAATTTTATGTTGGCAAAAACTTCAAAATGTCCAGCGGGTGCATTAATTTGGGTAATTGCTGTCATGTTTATGCAGGAAAATTATTTAATTATGGTTAATTTTAATGCATACACTTGCAGAACCTTGAACTAAAATGTTTGAACAGTTATTTTGTTACTGAATTACAAAATTTGGCGGCCTTTGTCAATATTTTGGCATACATGGTTTATGTCAGTCATCAAGGCGGTCTGATAATATTTACCAGAAACCTTTAATTAGTTTATTAACAATCTGCACACGAACGAATTTATTAGAAATATTTTTTTAATTTTAAGTAAGCGCTGAATAGTCCTAGTCTCGATTGCTTTATTGTAAGCTTTGTTTCACGATCGCCAACTGTTCAATTTAGTTTAATACATTAAGGGTACATCGATGTCGATCAAGGTAGATTTGAACATAATGTTATTCTGTTATACATCTACAATTAACACTATGTATTCACCGCTGTTCTAATGTTATTTTTTCTTGATCACTCATACGCAGTGTTGTCTATTTTCATACTTTTGTTTTGTTGATTTAAATTCCAAAAATTTTAAATGAATCGCAGTCGTATTTGTAATTTTAAAAAGTTTTAAAGAATTTTTTTGTTCGATTTTGAAACTTTATTGTGGGAAATTAGTTTATAATTTTTTTTATTACTTTGACTTGTTCCCACTTTTCTGGCAATGCAATAAAACTGGTCATCTTTGGAGGGGAAGAACGTAACAAGTCAATTTTGTATACCTTTATCTAAAGTAAAGCGTGATTCCGTAAAGGCGTTCTGCATCGATCGGAACAAATGACAGTCTGATGGTGCAGGGTCTGGGCTATAAGGTGCATGGGTTAGGACTTCCCATCTGGTTCTTTTTTAAGAAAGGTTTTTACCAATTTTGCCACATGCGGCAATGGATTTTAATAATTCATGACAAAGATTAAAATTTTAATTTGTTACACGTGTCGTATGAGTAATTTTTTTCGTGAAAATTTGTAATTGCGAAAAAATTTATTTTGTTTTTATTTTTTAAACGGAATTGTTAAATCCATAAAATCTCGAAAAAATAAATTCTGTAGAAATCGACCCTTCATTGGGACGGTAAGCTGCTTCCCCCCGCTTAGTGAGTGCTTTTACAAATGAGTAAAAGAATCATTTAACCTTTTACAATCAGATGCAAATGAAAAATCAACTGATAGTCCGCCAATTCTGGTTACTGGAAACGAAACACAAAAACTTTTATACAAAAAAGAGCAAATGTAATTCAATCCAATTTTAATTAATTATTTTTTGGGCATACCCAAAGGGTGGAATAATTTGATATGAAATATGGCATATATGCATAAATACAAAGCAGATCAAATAACATAGAGTTCTATTTATATTTTTGGATTTCGGTTTATTAGCAAAAACAAAGGAAAGATACATTTAAAAAAGGCAACACTGCGTATGAGCGATTAAAAATAAGCAAAAACATTAGAGCCTCTTCACAACAGAATTTTATTTACTAATGTGAATATTTGTGCTTACTGTACACCAAAAAGCAACAAATGAGGGGAGACCATGATCTTACTTACTTAAAGTGCAAACTTCTAAGGTCTGGCCTAATGTACATAAATATTTGTGTATTAATTGACTTACATAATTAAAAATATGACTATGCATGTAGGTACGCATTAGACCTAACCTCAAAAAAGCATACTTAATTTTTGTTGTTCAATTGTAAAACTCAAAAAGTTTTCTTTACTATTTAAAATTTCGAAAAAATTACTCATACGACACGTATACAGGTGTAATGTAGCATGCCGAGGATTTTGTCAAATAATAGATTCAGCCTAAAAGCAGGCAATGTTTCCGTTCAGCTTGTTATTGGCTAAGGCAATTTGTTGTAGGGAAAGTAGATAGCAGATCACTGGTCAAACCGAACTTTCTTCCCAATAAGGTGTTTATCAGAGGCAAACGTGCTGCACAAATAAATCAACCAAAGTTATTTTGAATCGAAAATCAAAATCATAAATCAATTTGTAAAAGTCCCCAAATAAACTAAAATATTACATTTGGTCAGGGCAGGAAAAAAAGGAATTGACTGGGAGCCATGCCGCAATTTATTTAATTATTGTTCAGCGGCGCCAAATCTGGGAGGAAGGGTGGAGTTGGCGAATTTTTTAGGGATCACATATAAACCACGTCATAGGCATCGAGGTGTGATCTAGGTAGAGTGGACAAAGTAGCAGCTTTTACACCTTAGTTCTCAGTCTATAAAAGGAGTTTTCGAGATAAAAATTCTTCGGAGGAATTATGGCTCTAAATTACGCTCCCAAGTGAACCAATTGCAGCTGCTACACTGGTTAGAACATGTCTACCATAGGGATGATGAACCTCCAGCGATAAAGGTGTTCAATTTGACTTAAGTCGAAGTCTTTAAAAGCAAGCAATCCATATTTTATGTGCAATTTTTTCTTTGCTTAACTCTCTCTACTCTTTTTTGCTGTTTTTGATTGTAGTAGTCCCTATCTTATTATGATTTCGTATTTTTAGTAATTATTTAAATAAGCAGCGACTACGAGCCTTTGATTCAGATGATAAATGGAACCCTCCCTCCCTCCGACCAGACGAAAGCCGGAACAATTGCGTGCCTCGTCTTGAGCCTACCCTTCATCTGCTCGACACTAAGCCAATCACGATTGGGATTTTTTCTTTGTGCTACACAGTATACAAATATTGTCAACCAAATCTGTAGCACACATTTCAGTCGTTGTAAAAATTTTTAAATTTAAAAAAGGCAACAATATTGAAAATAGGCAACCCCTAAAATTTGAATCGAATTTAAAATAAAATAAACAGCGACTGTTTATAAATAAAAAAAAAATTATAGAGAACATATGAGTGTATGAGTGATGCAAAAATTCTTGGGAGCCTGCTTGTGCAAGTTTAATGTTTTTTTTGAGCAACTGATGGGGTGGTAGGCTATGGCCTCGCAAATCTTTCAATTCCCTGTTAATACACAAAATATAGTTCATAATAAATGCCTTGGAAGTAAGCTATATTTATAAGAACTAAAACAGGAAAAATTTGATTTATTTATTTATTTTATATTTGCCTTAACACCAAATTTTTTGTATTGCCGAAACTGAACCTTCAATCTAAGTGAATTAATATGGATTCTGAATAAGTCAAGCTGAAAACAACGACTGATATGATTTTCCAACTAAAGCATGTCTCTTATTTGTATTCAATTCAAGTGCTGGGGTCAGCATGAGCAATTACGTTTCATTATATCATTAAACTAGCGTGTTTACCAGAATTACTCAAATTAAAACACACCCGCAAGTTAATCGAAGCCCTACAAATTGAAAAATTCTCATTGCTCAGGCACTGAAAAGCATAGCAAAACGGATAAATTTATTACTCTTCAGTTTTTTTTAAAGAGTGACAAACTTTCAAACAAACTTTATGATAATTTATAAAAGACAAAGATTAAATTGATCTAATTTTATTTAAAGATGCTTTTAACTCTTTCCCTTTATCTTTTTAGGGGGAGGGCGTAAATGGCAGGTTGCTGCTGCTGCTGGTGCAGCTGCTGTTAGTAAACGTGCACGACAACAATGTAATTATCATAATTAAAAGGCTGTCCCTGCCTCTACCACCAAAAAAAAAAAAGGAAAAATGAAAGAAAAAACCCCTGTCCGGCCATGAATTTTCTATTAAAAGCTGCGCCCCCTCGACCAGCGACAACGATGAAGACTCGCTGGCGGGTCACAGCTGCCGCTGCAGTGTTCGCTCTGATGGGACTGGAGATGACTGCATAATTGAGGTTGAGGCAGTTTGCCTAATTGTAAAACGTTGCACATTAATTACTTCTGCAGCATTGCGCATTTTGTGAGTTCTAATTTGCTTTATTTTTACCCTTCCCCCCTCTCACCAACTCGGCATCAGGTAATGTAGGCTGATGAAATCATTAAGCAATTATTTTTCTTGCAGTGGTTGTTGTTGTTGTTATTGTTGTAGTTGCACCAATGCATTCTTATCAGTGGCTCTTATCAGTGATTACAAAGTAGCCATATTCACCACTCGCCGAATGCCGGATATTTGCTCAACAGCTGTGCCTGTGGATTCTCAAAGCTTTGCGCATGTCCTGGAAGTCTTGAAAGTCATAGAGAAACATCGAAAGTTTTTGAAAAGTGAATTTGAATGAAATAGTTGTGTTTTAAAAAATGTGTGAGAAACCTATTCTTAATGAAAAGCCCTAAATAATTTTTTTTTCATTTCAACCTTTAACGAGGAAAACAATATTTTGGGAAAAACGATTTTTCAAATTATTGCTACGCATTCAAAGCCTAATTAATGACTGGTTCGGTTCAGTGAAAAGTGTATGCCTTACAAAACAATCTATCAAGGCTCATGCAAAAATTTTATTTGATTTATAACATGGTTTTTGTACATACATAACAACAAATTATGGCTTCAAGGGGGTTTTTGGTTGTAAACTCGTGAATTTGAAAGCGATGTCAACTTTTTGCCCCGGTATATTCTTATAAGTCTGACGGGATGCAAACCGCCGGAATTATATTGTTCGGTTATAAGATATTTTTGTACAACGCGCTTTTTAGTAATTATTTTGAAATTAAAGTGGAAAAAAATATTTAACATCCTCAGGGACAAAATATGGCATATCTTAGCCATGTAGGTGCCTGACAATTCCTTTTCCTTTCTTCCTAATAACTTTACAAACGCTAAATAGTGCACTAGAAAATATTCAATTTGCAACTTTCAAGAAAAATATAGAATAATAAACGTTACATTTGGAAAAATACGACAATTGCGAGTGGTGAGGTGGTAAGAAAAACGCTACATCGCTAGAAGGATTAAAGGCTTTTCGAATGATTGATTTTCAGAATTTAATTTCGTAATTTTTCATATCATCTTTGACTTAGTTAGGACCTTACGTCATCAAACTCTAAGAGCCAATGAACCGAATCGAACCGCTTTAAATTTCAATTTATGGTTCGGTTCAGCAGTTTCAAACAGACACGGGTTCGTTTCAGGGTTCGGTTTCCCAGCACGAACTAGCGCTTCGGTACGGTTCAGTTCAGAACCGGTTTGCATCCCTGTAAAATGATTTTGTTATAAGGATTAAAACGGTTGTTCAATGACCACCAGATCACCCATAACCAAATACCTGTTGGATAGCACAAAGTGTAGCTCATTCGAGGAAAGCCGGTTATGTTGGAAACCGGCGAATGTGGCTGAATCTGCGGCGATCTTGTTCTCCTGGGGGCCAGTTCAAAAAAAAGCTATAACTGCTGGACTTGAAAATGAAGCTTTGATTCCATAAGCAAATAACTTGCTAGAAAAAGATCCTTATTTGGGTCTATTTAGGCAAATTCTCATTGAAAAACGAAAATTATTTGCGTGCGAAGCTTGGCTTTATTAGAGTAATAAAAATCAAATGTAGTTGCCTATATCGAACAGCAGTTATTTTAAAATAATCAATTGATAAACGACCCTGGATTCATTAAAGTGAATAAAAGTAATTCCAATTCCTTTCAGGCCGCGTTTAAAATCATACGCTGGTCGTTTTTATTAATAGACCAGCAACTTTTTGAACTATGCAGGGCCATGTTTCTGAGAAACAATACTTCTACATGACTGCTACATTTGCAATTTGCGGGTAATGACTTAAGAAGGCATAATTCAAAGCATAATTGCCATACTAAAATAACAGCTTCCGTTTAAGCTAAACTGTGTGCACGCAACAGTTTACTTTAGTTACGGGCCAGTTTCATCTTATCACCATCAAAAGTAAAAGGCACTTCCAGTTTAATCAACAAAAAAAAAACATCGCTGGAAGTTCACCAACTGAGAGAACTCACTTACTAACCTGCCTCAATAGCTTTCACTTTTTTTGCCCAAGAATTGCTAAATTGCTCCACAGACCCACATGGACGACGACTGCCAGAACCGAATGTGGCCTCGGCTGGTGGTGAGTTTCCTCTCGCATCCGAGCAAATGTGCCGCTAAAATGGAACCTCGGATTTGGATGGCGGCGAATGATTTGCAGTTCGTTTTGAAACGCGTCGCGGCGTGGTTGTGTATGAGCTACACAAAAACAAATTAACGGTTCAAACAAACAAAACACTCAAAATAGCCCCAATCGGGGGATCAGACTTTGGGTGAGGAAACGGTTAAGTGAAGTGTTTAAGTGAGACTTAAAAAAAATTATATAAAAATTATAACAAATAAACTGTGAATTTGTGTGATGAGCTTATTAGTTTTATAATCAATCTTTGAGCTTAAACTTGTAAAGAAATTAATTTAAAGAATTTAAATAATAAAAATTAAATTTTTATTGTGTGATTTTCTGAGGGTAAGTAAAGGAAAAAATTAGAAAAAAAAATGTATTATAAAGAAACTCTCAGCCTTAAAGTATGCCCCATATAATTGCAAAGTGGTTATGGCTAGCAAAAATCTAAAGACTTAGGGCAGTTTTTTCATGTTACTGTTTTTCAAATCCAGCTGCTTTTTGGCAAAAATAGTGTTGCCTACTTTGAGCTTAAACTTATAAAGGAAATAGTTTAAAGAATTTTAATAAACAAATTAAATTTTTAATTGTGTGATTTTCAAAGGTAAAGGAAAAAATATATTAAGGAGAAAAAAATTATCAAGAAACACTCAGCCTTAAAGTATACCCCATATAATTGCAAAGTGGTTCTGACAAGGAAAAATCTAAGGACTTAGGGCAGTTTTCTCATGTTACTGTTTTTCAAATCCAGCAGCGTTTTGGCAAAAATAGTGTTGCCTACTTTTAGGCTGTTGTTTATTTTCTTTATTTGTGTTTTCTACGACCATGATGTGATTTTAAAAGCAGCCTAAAAGTAGGCCACATAGATTTTCTAAAAAAGCACATTGTTTTTAAAAACATGAAGATCAGAAAACGGCCCTTAGAGCTTCTTAGTTGTCGATATATAAGGGCAAACAGGTGTAGATTAGTGTAGTCACACACTGGCAATAGAGAGTCTGTTATGAGGTAGGGATATCTGAAATTAGACTGTTACTCCACTTTGTTATTTGATGCCTCAACTTACAATTTTACCTTAAATATATTTTAATTTTGATGGTAAATAAATTAGAACCAAAATCCACCCCAATTTGTGAATACTTATTAATTTTTATGAGTAAAAAAAATTGGACCAAAATATGCGTTCCATACACTCAAGGCCTGGCATAAGATTTAAAGTAAATTCAATTTTATTGTCCTCCTTTACTTAAGCCAGAAACAATCAAAATGCGATTTTTTTTCCGTTTAAAATCAATGTTCATATTTGCTCAACAGGGCGTATGCGTAATGCAATTGTCCGGACAGCAGCTTATGGCAATCCAATTGTACAATTGCATATGCCACCGTAAAGGGATTAAAAGCACGGACAAGTTCTGTGGAAAAACCACACACACACACATATAAAAATATCATATTCTCCAGAAGCGTCTGGTCAGCACACTTGTTTTTTATGGCGTGCAAAGGTGTCACCATTTGCCAGTGGGTATAAAAGTTTCAATATAATTTAATTACAATAAAAGCTTTGAAACAACAACAAAAACTCAAAGAAAGTGTCAGCATCTGGGGCCCATTGCACTTTACAAAACATTTGAGTTAATTTTCATGATGCAGACAGCGTAGCAAGTCAATTAATTAGAAGCAGGCACCGAAAAGGCAGTCAGCCAAAAGGATCCCGTCAGCGGGTGGTACAAGAAAAATCACTCATACGCACACGCACACGCACACTTGCACACAAGCCAGACGAACTGTGAAATTGTATTATTGCCTACTTTTGTTTTCCAACATTCCCTGACGTTGGGTAGGTAAATTAATTAAACTCTTTTGTTGAGTCAAAATTACAATTAACGCCTAATTAATTCGCCCGGAACCCAACCAAAAGACTCGGGCCTGCCAAAGAAAAATGGACATGTTTAATGTCATTAAGGGGATTTGTCTGGCATGTTGCTTGAATAGAAAAAAAAATACACTTCCATTCAGCTTAATTGCTAGCCGCTGCTGATTCTGATTATTGTTTTAATTTGAAACATTTACCTGCACTAGGGGCAAGCTGGTAAGCTGTTTAATGTGGCAATTGCGCTCACTTTTCCACGCTTTGCATACAAATTTGCCTCAATGCGCGTTTTTGCTTTATGAATGCAAATTATGTTAGCATCCTGCTGATGCCTGCAGTTTTTCAGTTTCTTTACGATGTGACCCATGCTGAGAATAAGAAGTAGCACTAGCAGCTGGAGTAGCTGGACTACTCACACGGCCAGGGACTTTGCATACACTAGAAAAATGAAGAACACATTTTGGAATACAAATCTCAGCCGAAGAAGGAAGAAGGCAGAGAATGTTCAATGTTAATACAAGATTTTTGCACAACCTTTCTGGAAGTCAAAAAGATTATGTGTCTCCTTGTATCCTTCTCGCAATCTGGCATTGTTTAAAAGAGTCTTTAATATGAATCTACACAAAAAAGTTGGCTTCCGCAAAAGCGTATAGAATGGCAAAATATTGAACTAAAATTAATCTACTAGATAGCTAGTCTAAACTCATGAATAAATTATTTAAATGGCATACAGCAAATTAGAATTAAAATTTAAAAAAGAAATTGGCCTAGCACGACTGATATATACACTGCAACGCATTGCATATATTAGGCGCATGAATTAATGCTTTTAGATTTTTTTCTAATTGTACGGTTTAAATTACTTTGTATCTATTTTCTGTCCCTCAGATTTTTTGTTATACAGCCATGTTCTCAATTCCACTTCCACAAAAGTTGTGTGATTTAGAGACCAAATTTTATACAAAAACCGGATTAAATCACAACATTTTTATGGAATTGGAATTAAGAACATGGCTTATAGATTTGGGTTTACAACTGACGAAAATTTTTAAAGGTTTCTTCGATGTGAACAATTTTTTTTATTGTTTTTCGAATTTAAGTAGTGCCATTCTTGGTTTTACATATTTTGCCACAATATTTCGTAATCCTACACTGATTTGTAAATCTGATATTATTTGGCTAGAAACTTCGAATTTTTAAAACTTTTTTCACTCGTATAAAAAATTACATTCTACTTAAAAAATTCTCACAATTAAATAAAAATTTAAAGTGTTTAATTTTTGTCTCCAATCAAAAAAATACATTAATTAGGCATGAAACAAGCCATTGTTCATTAAAATCTGTAGCTAAATGGCCTAGATATCGACAATTGAGCAAGCCCGCCTTCGGACAAGGTTTCATATATTTAGAACCCTTCAACATTTCTCATTTAAGCTACTGCTAAAAAGGTTCTATCATGTAGTCTACGTCCCATGCAAGTTCTGTCAAAAATTGAAAATATAAATTTGGAGCAAATGCTTAAATTTGTATAACTTTAATCGTAATTCTCAATAAACAACCAAAGAATGTTCTCACGTAACAAATAATGTACTAAAATCCCTTACGGGTAGTAACTCACACACCATCACTAAAACCAAATAATGGTTTATGGTTTATTATTAGAAGATATTCAACGAATGGCAGAAAAATTTTAAAAAGTATAGTTATAGGAAAAATAAACTTCCTAAGGGGGTCTAGCACCTCTTGAAATTTTTTTTTTTCGATGTGTATGTTTTGCCTTATTCTTATAGCTTGGACATTTCCCTATCGCCCCCTTTAAACCATTCAAATTAAAAAATTCAAAATAGTTTAGCAGATATAGCCTTTTAAATAGAGCAATGTTCTTGCTAAAGTGAGTAATTTATACGTTGCTCAAAACTTTAAGCGCGTTTTTCTCGAAACCTGCTAGCCATGATTGCGCCAGTTCTATTAAACTGATTTTGATCAGCCATGTTGCAATCGACGCAGAATTGATGTAATTTATTCAATCATGATAAAAATAGTTTTTGTTATTTTTTTACACTACCAAAAAAAATCGTGAAAAATCGATAATTTTTAAATGTCCGCCAATTTTAAAAAAAATCCTTTTTTTAGGATTGAGGTACGGGTCAGAATTACATCAATTCTGAACATATCCTCATCTACCGTTTTCATTTTCATTAACTTGGAGTCCCGGAATCGTGGCTACCACATCTACTCCTTTTTTGGAAGACCTTAATTGGCAGGCCGATAATTTTTCGAACAGCTTTCGAAACTTACAAATTTATTTTTTATTTTAAATATAATTAATAAATAACACAAAACAAAAGACCCTGTGGTTTTCTCTCCAGAATATTTAAAAAAAACCCACTCCCTTAAACTAGGAGACTTTCCTAAAAACCCTTACATTATTCCTATTCATATAAAAGGGACCTAAGTCAGAAGATTAAATCTACAGGGGGATCTATAAGTTAAACCTAAACTTGCTTCCTTTGTTCTCTCCTTGCCGAGCTCACAGGCATGGCTTATATTTTTCTTGTCAGCATTTCTTCTTTTTCTCATCAAATAACAAATTCATCTCATTAAATGGGAGAGCTTAAAACTCTTGTCATTTTGGGTTTTGTTAAAAAGCAGCAAACGGATGTTATATATAAAGATTTTAGCAAGGCCTTCGATTCCGTTAATCATGAGTTTCTTTTACACAAACTATATTTTTTTTTTTTGATTTTCCTCCTACGCTACTCAATTGGATCAAAGCCTATTTGTTAAGTTTAAATTCGAGTTTTCAACACCCATTCATGTATCCTCTTGTGTTCCTCTCTGTTCTGGAACCTTTGCTTTTAAATTTATTTGTAAATGATATTCCGAATGCGTTGTCTTATTCTCATATTCTTATATATGCTAACGATCTTAAAGTTTGCCTATCTTATAATGATCCACTGTCTCCTCTTCTTTTCCAAAGGAACCGTATATCTGTCACTGCAATCAAAATTTTGGGAGTTCCTGGTTTTATCAACAGATGTTCGTATAAGTTTAATGATCCATATGTCATCTCTTTAGTCAGGCCTTTTATTGAGTATACCCTTTTTGTACATTTGGTACGGGGTATAAAAGGTAGCGCGAAATTGCATAAGCTGGCCGTGGGCATCTCCAGGCAGCTGCTAAACATTTGTTTTTCCTTTAAGTTAAAGTAGAAAACATCATCTATGTGCAAAAACTTAAGGACTACACGTGTTTGGATTCAAATTTCATTAACCCATTATTTTTTCCGCCGCTTGTTTTTGGGATTTTGCGGCTTTACCCACACATTTGCATAATTTCATAGCAACTTAATTCGCACAGCATAATAATTTAATGTTGTATTTAATTATTATTTTATGCAAGCGCTTAAAGCGTCAAACTGTTGACACAAGCAAATGCAATTAAAAAAAAAAAATCGCTGCAAAAAAGGGACAAATATTTGTGTCAATTTAACTGGCGACAGTTGCAATTAACTTAATGACCGCCACTAATGGGCAAGGGGGAATTGCAACTATATAATTCAATTTGTTTCTCTGTGGGACAGAGTATGTATAATTCGGTTTCAATTGGTTGATTTAAGTATGTGTATTTTTCTGCATTTCTATTTGCGTTGGCAAATCGGATTAAACGGTTGCACTTGAAATGTTTGGGAGTTTAGTTTTGCCAAATTATTATTTTTGTCGGTGTGTGTGTGTGTGTTAGCAGATTACTTAATTCCCAGTCAACCAAACAAACACGAAACTGTAGGATATTCGGGCGTGTGTGCGTGTCTCTGTGTGAGTGTGTGAATGCGCTGTTAATTAAATAAAAATAATGAACATATCAGCTCTAACTCTAAGCTCTGCTTAGAACAGGAAATTATCCACTCTTCCAAAGTTTGGCAAAAAAATATAGCTACCGAATGTTCACGGCTTGTAAATTTGGATTGTCCCAGCTCATTGCCCACCAATCAATCTACTTAATTGCCTGCCTCGGCTACTGGTCCACTTTCACTCACTGAGCTCAATTAAAATTCGACTGACAATATGGCCACGCCCATATTGTTAAACGATTTAGTCATTTTTTGTGACAACACGCACATGGGGCGGCTTGTCCTATTGATTTTGCAACTTGATTGCACAGTAAATTAGTTATGACTGTTGCGTGTTAATCATTAATTACGTTGACTTGATTGCGGCCTGGCAAACATATCAATTATTTAAGCGGTTTTAAAGTGCCGACATAAAGGAGGCGGTCATGACATCCACACACCCACACACACACACACACAGACAAAACACATATACATTGCAATTAGTGAGTGACTTTGCTTTGAGGCCTAACCTACACAATTAGGGAAGCATTTTGGATTGGATGACTTAAGTGAATACAAAATGAAATTAGTATTGGAAGGTCATTGGAGAGGCATATTCCTGAAACACTAAATGGTGTTAATCTCTCGGTTAGCATTTAATTACAAGTTAGTTTAAAGATATATATTGGGCGTGAAAGTAAGTCTGGATATACACAATTAAGCAAACTTTATGAAGTTTCTGCTAAAACTTTGGTTTGAAGAAAAGAGGGATAGAGGTGTAGCTTGCCTTTAGACCTCTTTCCTAAAAGATTGAGCTTTCTTCATCGTGTAAATCCCGTCTTAGTTTTAAGGAATTGTAAAGAAATGGAAACACTGTTGCAACGGGCACTTGTGAATCGAAATTTATGTCAAAGCATCATCATTTAACCACAATTTTCCATATGTGCCATTTCATGAAAGTGGAAACATTCAATTTTATTCGTGCTCATTCAAACTTATTCGCGGAAATCATTGCTATTTTGCTTTCATCTGAAGAAAAGTGCACCAGAAGAAAGGCCACAATCCTTTGTGGACTTCGAACTGGAGGCAAAGGTGAAAGATGTAAATGAGAACTCTTTGTAACACAGCAAGTTATGTGATTAAAGCTAGCGATTGCGGAAAAGCAGTTGAAATGGGCAACCGTCTGGTTCTCATGTCTATGAGAAGTTGATATTCCAAGATAATGCTCAGCCCTTTGTTGCCAATATGATTAAAATCTAACTAGATGTTACCGGATGGAAAGTTCTAACCCACTCGCCTTAAAGCCCAGACCTTGCACCATCAGATTACCATTTTTCCGGTCGATGCAAAACGTTCACCCTCTACTTCAGTTGAAGGTATACAAAATTGGCTTGATGCGTTCTTTGCCTCTTGGGACCGAATTCACAAAGGCGAAAAAGTTACCATGGACTGTACTTTCAATAAAACACATTTTTGCAATTTTGCACAATAAAGTTTTGATATCAAAAAAAAATAAATCCTTTAAAACTAACTTGCACTCCCAATATATATAAATTTCTTAGACCCACTGACTAACAGGCTCATCAACACCTTAGCCGTTTGGCTTAACGTAGAGAATAGGAGTTGAAGAATCTAGTTCATATTATTGACCTAATTCATCAGTTAATTGTAGATGAATTATTAAAAAAATTAAGAATAGTTCAAAAAATTAACTTCACAAGGAAACACGAAAAAGTCAACATTTACATTTCTACACAGAAAAAAAATCCGAGATAATTTGATGAAAATCAATCCTTAACGATGTGCGAAGTTAGGTAACCCAGAATCCAGACCAAGAATTTTCTAAACTAAATACAAAAGGATTGACTTGAGTAAGAATATACTTGATTTTTAGGTAGGATCCGAACTTGACATAACCATTTTCGGATTGATACTACACTCAGAAAAAAATGGCGTTCTAAAAGGCAGCGCAAATGTCTTACTTTTATACCCGGCCCGTTCTCATTTTTTTCGTTTTTGAAATAAGCCCACGTTCTCAAAAGTATACCATCCGTTCTTAATCGACGAACGAACTGAGAAAATCAGTTCTTAAAATGGTTCTTGAAAAATTAGTACGACATATTAACTCGGTACGGTGGTGGAACTGTTTAAGATGCCTGTCATATATAAAAACGTGCAGAAGGCCGAGGTTCAAGTCCCAAAAAAAAATTCAACATTATAGAACTTGTTTACTGCGACAATTGATTTATTTGAGAAGTGTATAAATAAATGAGAGAGAGTTGGGTAGGGTGGGAGAGAAGGAGTTGGTGGAGGAGATCCCGAATAAATTTTTTTCCGTTCCAAAATGAAGACCGAATGGTTCTTAAACGCAGAACGTCCGGTCTCAAAAAAGCGTTCTTAACTTAAGCCCGCCGTTCTCGGTTTAAGAAAAAACGGACTTACCCTACTATTGCGAAAAACACGGTTTTCGGTATATTTATAACGGATTTTTTTCTGAGTGTAGAATTCTGAGATTATTCCAAGTCTTTGTACTTGAAACTTCAATCCGAAGGTCGGAATCAAATCAATTTTTTTAAACTTGCATATAGCTCCCCATTTTTTTCTGTGTATAGTATTTGGGTTGTACTGACAACATAAATTATGTAAATAACAGCACATATTTGAAAAACATGAATATGAGAAAACGACCCTTAATCAGCTTTTGATCTTGAATTTTCCCTGTTAAAGTACGAGTTCTTGATTTGTTTCTGTGTGTAGAGATGTCATCGGATTTCCCTCTTGCGCCGATGAAAAGTAAGAATAGTATGGAAATTAACAAAAATGGTTTTTTCGATTTTTAAATGGTTTCATCCCATCCAAATACTTTTTTCCGAAAGGTCTGAAAAATACCTGATGACCTCCTCGCGAGAGCTGAATTTTTTATTGATGAGCAATCTTTTGAGGTTTGGTAAGAGATAATAGTCCGAGGGAGCCAAATCGTGCAAATTAGTTGGATGTGGAAGGAATTGAAGGCCTAAATCGTTGATTTTAGCCATAGTTAGCGATCGTGTTTTTGGTAAGGAGTCAGCATGGATAACTTTTCATATGCAGAATCTCGTCCAAAATAGGGCAAAATAAGGACTTGCCACTAAGCCATACAACTGAAGAATTTATTATTATGATAATATAGTTTATTATAAAAATGAATGACTTTAAACCAGGGCTCGACTGCCTCAAGTACTTACATACTCGGCTCGCCATCAGCATGAGTAAATGAGTAAATTGGCAATGTAGACACGCTTCCTGTTGGAATCCCATTCAACTTAAAAAAAAAAAAATATATTACATTAAAGAGTATGCTCAACACAATTAAACGCAGAAAATATGCAAAACCTGTACTTCAGTACTTCTGAAAAAAGATGCAAAAAAAAATTGATGAAATTCTGAAGCATACTCTTTGTGGTTTGAAAATGCTTTCTCTTTTTTTCATGGGCCACCATTCTCAAATTGCAACACCAAAAACAAGTATTTCTTATCAAATTATTTTGCCATAGCAATACAAAAAAAAAAAAAAAACCACAGACAAGAACAACGCATAAATAAATCCCTGAAGCACAATACCACAAATTCCCTTCTGGGTCAGTAAGTACACAGCAAAGAATGGCAAAATAAGAAGCAAGAGAACTGCGAGTTACGAGTTATTTGAATGCCTGCCTGGTGTCGCCACTTGGAATCTTTTGCTGCGGTCTTTTGTCGCTTCTGGACATACATACTAGGCGAATGATTTTTGCGCTTTTTTTTTCTGCAGCGGCATCAGGTGATTTGAGTTGTGCGGCTTTGCCTTGGCCGGAACTGTGATTGAACCACTTGCAAATGGGCAACAATTGTTGCGGATTTTATTACACTTTTCCGAGGACATGGCACACTGGGAAAGCGAGCAGAAATTTTGGGCAAAAGTTAAAATTATGAATCTGTAAAAAATCAACAATGGTAAAAATGTGTCCACAAAGTCAGTGACTGCATGTGTTAATAACTCATTAGTTATTTTTATTAAATCAGTTCTTTTTTAAGTAACATTAAGTTCAATCTTTAAAGAAACCTCTGTTGTAAAATTGACAAAGTTTTGTTTAAAATATGGCATTTCCTTACCACAGTGCCTTGTACCTAGTTGTTTGCTCAAGTGTCGTTTGGCAAGTTTCCACTTCTTGGCGGCACGGTTGTCCAGTTAAAGTGAATTATGACCACAACTTTGAAGTCCACCTTTTCAAGAGAGAGAGAGAGGGAGAGACAAAGTGCAATTGCACAAGAGTCGTCTGCCACCTTAAAGCCCACATCAAGTGTCAAGGTTGAAGGTGTGAACAGACGCGCGAAAATTGTCATCTTAAATTTTCATTTGTATGTGTATTGTCCTATGCACAAAGGGACTCTACAAGCATTTCTTCGTCATTTCACTGACAATTCGTGTGCGTGTCGCGGTGGCAGGAAGACATACCGCTGCGAGGTGTGCATACTTTTGGTAGTGGCTAAAAACTTGTCGAATGCTGGTCTTCTCATGTGTTGGCCTTTGTGTGCCATTGTCAGGAGTTTTTTTTTATATTATTTAATGTCACCATTGTCGTCAGTCAGGCTCGTCCTTATTCTTGTTGTGTTTATTTTATGTTTACTCTTGGCCTGTATTAATTTACGAGTTGCCATAAAAATAAAAAAAAAAACCAAATGGGCATTACCCCTTGGCCTAGCAGGTTTCAGATTGTCTTAAATTACAACATATTCACCTTGTGTACTTACAAAACGCTTCAGAGTCAAGGTCTCCCCCTACCGGAATATTGATTGACATGGGCAGGAAATTAGAATCAGGCAAACGCTTCAATTTTACGCTGACTGCAATTGTGTGGAATATTTCCTTAACAGTTTATATTTAACGTATAAATAGAACGAAGATATCTTCGTGCTATTAGGCAAATTGGATTTGATTATTAATACACAACAAAATGTGCCAACAAATAAAACTGGATATTTATTTATTCTTTGGCAAGTATTTAGTTCTGACTGAATATATATTTTTTTTAAAGAATCATAATTGTATTTATTTCAATTTACCTTTATTTGGCGGAAGTTGCCAAGTTTTCTAATCAACAATTTACAAAGAATCAAGGCATGTCGGCGGTATAGGTTCCCTTGGGTTATGTATTTTCTTTGCGATAAGCACACAAATTCCTATAGATGTTTCGTGCTGAGTTATCCCAGCACTTAATGGAAATATAAGTTTTAGTTAAAACATAATTTGAAAAAAATTATAATACGATTCTTAAGAAAAGCCAAAATAGTCTAGGATGACAGGTTTTTTAATAAAGGTTTATTAAAGTTTGCCTCAGCGTCTAAATAAATTACTTCATTTTATATGTTTTATATAAAATAAAATTTAATAATTTAACTAGAAAGAATATGTTTTAATAGTTTAGCCAACTGTCCATTTTTTCAGGTTGTTATTTTATTGGTTAAGTAATGTTTTTAGTCAATGTTATTGGTCTAGTTTATTCTTTAAATTATGAAACAGCCATGACATAGAAGGTGTTTTTCAAAATCCATCTAGAGAACTACGGTCTGTCTTAAGATCTTCTTCCATGTTGCTTATAAAGATTATAAATTGTCAAAAAGTTGGGCCTGATCAGGTTGCTTGTTTCCAATTTGTCAAATACCCAAAATTTTTTTTTTTTAATTTTGGAAAAGGGGTTTCTCATTGACAGTTAAAAAAGTTAAATTAAGAGAGAATTGGAAACTTTAAAGCCACAGAGCTTAGCACAAACTTTAAGATGACTAATTTTGGTTTTCTAGAAATTTTTATAAAAATACCAATTCACTAAAAGCCAAAAGCTGCAACGTAATTTCCCCAAAAATTTTTTTCATACAAGGAGTTACGCTTAATGTATACCGTATATTGAGGATAACAGTTTCAGAGTAGTTGAACAAAATTTATTTTTGACTTGTGAAAGAATCCATATGCAGAATTTGTAGAAAATTAAAGTCAACTCTCATAATTATATACATCATGATTCATTCAATTCGATTGTCGATTTCTTTTCAAGTGCAAATTTACATCAAAACTAAAATTCTTTAATACGCATGTCTTATTTATGATTTTTTTTATCACTCCTACGCAGTGTTGCATTTTTTAAATATTTTTATTTATCAAAATTCATGCTGCTTAACAGCCAATGCCAAGCTACAACTGTTAATTATTTAGAGATCAATTACTTAATGGATCGATAGCTTTGCAATCGATAAATGCAAATTATCCCAATTCCCTTCTTTTCTGACCCTTAAAAATATTGGCGATCTGTTTGCCTAATTTTTCGTCTGCCAGATATGTTAGCCAATCTTCATATACCAATCCATTAAAGAAGTCAACTTGTATTCCGGCCATATATAAACAGTAGACAAAAAGAAAAATAATTTCTTCAGCTGAGTTTTCTGGAGATTTGAGTGTCCAAAAATCAGCTGAGAAATTTAATTTACCTTTTACACAGGCCTGAGAAGCTGTGTCAGTTACAGAACCATTGGTTCATAGAAATCATGTGGTTCAAAGAAGAAGAACGAAAACTGACATGAACACAGAAGCATTCAAAATTAAAATTGCCGTCCAAGCAATTGAAATTCAAGATGAAATAATATTCAAAAGACAAAAAGACAACCCAGTTTAATCTGCTCTTTAATGTGTGATCGGATGAATCACACTACGATGGCTCTTTGGTTCTTGGTTCACTCGGCAGATGTCTAAAAATGTAGTGTTATGATGTACCAAAAGCAATAGTTATTTAAATCATACACACTTTCCTTCTTATTTGATTGGTTTATGGTAATTTTTACTCTCTGATGAATCAACATCTTGCAGTTTGTTTGTTAAATTTCAATAATTAATTTGAAATACACAAAAAAAAAAACTAAACCGATAGTCAAAAAATCGATAATAAATGAATTTCACTTTGTACAAAAATACAGGAAGAGAAAACTTCAGCATACTTGAATTATACAACACTTTGAAATGACAGCTCATCTGATCGCTTGAGTCAATTAGAACTGATTCTATTTCATCTGATTTCTCAGCTGAGCAGTGAGATGATAACTTAAAACATTTTTGACACGGGCTGACATCAACTTAGACGAAAACTCAGCTGACAAATCACGTCGTGTAAATACAGTTTAACGAGGCGTTTGGTTATTTTTTTCAGTAAAAACTTAATGGCCTCGTCTCGTTTCTTTGTCATTTTATATATTTTAACCTATGTAAGTATAACAGAAAGAATCCTTTAAGGGGGCGGTCGCTGCCATAGAATGTTCAGTCTAATGTACAAAGTTAAGAATCGTCTTTGATCTTATCTGAAATGTTCCAGGATGTGTACACAGACATTGTGCTGCTGGTCCCTTCAAACTCTTTTTATTCTCTTCAATCTTTCCCTTAAACTCGAGGGCTTCCCGTAACTTTTTTTATTTAATTCCAAATTTTGTTATACAGATTTTATTGAAAAAACGATCTGGTGTTCGTGACTTATGAGTAATTTTTTCGAATCTTTAAATCAAATTTTTTAGTTTCAAAATATAATAATTATGACTTAGACTTATGAAGCAAACTTCATGAAGTTTTCTAAGTAGGCGATAGATTTATACGTATTTCACTTACTATTCGTTTTAAAGGTCTGAAAGATTTTCTCTAAATTAAAAAAAAAACTTCATAAGTTTGTTCATGGTGTAAATCCCGACTTACAAAAAATAAGGTTAAGACTTTCTTTTACGATCTAAGAATAAAAGTCTTTTTTTTAATTGCTCTTCCCAAACTCTTATCATTATATAACTGATACTTCCTTATAGTTTTATCAAATATTAATTTTAATTTAAGCTCATTTTTAGTCTTCTTTTTTGTGATAAAGTTTGGCCCTGTGGGTCACCAAAGTTTTCGACAAAACTTACTACTTACTTAAACTTACCCCTTTTTTTTTAAGCAGAACACATAAAAATCATCAGTGCAAAAACTTTCATGTCATAAATCATACCGACCAGCCAGACCAAGAAAGGATGCGTTATTGATGAGCATTTAACTTGTGTTATTTCCGTCGTTTTCTTTAAAGTTGCCAAAGTCAACATTTTTTGGCTTGCGTCATCGTCGAAACTTCTATTGTATGGACTTGTGTGTGTGTATGTGTATGTGAAGCATGAGTTTTGTTTGTATGTAACTTACTTATTTGTGCTGTAGTTTTTACGATTGCCTGCCGATAATTTAGTTAATAGTTTTAGTGCGGATTTTGTTTATGCTTACGCGAGCTATTTGGTTACATTCCAATGCCGGCGGCCATTTTGCATGCTATCGATGAGTGGTCCCGAGGCCCAAAGGCTTTTGAGTGCTTATTTTTTTTTTTTTGTTATTTTTATATACTCTTTATTTAAGAGGGACAAACAATTTTTGTTAAGATGAATAAAGGGACAAATTTTGTATTGTTTATTTGTCAGATCTTTCAGTTTTTCTATTCTAGAAATACAATTTGACTTATACCCAAAATCGTATGGGAATTGGGTCGTTTTTGGGTCGGAATCAATTTGTAGAAAACATGGGATAGAGTTCTTTCCGTTCAACTCAATCTTTGCTGGATGCAGGAAACATACATTTTTCTTTACTGAAGAGGGAAACCCATCAAATTCTTCAGATCTTAGAGTAATATATCGATATTGGGCAATTGTCAGAGGGAATTTCGAAATGTTTAGTAGAGTTTCTAAAAACGCTGAAGAGTTAAAAAAAAACCATAGGGTCTTAAAATAAATGCAAACAATTTAGTAAAAAAGGTAAACAAAAATTCTGCTAAAAGATTTTAACAATAAAGCAAAATTTTAGGTTAAAATATTATTTTAAAATAAAAAAATTTTTATATAAAAATATATATCTTAATGCCAAAGGCAAAAGAAAGTGTGAAGATTTTTTCGGTTTATTCCTTGACTCTTAGGGTATTTAAAGTTTCGTTGCGCTTGTTGTAAATTTTCTGCCCATTTTTTTCTCCTTTTCTGTTTTGGTTTTTGTTGTTGACGAGGCCTGATGATTTGCCTTTTGCTGTCAGAAATTCTGACTGGTCAATAAAGTGCGATGTCATGTTTTATATGGTGGTTGTGGCTGAGAATGGATGGGTGCCATAAATTAAACGAAATTCCATTTGCTTGAATTTTTGCGGGGGTTTTCTTTCTTCCTTCTTTTTTTAAGCATTTCTCTCAATTTATGGATACAGTTGAGCAGGTCCTTTAGCTACACTTTCATTCACTTGCAGTTCACAGGGCGTATGAGTAATTGTATTGTATTGTAAGTAGCTTTGATATGAAAAATTGCCGCATTGTTCGGTTGTTTTCTTAAGAAAAATGTATAACTTTTGGCTAGACAATGTCTGGGATAAAAAAAGAATTTATTGACCTGTCAGTGGGGCAAGGACAGTGCATAAATTTTTGGCATTTATCAAAAAAAAAACTTTTAATTGTGCGGCGAGTGTTATTTGATTTTGTGCCATTACCACAAAATGCTTTTGAATTGGTTGGCAAAACATAATGAGACACTAAAACGCAAAATACTCCACAAATTGACATAAATATGATGCGAGAGTTTTTGTATAAAATATATGAAAATTATGCGCATAATAAATGGCCAGCGGTTGGTGGCTTTGTCCATTTGCCAATTGAAATCCAAAATAAATATAAACATATTTCATTTTCATATAGACAACTGTCACACGTGGCAGTTAGAGGGTTAAGTCTGCCAGCTGGCATCGTTTAGTTTAATTCCAGTTATAAATTTCACTTGAAATAAACAGTTTGTGTTCCTGTTTTGCGACTTGGGCTACAGCTTCATTTTATTACCATTGCGCGTTTAACATGTGGCACGTTTTTTTCCTGTTTGCTTGACTGTGTAATTTATGCGCTCACGTATAAATAGAATTGATTTTGCTTAAGCATCGCATATTTTACCTGCTGCCAGTGATTTAATGGCTGGCGACATAATCTGCTATTTGCCATTCGCTACCTTGGCATCACGTACGCTCGCGCACACACACAAACAAACATATACACACAATTGTATATGCTTAAGCTCTACCTAAATCCAAATCCATTTTCACAAAGATTCCATTATGGCAGCTCACACACACACACAGCAAAGAAGACACCCATAAGTATGCAATATGCGAGCGAAACGAAAAAGCAATTATGTTGAAATAATACACATAATATTTTTATCCCTGCTGCCGTTTGCTGAGTCTATTGTTTTTCTTTTGCAATCGTGTAAAAACCGTTTGCTCTGGCAAGATTATGCTTATAAAAAGATTTTTCACACATCTTTATCATGCTTAGATAACTTTTTTTCACATAACAAATGAAGATTAAAATTCATCAAAAATGAATATGCGTATATTTTATGTGAGCAATCTATTTATATGCATTTTGTTGATTTTGGAAATGGTTTATATTAGGGCTTTACAAGCTTACTGGTTTCAGCTTTAAAGCAGGTACCTACTAACTTTAAAAGCAGTATTAGGGGCTAAGTATTTTTGAAATCTTTTAAAACAATTGTTATATATCAATTATAACGAAATTTCGATAAACCTTTTAAGTTATTAAAGTTTTGAAACATTTCTTTCAATTGCCTTAACTTTTATTTGTATAACTCTATCATATGAACAATGCAGTATAAACTATGTACGTCAAACCGATTTGTTCATAGATAATATTAAAGATAAAGTTGAATACTTTTACTTTTATCATGATAATTTTTGGTAAACGAGTATCAATCAATCTACTACCCTTTCCTTTAAGAGGTATCAAACACAAACTTTTCCGAACGATTTTGCCAAGCAAAAACTATAAACCGACAGAAGGTGACGGCGATTTTGACTTCTTCTTGTTAGAAGAGCCAAGAAGCCGGACATTTTTTAGTTCTCAGGCCGTTGCATATGTCAGTGACTATTTGAATTTTCAATCCTTTCCAAATAATAGCTTGTCTAAAGTGCCTCGAAAAGGTTTACTGATGACCTCTTTGTGGTTTCTCAATAGATTTTAACAAAGAAAATAATAATTTATATATTTTTATTAAATAAATATTTTTGTTTATTTCTTGATTTTAAGTATAAATAGGAAATAAAAAAATAAAAACAAATTTTACTTTATAACAACCGTTCAAATTAATTATTAAAAGTTGAAAGAATTAATTTTCGTATTAGTTAGTGCAAGTAAATTGCTGGGAACGAGCGATCTCTAGTGACGATCCTCTTTAGATGTCTCCTAATCGTAGCTCCTGCTTTTCTGCGTATTCTTAGTAAGTGTGTTTGGGTGGTCTTTTAAGCGCTCCATGAAGTCTGCTAAGACACTTTCAGTACATGTAGGCCACACCTCCATGTAGATGCTATTTATGGCTAGTTTATATCTGCTGGAGAGAAGCCAGCCCAGCTTCCCTACTCTACCGTATAAGTATTTTATAAGTGTGCTGATGTGGGTACTAAAAGTGTGATGTTTGTCAAGGTATACTTCCAAATATCTGTGACCCGCTCATCAAGGAAGATACAATGCACTCATCACTGTGATCACTTCTCTCGTTTAATAATAATATTTCACCTTTTCGTGCATCTGACGAACCCTTACATTTATTGTAGGAGGAGATCCTGGGGGTCTTTATTATGATCGTGCTTCTTAAGGCATGTCGCTTGTAAATAGTGTTGAAAGCGTGGTTCCGAGGGCACTCCCTTGTGGTATTTCAGCACATTTCCTTCTAATACTGGACTCGGCTCCTTCCACAACTTTTTTAAATGACATAAAATGATTCCGAAATTTTTACAAATATAACATAATTTTTACCAAAATGTTGACACATTTATGCCGAATTGTTCCAAAATAGAAATTAAATTATTCTTATATAAAGTGGTATTGAAACGACAAACAAAATGTTTGCAAAATGAACCCAACGTGTCTCAAATTGAGCACAAAATATTAGAAACACATCAACGAATCATTTCGTATGTCGGATGTTAGGAATTCGGTTCGCAGTAGTTATGCTTACAATAATATTGCATTCTTATCTCCCTTAAAAAAAAATTTTCACTAGGTAGAAAACGTTTTCTCCATGGGAAAGAAACAAGAATATTCTCTGGTGGAGTAAAAATGCAATTTTTCTTGGGAAATATATTTAAGTGCCTCTTGAGGGATAAGAATGCGTTTGATTTTGGGTGATAGGAAAAAGTCAATTCAATTAAATTTTTAGCAGGAACGGAAAATAACAATTAAATTATTTCCAACTTGATGTCCTGCATTAAAGTGGAAAACATAAAAAATTCATATTTTTTCGGCCCGCTATCTGAAATCAATTTGCGACTTAGATCGAAAAAATTACTTTTTAAATAAAAATTTTTACCATTAAAATAATTTTTAATATTTTGTTTTCGTCATTTGGGACCCCTTTGCATCGTTAAAATTCGGTTTTAGGCTAAGTACAAGAATAAAGTTTAATTTTGTGACCCTGATGTTATTTCCCAGCACAAAAGTCAATCGATTTTAGGTCTTATTAAACTTTGTACCTTTGTTACCGCCGTTGCCAAATTTTCGCCCAACTTTAAAGAAACGTTTATCATTACTTTACCTAAACCTTGAATTTATGCAGATTTAATAAAAACTCACCAAAACTCAGACTAGCTACAAAATGAAATTATACAAATTTGTAGCATACTTTGCAGCGCCATATTAAATTTCTTAAATCGTTAAAGCTGCCATTTGTTTATTATTAAAACGTGGATAGTTACTATTGCAAATCAATGATTTAGCCGTAGTTCTGTCGAAATGTCTTCCTTCTTCTACCAAGGAGAAAAACACAAACAAACAAATAAATAAATAAATAAATAAGTAAGTACACATCTTCTCTTATGTGCCCAACGTAGCGTCAGCATCTACATTGGATAAACCCACAAATGGTAGCTAATGAAGGGAAATTTTTGGGAGTATGTCCTCTCTCTCTCTCCCAAAAACATGCTCCATTGCGTTTGTCGTCGTCGTTGTGTTTGCTTTTCCGTTTTGTGCAATTTTTATTTTCATAAATTCTCAAAGTGTAGCCAAACATGCTCATAAAAAAAAAAAACATGGAAACGCAGCTCACTTGCTCTGACTTTGAGTTGAATATAAAGCTCAAGCCCAAGTGGCACATAATCTGAGCAATTTGCTTGCGTTTTATGTGATTTTTGTAGCTAGTATTAGTGGCTGTAAAGTACGCACATTCGGAATGGTTGTGACAAGCAGCTTGTTTGGCTTATGATTTAAAGCCAAATTGAAAAGTAGTTTTTGTTTATGGAAAGACAAAAATTATTTTGGCTTCTTCTAGCTAAGTGAGAAAAAATTATCCAATTTAAAAGTCAAATGTCATTTTTTTGTTTGCCGCCGCCAACATATAATGTGAGTTACCTAACAAAGGTAATGGAGGCTGCAGGAAGCTGCTGGTGCTGGTGATGAGACGTAGACGTTTCCGTTGCCCTGTTTTGTCTGTGAAAAGACATTTCATTTGGCTCTGGCAACGGCAGAAAAATTACTCGAATTTCATTTAACGCATCAACTTTGTCACTGGCAGCTCCAAGGACAACAAACATCAACCGTGGCAGGCAAAATGCGCGTTGAGTTTGTTAATGTGTTTGCATAAATTTTCCCTCTTGGGAGAGGAGGGGATGCTTTCCTCTTTTGTATTCAATTCTATGATTCAATTTGTTTAAAGATCTGACCCCTCTCCACCTGGCCGAACATTCATTCATCCTTTTGAGTTGAAATTGGATTGTTAGTTTTAAAACATCTTGTACCTGCATCAGCCACTCAACCAAAAAACGAGGGGTAAAAAAAAAGCTGGCAGCAACGTTGTTCAGCTGTCAGCGAGAGGTGGAGGTGGCGGTCACATGCTGTGACTGTGTCAGGGGCTAAGTGCATGAGAATGTCGCACTCTCTGCTGTCAAATTGCTCTGGCCCCCACGTGTTGCCCTCGTCGTAATGCATTAGCCTTGTCAGGCAGCGCAAGTTAACCAACCCGGAAACGAAGTTTCAGGGCTCACGGGACTTTATTTATATTCCTGATAAGGGCTCACGATTTGACATTTATGAATGAGACACAATCAACCCCTTTCCCCATACGCCATGACCATGAATATATATCAGGCAATTGTAAGTTTATTGTTCGATTTGTTTTGTGTGGGGTTTTTTGACTGCAAAACCCCAAGGAAATGGAGAAGGAGCATATAGGAATATATGCTGAAATCCGTGGCATTACCCCAGGCTACTTTGGTTTTGTGTTGTCTGCTTTCCTGACTGGCTGCATGCATATAAAAAATTCATTTGCCCTTTGCACTTGCCACACACACACAAACACAAAAGCTGGGACAACTGTGGCACACTAACAATTACTATAACAAAAACTTGGTTTACACGTTGACATTTTTGTGCTGGATTAGGAATTGGTGTTCAGATTGGGGAAATATACCAAGAGGATGGGTGATTTAAGTTTTTGGCTATATTTCTAAAGGATACGACAAGTTACAACTGAATATAAAAAATTACTCCTCATAGCAAAAACCTTGCTCCACTTAAATGACTTTATCTGCTAAAATATTTCGAATTTTTGAAAATGGTTTAAAGGGGATGAAAGGGGAATGAACAAGCTATAATAATAATGCAATACAAAAAAATCGAAAAAAAAAATTTTTTAAGTCTAAATTTTGTGAAGAAATTTCAAAAAAATCTTTGTTTCCATATTTTGAGCTAAATAACTTAAAGTATAAATTGTCTTTTAGTTTAATTTCAAACATTTTCAAATCTGTGTAGGATTACGAAAGTTATAACGAAATATGTAAAACTACAGAAAAAACAAACAGAAAATTTGAAAATTCTAAAAATATTATTTTGATTACATAAAAATCTTAAATTTGTATTTGAAAATTTGAAAATTCTAAAAAATTATTTTGATTACAAAAAAATTTTAAATTTTTATTTGAAAATTTTAAAATTCTAAAAAATTATTTTGATTACAAAAAATTCTTAAATTTTTATTTGAAAATCCTAAAAAATTATTTTGATTACAAAAAAATCTTAAATTTTTTATTTGAAAATTCTAAAAAATTATTTTGATTACAGAAAAATCTTAAATTTCTTCCGCACGGCCTATAAGAAACTAAAACTATAGCCCTGAGTCTATTCGAGTGATCGCTGAGTTATTTTTTTAACTTAAAGTTCGATGAGTAGCCCAACCTAATTGTCATACTCTAAAAGCACAAAATATAGCTGACAAAGAGAGAAAAGGTAAAATAAAAATATTTTGAGTCTATTCATTGATCGGAAATGTAATTTCAGTCGTTTTAATACAGAAAGTTCAGGCGTGTCCGTTAATGCACCCAAATGAAAGTGAAGAAATTTTAAGCATAAGTTTTTGTTTTCGCAGTTTTTCAATATTTTTTGCTTGGCCGTAACCTTTCTGAATTAAACCCATTGGCATAATCTTTTACTACATACAAAGTTCAACAAAATGTTACATACTGCTTTACCAACCTGGTGTTACCCTTCTTCTTCTTCTCTCTACCCTCTAAAAGCGGGTGTCAATTACACTTGCCGCTGTCGCCTGGGTCCGCTGTGTGTGTTTCATTTTCCGCCTTCCTGTTGTTGTTTGTCTCGCCTTGGAGCAATTTTTATGGCTCATAAAATCTGAAATTAGAACTGGGAGTGCCACAGTTTTCACTGCTGCCCCCCCCCTTGATATATACCCACATCCGCATATATACATCTTTTATGCTTTTGTTCAAGAAATCTGGACAAGCCGCCAAGTGGATTTTCCCCTCTATTTAGAATTAGTATTACATTTAAATGGCATATAATTTGTTTGCACCATAATATTTATGTGAATTTTGTGCTGAGGCAGTCCCCAAGCTAACAAAATGGCGTTTAATCTCTATGTTCACTTTTCCTTTTTATCCTCTTGGTTTTTGCCTCTCGGCGCAGTGTCGTGCACAATGCAGCGCACGGGGCGTATAAGCAATGTTTCTCTGGGGGAAACGGAAAAGTGCCACAACAATCACTTATTTGCCTTTGGTGCGGTGTAGGTGCGGAAATTTTTAATTACCGCTTTAGAGAAATTGCTTAAAATGGCTGTTTTGTTGTTTCCGTCATTGTCAAGTAGTCCAGGTTTTTTGGGATCTGGCCTTTTACCTTAACAAACATGAAACTTGAGCAAAGCATCTACACAAATTGTGTTAAATGTCCTTGAGAGCTGGTCGTCCTTTTATGGCAAGTAAATAACAGAAAAATTCGCATAAATCAAAGCAAATATTTTGCTTACGTTTTGAACCCCAAATAAGGAAAAAAAAAAACAGAAACATAAAAGACTCAAAGGAGCAAAGACTAGAGGTGAGCTCGTTCTGCTCACACAGTATTTACTTGATATATATGAAAATCAACATAAACAGACATGTTGGCATTTTATATTAAAAAAAATACGGTACAGATTTTAGATACCAAGTCTAGATTTAATCATCATGGAGCAAAGGAGCAATATCCCAATCCCCTATCCCCTAATTTTTCAAATTTTCTGGAATAGATTTCCATGAATCTTTTGAATTTCGTTGTTATGAACTTGGATTGGTGCACTTGCGTTCATAAATTTTATACTTTGTTCTAGCAAATCGAGTCACTGGAAAAATTGGCATTTTTGCCTTGAACGGCTGATGCATCTTTGCTACTGTTCGCCACCAAAATGGAAAAGATTTAAGCGCCGCCCTATCGAGAAGAAAGTTGCCATATTCCTTTTGACTCAGCAATAGCTATGTATGCCTCTCGTGATTAGCTGATCACGCTTTGGGTCAAAACAATTCGTATAAGCTAAATTTTTTATTTAGCATGCCTTCAGGCTGAACTTCAAATATAAGACAACAATTGGCTACAAGCTACATTACAAGACGAAAACGTTCTAACCTACAAACTATGAAATCTCTCGAAGTTCTGTGACACTTGCAGATTTTTCGAGCGTTTTTCAATCTAACAGAAGCCAAAATCTCTTCAGATTTTTAGAATAAATTTTTCCAAAGTTAAGCCACAAAAATTGTCCTAAAATCAAAAAAATCGCCATAACTTGGCCATTTTAAGCACTAAAGGAATTTGCTTTGGCCAGAATATAGTTCTTGTGAATTAAAGTTTGATGGCATAACTAAATTCTGGATTATCCTGCAAACAGTCTAATTATAAGGACTTCCATTTTTAACAAAAATAGGTCATATCTCCCATATTATGGCAAGAGTCAGAACTAAATTGATGTGAAATAGATTCTGCTCTGTATGACTATCATGTGGCTAAATGACATGCGTATAGTCCTTGTGATAGCTAAGTTATTAAGGTTTTAGTGTTTTTTGATCATTTCTAGATGACCCTGACATCCACTTATGTCAATCGATTCAAATTGTGTCGAGAATATGGGTAAACCAAGTCCCAAGGTCCTGAGGCAGCAAATAATCAAGATTGGTCGAGTTTTTTAATTTCAACAGTGCTTGTCAAACTGCAAAGTGCAACTTGAAAGGTGTTGGTAACTAAAATTGTATTAAAATCATATTCATAAATCATAAAACCATAAGATTGTGCTTGGGCCAGCAGTTAGTCCTTACTATATTAAGCAAATCATGAAAATCGATTAGAATGGCAAAATACCTTGATAGGGTTTTTTGAAATCTATTGTATAGTGCATGTATATTGTATAGTGCAGGAGAAAAACTTGATATTTTTCTTGGTAATTCAAGTAGCCTACTTTTCCTCTTGAATTTAATTTAATATTTACTTGGAGCTTTTCCAGAAGTCAATTTAAAAAGACCCCCAAAAGTATACTAAATAGTTAGAGCAATTTTGTTAAGCAGATCAGTGATCAAGTATTTCTACTGAACGCGCCCAATATATCGATATTTTGTGAACTCATTTTTTTAAGTTTTAATTTTTGATATTGATATTTAAAATAAAATTTACCACATAAGACCGAACTTACCTCTTTCTATAATGGCCCTAACAATGTTTTAAATCACTCATACGTAGTGTTGCCTTTAATTAATTAAAGGTAATATTTAAAAAATAATTCCTACCGGTTATTAATAAGTTTCTCCAAGAAAAGTGGGAAAGCGTGATTGATGCTTCACTCGTTCGCTCACCTCTAGCTCGCTGAGCCATCAATATTACTTGCTCTTACTCTCACTTTTTCCCTCTGTTACACCCCCCGCATATTCATTCGCATTCAAAAGTCTTTCGAAGGCTAATCATTGAACTTTTTTCCCTATTTCTGTTTTCATTTCTTTTGGCAGCAAAAGCGTAAAATTGAAGTCGAACAGACGGCAAAAATAGGGAAATGAACGTCAAGGCACGACTCCGGCGCCCCTGGGCTTCCGCTGGCCGCGGCCTGGTTCAGGGGGGATGATGATATTGGAGGAGCGGATGCGTCATGTTTTCGCTTTGGCCTTTGATGATTGAGAGAAATGCCTGGCGAGAGGTAACAAGGTAACAGCCAAAGCGTTAACCACAACGATCCAAAAAGCACAAAGCGCGCCGATCAGGCAATCAAATACGCAAAGAACTGACTGGGCAAATATAGGGGTATAGATTGCAATTGGAACTGAACTACCAGGCCACTCAAAGCAGGCCACAGCGGGTGGCAGTAGAATGGAGATGGCCAAACCGCATGCCTGTGGGCAACTACTGCTGATGACATTGATGATGATGCTGATGCTGATGATGATGCTGGCTGGGCAAGGTCAGGCGGATCTGGTAGCTGACACAGCGGCAACAGGAACAGCTGGAGCTGGAGCAGTGGCAACAGCTGGAACCGCCTCTCAGCCAGCGCGAGCTCGCATCAAAGCGGAAACGGAAACCCTGATGGTGGGCGACAGTTTCAACATACGCCATGGGCGCTCTCGTTCTCATATGCTGCACAGCAGCAGCAGCAACAGCAACGGCAGCACCAATACCATGCCCACCCAGCAACCAGAGGCGGGCGGCACCACCAGTGCTCCAGTCACGCATAAAATACGCAAATTGCACAAAAAGAAAATCAACGAGAGCATACGCAAGAGCGTGGACAAGAGCCTCGGTGTGCTCCATCCGGCCAAAAACCATCGCAGTTTGGTCGAGGCCGAACAATTGCAGGGTCGACCCACCGACGAAGATGAAGATGAAACGGCCGCTTTAAGTGAGGTCATGCAATTGGCGGATGAGATTGATTTGGAAAACTCATTAGACGCAGCTTACCAGAATGTTGTCGTTGACTTGCCAGCCGATGAGCCAGCCACAATCGAGCCAAAGTCCGACACAGGTGCGGCTGATGTAGCTTTGGGTGGAAATCCAGGTCGGCAATTTGTGCGTGCCAATGTTGATGATGCCAATTATGAGGAGGAGGAGCTGGAGGATGATGACGATGAGCTGACGACAACCACGACTATGAGAACGGCAACATTTGCGCCTCATGATGGCACCGCAAATGGGGCAAGGACACGCCTGTTGCGGGTGAACAGCAGCAGCAGCAGCAGTTGGCTGAACCGAGCAGTTGCCCTCAGCACAGAGGAGTCCACGGAATCCGATTATCGAGTGGAAGACTCGCAATCGCGCAGTGAAAACAATGAGGCAATGGACAATAGTACTGATGAGGATGATGAGGGGGAGACAGCCCAACTATCCCTATCCTTAGGGGCACTGCAGCGGCTTAACGAAAGCAGCGGCAGCAGCAGCACTACCGAGTGGTCTTTGGAGGAGGCGGAGGAGCCGCACAACCCAAATGAACCCGAGGCCGAGGCACGCTCTCAGGCCAGCATGGAAATCAAACAAATTAATTTCGAAGCCGATGGCGATTCGGATGCAGTAATAGACACCTCCGAGGTAACCATGGATGATGGCTATCCGCCCGAGGTGATAATTGATGATAATACCAAACAGCTGGACATTGGCGATGTGGAGGGCGATAATATGGAGTCCAATCAGATTACAGCGGATGTCATCAATGCCAGGGATAGCAAAATTGATTTGGTATCCAAATTTCTGCAATACATTGAGCAACAGCATCTGATGGGCTCCAATTGTGTGGCCGGCACTTCACTGAATCTGGGTGAAGGTGTGGTCGATCGCTATGCGCAGGATCGTTTTCGTGTGGAGGCCGAGGTGGCTGTCAATCGTGCCAATATGCTAACCAGGTGAGTCTGCCATTTTAAACTAAAGATCAAATATACCTTTTACCCGGAAAACTTTGCATTCTAACTTTGCATATGGAATTTTGAGTGTTTCTTAAAAATTATTCTGTGAGTAGCAAAACCATGAGTAGCTGTTTTCAATTTGAACATTTTTATTTTTGTATTATGATTTATTAATTAAATAAAAAAAAATAAAAAAAGAAATGTTGGAATTCGAGGGCAGTTCAACAAGTTATCGTCCTGCCAATTAAGGACCCAAAAGAAAGGTGTTGAGGTGGTGGCCGTGATTCCGGGACTCCAGGTTATCGAAAATGAAAACGGTAAATGAGGTAATGATCAGAATGGATGTAATTTTGGCCCGTACCTCAATCATATTTTTCAATAATTTTTTAAAACTTAGCGACAATTTAAAAAAAATCTGTTTTTGAAGTTTTTTTTTTAGTTTAGTGTTTGGAAAAGTAAAAAAATGCTCTTTATAGCCTCTTGTTTGAGGTACGGGTCCAGAGTTACATTGAATTCTGCGTCGATTGCATAGGGGTGATTAAAATTCGGTTCAGTAGAACTGGCGCAATCAATTGGCTACCAGGTCGAAAAACGCGGTTTTCGGGAAAAATGCTCCTTAAAGTTTTGAGCAACGGAAAATATGCTCACTTGTTGCAAGACATTACTCCACTAAAAAGGCTATATCTGCTAAACTATTTCGAATTTCTTAAAAGTGTTTGAAGGGGATGACAGAGGAATGTCCAAGCTATGATAATAATGCAAAACAAAAAAATCGAAAAATTTGTTTTTTAAAGGTAGAAGACCCCCTTAAGAACATTTAATGGCATGGATAGAAAACCGTCTAAGTCCTCATCGACCTATGTCCAAGTTGAACGAGCTTTTTCCACCTTTATTTTGTCTGATCAAAGAAGTATAGACAAATAATTATTGGAAGACTTACAATTTCCATATTTAAATTAAAAATACTTTTAAGTAAAGAAAAACCAAGGAAAACATTCTGACATTGGCACAATTATTTTAACAAGAGAATTTGCATAGCTACACAAACAAATAAAAATTAAAAACATAAAAAATTAACAAATTATGTGTTACTGGAATAGAACTGAGCTATTAAAAATATGTGGAGTGCGAAAGTTAGAAAGTTCAAAATCAGCTGCTTGGATTAGAAAATAAAAATTAAATTATTAAAGTTTTTGACATGATTTTTAAAATTGCTTCAAATGCTAAAGAAGTTATTGATTCTAGACTAGGGTTTCACGCCTTACCAAAATCTGAATTTAAAAATTTGATAAATCTTATAAAAATTTAAATTTTTTTTTAAATTTCCACCATTTGTAACTCCTAAAAAAATGCTAAATGTTTTGAGTATTTGCTAGCTTTATACTCTTCCTTCTGATGGTGCAGTCTGACGAACAAATAAAACTGTTATGAGGTCTTGACATTCTTCCAGGCTACTTTTAAGCAAAGAAATACCAAGGACTTCCTAAATATTATTTTGTACTTCAATCAATTTAACTGTGTTTCTATTCAAATTGGGTATAACGTGACCCGAACCAAGAATGGAACAAAATAAAAAACTATGCCAACAAAATTTTTAAGAAAATTTCCTATGGAAAGCCAACTTAATTTTTTATAAAAGCGCTTACTCCAAAAATATTTAAACATTAAAAATTAAAAAATATATTTTTTAAAAAATCCTTGGATGATTGATTTATAAATATTAAACATGCTTAGAACTCGGCAGACTTTTTCGCGGAGGCAGAAAAAGATGCCATTAATATCACTGTGCACTTAATCGAGGGAATTATCTAATGAAAGTTCCTGGATTGGACGTCTTATGACTATTAAAAAGATCGATTTCGGTATGCTAATATACACTAAGAAAACCAAGTGTAACGTCATAACACACATCACATTAATTTAAAAGTAAGAATAAAGGAAAAAACAAAGGAAAAAGGGCAAGCCCTTTTTTTGGGGTAGTGCCAGTGCGAGTCAACTTAGACTTGGTTGTTGTGGCCGACTGATTAAAAAAAGTTAGATTCTTTATTTCCATAGGAGTCTGCTCTTTCATATGAATTCTTTGGCCACCCCTGTTCTAGAAAGATGTCCAATAAGTTTTTAAAATGCGGTATGTATTTTAGAAGGCACTGCAAAATAAGCTCAACGAACACTGATCAAATCCTTACTGAACTTGGTGGATAGGTTTATTTTACAACAAAATGGTGCATTTTGGAGAAGGCAGGGAAAAAATTAAGATAAACTTAAAAGGAATCTTAATACCAAGTTTGCCGTCTCCAGCTATAACTATCTCTGCTTTATTGATCTTTACAATCCCTCCTGCGGATCGTATTCATTCTCCTTGCGCACCAATTCCTCCTCGGAGGGTGTAAAATCATTGCGTATATTAAATGTGCGGCGTATCTCCTCCGGCGAAAGTCCCTTAATCATATTGGCTACCGTCTTGCAGGCCATATCCAATAATTCTTTCATGTCCAAATAATTGGCAGCCATTATTAGTTCAAAGAGTGTGCCTTGATCCACCTGTAGAAATTCCATATCCCAAGCACTTAATATGTGAACTGCGGGCACTTCCTCATTCTCCTGCGGCTGCTTATCTTCCTTGTGATGTTCGGCCCAGATGAGTATCTTGCCTAGTATAAGCGAATTCACATTGGGTAATGGTATTATAGTATTTGCTTCATCCTCCAAGCTGCAATTCTCCAACAATGTTTTGATGGTGCTCGAACATTTGGCGGTTTGCTCATCGCAATGAAACATTTCACCATCCGATGACTGCAATGTGATGAGCGGCATTTTTTGGAAAAATATTCTGAGTATAAGATATTTCAGAGAAATTGGAATAATTTGAAAAGTTCTGTAGCCGAAATGAAAACTTTTCAAACTGAATGGAGGTGACAAATGAACATAGGGGGCAAAAGGGGGAAATATTTTAAGCAACAAAAGCAAAGCCTACCAAGGGATTTTCAAAGTATAGGAGGATAAATCAAGAAGTTCCCCTGTTAGCCATGAAGATGTAAGTTTATATCAAATAAAATTATGCCAAAGTGTCCTGCACTATTTTAAGCTCTCCCAAAAATCAAGGAATTTTTTAACAAGGCTGTAAAGGGGACTAGAACTGAACGCCTCAAAATCGTGCTCTCAGCAACTAGATAACTTTCGAAGAAAGGGAAGTTTATAAAAGGATTGACTTTTTATTATAATGTTAACTTTTTTCTTTTCTCTTTGAATTTAGCTAACAATTTCTTATAGCTTAAAGATTGTAAAACTAAAACAATTAAGCCACACCAGAGACACTTCACCACATGTAGCTAGCTGGAAAAGCTTTAAAATTTTCCTTTTCCCCCACCTGCTAAGGTAAGCTTTATCCAGTTGCTGCCTGTCCTGTTTTGTGATAGTTGGCTCTGTGCTTAAATTTTTTTGTGATAAAGGTTCAATTACTTAGTAGAACAGGCGCGCCAGGACGCCACAAAAAAGAAAGTTGTAGCATACTTTTGGGCAGCCGCTGCGGGCAAGGACTCTGGCATTGATTTACTCTGACAACCGCAACTATGGCAATTCATTTTGGCTTTTTTTTGTGTGTGTGTGTGGAATTTGCAGCTGGCGCTATGCCTGAGCTTTGGTCCCCTCATCGATTTCACTAAGTTGTCGTATCTGGATAACTGACCGAGTGACAATCTCAAGGACATTTGGCTAACCAGCAGCAAAAAAAAAAACGTCGAACAGCCAAGCCCAATAAACACAAAGTTTCAACAACAGACGCATATGTGGGTCCTGCTTCTTGCCTGCATATGTCCTTACACACATTAGACAGGGGATTTATGTCTTTGTGATGAGAAAGAGAAAAACGTTTCAGTTTTTTTTGTTGGCTTTCAACAGTTACCTTTTTGATGTCAACGAACAGAACAGGGATGGCAGATCTTAGATTTGTTTGAAAAGTAATTTGTTAAAAGCCACAAGCAAAAAAAAAACAACAAATCTAATGAACAAAATGCCGCCTGTCAATAAAATACACAAAAATAAACAATTAACCTCACGGACAAAATGACAAATTAAGTGAGTGCTGAAGCCTCGAGTACTAAAACAATAACAATTGCCTTTTCCCTTTTGGCCTGGGGAGCAATAAAATGCCAAAGTGCCTGACTGTAAACGTCAAATGTCAATAAATTAAATTGTGTTCGGATTTTGTACTGGATCAACATTATTGCATTTAGTGTCATATGTTGGACATTTGTTTTCATTATTTGGGAATGTGGCCTCTGGGATCAGTTTCGGGCCATAAATTTGGCTAAGTAAACTTTTATCTTCATTTCATATTTTAATCAGTTTTGCCACTCTTCCTGCTACACTTGACAACAAACTAATTGAAGTTATTGTTTTGTGATACACATTGTTATCGTTCTTCCTCAAGCATTTCCGTTTATTTTGTTGCCCAAACAAAAAACAAAAAGAACAACATTTAACAAAACAAAAGAAAGGACCCAAGCTAGGCAGGAAAAACAATATCAATTCAAGTTGAAATTACGAGCTACAATTGTTTTCTTGCCCTGGCCACTTTTGTTAGTTTCCGTTCACGCCATCAAAGTGTAGACAGCGAACCACCCACCGACCCACCCACCCACCTGCAACCGCCCGCACAACACAAAGAATCGAAAAACTTTTAAGTACTTAAATGTGTAGAAATGGAGTTTCCTTCTTCAGTGCTAAACATGTTTACGGTTTTACTTTTTGGTCGCTTCATTTGACAGTTTCACATTCCCGGCCAGCATTTTGTTTTCTTTTCTTTCGCCTGAACTTTTGCCTTAAAGTTGGCAAATAATTTATTGCTTGTTCCCGAGTTGTTTTCCAATTTGTTGTGCAAGTTCTTCTTTCTTTTTTTTGCTTGTTCGCTTGGCTGAGAGCGGCAACATTTGATTTCAGATAAGTTTGCCAGGGAAATCGAAAGCGAAATCGAAATCTGCATAAGCGATGCAGTTTCAAATTGCCAACGGCAATAAAACGAGACGCTGTTGTTGTTGACAACAACAAAGATCAAAAGGCGGAATGCCAGCACATCCTGCTGCTTAGTATGTGTGCATCTGCCACGAGTCATTGTCAACATCCTTCAAAGTTTCGCCAGAGCAAACAAATAAATGTGCAAAAAGCAATGCAGATGCTGGGGAAATAGATATAAAGTCATGCAGACGAAGAATTTGGGGAATTTCGCGAATGGATTTATGTAGTAAAGTTTTGCGCAAACTGTGAATGTTTCAGTCATATGTGAGGGAATAAAAGTTGAGTAAGTGGCAACATGGGAACAGAGAAGAGAGTTTAGAACATAAATAAAACGGGATTTTTGTTAGCAAAAAGCCAACCTAAATGATATACAGAGAGATCCAAAATATTACATTAAAAAGATGCATAACTTAAAAGTTTAAAAAAATACCTGAAAGTTTCAAGAGCTTCACCATATTCAAGAAATTCCAAAAATTTGTAGAACTTAAAAAAATACCAAAAATTAAATTTAAAAAGAAACCACAAAAATCCACAAATTCTTAAAAAATATCAAGAGTTTCAAAAACTACCAAAAAAAAATATGTTAGCAATCCAAAACTATCAAGGACGTATTCTGCTTTCCATAAAGGTGGGGACAAAAATAGCCTAAAAAATTATTTACGTATACGTAATATGTAATTCGTATTTTAGAAAAAAAAAACACAAAATTTCCAAAATATTCCAAAAATTCCGTTCACCAAAAAAATTATAAATTCCAAAAATGTCAAATTATTAAATGCACAATAGTTTTAAAATAGCCAAGTTAATGTATTTTTTGTGTAAGAATCAATGGTAAATGTACAGAAATTAAAGGTTTAAGGTTTTTGTGCTTAGGTTATGACTAAAATCTTCGGCTCAAGTTTTACACAATTAAAAGATGAAGAAAAAATCAAGGTTTTTAACTGTACTAAACAGGTTCACTTCTTCTTTTTTTTTAATGTGAATCAAATTGCTTAATTCTAAAATTATTTAGTTGTTCATTGTTAAGTTGTTCAGTTCTTCAGTTGCTCTGATGTGCAGTTCATAAATTGTTCAATTGTGCAGTTGCTCAGTTGCTGAATTGCCCTGTTGTTCAGTGGAATCGTCAACTATTATCAAGACTTGGTAACCTTTGGCTATCATATAAAACAATTAAGAGGCTGGTCTAGCCGGCTGTTTTTCAGGGGTTGTTAAGAATTCTTGTGAGTAAAGCAAAATAACTCTAAATATACTTTGAAAGTCTTCGGTAAGGTCCTTTATAGTTTTACCGAATCAAACGCATTTTTAAGACAGATCGATTGGAGCCAAAAGTTGCTCAAAGAGTTCCACAGAAAAAGTCACTGGTAATACACCTAGAAATTTTTAAACTTGTGTCTTCTGTAAGCATCACCTTATACTCGGATTTTTAAAATAAAACCTAGATTCGCGTTCTATGGGTACTTTTGTACAAGCAACAAACAGTAACAACAGTTTAAAGTGGATTGTAAGTAGTTAAAAATAAAATTCTACTAAATTCAGAATATTCGGACAGGGTCATTGGGAACTCAATTTCATTCATTCATTCAAATTCAATTTCAATCATTTGTTGTAATGAACTGAATGAAGAGTCACTGAACAATAGTTACTGAGCAAAAGTATCTGAAAAACAGTCACAGAACAAAAAAGAACAATTGAAAAATAACATGTTCACTTGTTCAGTTTAGTAAGCAAATCATTTAGGTTCACTTACTCAAGAACAACCCACCACCAGTTTAAAATAAAAACATATATACATATATATTTTGAATTTATTTATTTTTGTTTACTCAAACGTAAGATTTCATTTATTTCAAACCTAAATAAATAACACATATGTTTTCGAGTAATTGTTGGTCAATTCTACTTCTTTGAGTAGACAAAATAAAAAGCCCGTTCATCTGTAACATATATATGTTTTACCAAAGTTAACAGTTTTTTTCGAAACAGGTTAAAATATTTTTTCATAAAAGGATCGGTCAAAAATTAGCTTCGCAGTTAAAAGAAGACAAGTCGAAACTCCCGGTTCAAAACAGGTTTACAACCTTGATTTAGTTGCTGCTTGGCGTGCGTTCCTGTTCTTGATAAGCTGCTCTTGCTGTCTTAAATGAGGATCTCATCTTCTTTAATCCTCATAAGAGTATTGTATTACCAAAGAATATGCAATACCTAGCAGATACATCTTACAAAAAAATTGTTGAATTTCAAGTTGGTTTTTCTTGAAGCGGTAGACAGCGGAAAAAAAGGGTTATCTCGCTGATTTCTCATCTTATGCGTCGGCTCGAGTGCTTTATCCCAGTTGATGTTGGGGTTTTGTTTCAAAATGGTATTACTTTGCGGTTTCGTGCGGGCGTGCCATTTTTAAATAACGTACAATTTTTGATTCAGAGTTTCGTTCATAATAAAAAAAAAGATTTTTGGGAAGGGCCAGCGCCTGTTTTGTCGAGGTGCCTTTCTCGAAACCAGTAATATTCTTTTCTAGAGGAGTCCTAGGTTGTGCTGTGGGGCGGTGGTAGGGGTTTTTATTGGATTTTTCTTTGCTTGCTTATTATTTTCTTGAACCTTCCCTTTTTATTCCCTTCAAATCATTTTCATAAATTCGAAATAGTATTGCAGATATTGCCAATTAAGTGGAGCAATGATCTTGCTAAAGTGAGTATATAAATAAAAGCTATTTTTATTGATGAACAAAATCTTCTCAAAGTTTTTGCCTAGTAGGCGAGTACGTCTTTCTTTCAGTATTCTACTTGATGTAAAAAACAAACAGTCGTTTCGTTGTTAATTTGTGCGGCCTGTGGCCTCTTAAGAAATTGTGTATTGGCAAACAATTTTGATCTTAAATTTCGAAGATTTCAAAAACTTTCATGACGATCATGACTTCATATTTATAATTCGTTTCGCGCCCATTTCTTATTTAAAGTAATCTGAGATAGATCTAACATCTTAAGCATAACCATTTGAACATTAACCTTATAAAAATGCATTCTAAAAGCTATAAGTTCCACCTAAAAAATATAGCCTTGATACCTATAAAACCAATTACTAAAAAAGTTGCATATTTTTATTTATTTTTTTAATTTTTCTCAGTGTTGGGCAACACTTTTCCTTGCGTTGTCTCTGGCTTTTGTGTGCCGCTTGATTTGGTTCTGCTCTCGCTTGGCTCCACGGGTGGTGCTAATAATGGCGCCTTTTCGTGGCCCTCCCCTGCTACCATTTACCCCCCTGCCACCCAACACACTTTTCTTTTCTTTAGCCTGCTGGCTTAACTCAATACGCTTGGGCGTTGGCTCTGTTGGGTTTTTTGTATTGTTCTCGGATTGCAGCTCAGCAAATTCTGCCTACCAAAATGGAAATTGTTTTCATTTCGTAGAGAACATTCCTAATGTGAATTTCCACTGGCCCCCCCGCACTTGGCGTGTGTTTAACAATGCAACTGACACGAAAACCTGCAACGGAGCGCGGTCTCTAGTCTGCCGGCAAACCCGACCTCCAAACGTGGCGCGTCCCTTTTCCAGTTGGTTTATTTTAGTAAACGCATCTGACTTTGACTTTTCTGTAGCCGCCTGCCTGACGTTGTTGAATGTAAATGTTGCCTGAATGCAGCCGCCACAGCCGCATTGTTGGCTTTGGCTGTTGCACATGTTGCCATAACTTAACAGCTTAACAAACTTGTCGAGCAGCCACCACAAAAAAAAAGAAAATAACAAAAAAAAACGCCACCCGGCTGAAGTGGCTGTCCCACTTGGCGTATGCGTAACATTTAAGCCACAAGCGTGGGCCAAGTCTATTTTGTGTGCAATAAAAACATTGCGCGCTTTCCAGTTAATCCGAGAAGTAGACGGCAAGTCGAAAAGTCATAGACAACCAAAAAGTTTGCAAGGCGCGAAATCAACGGCTCATTATGACCCCAGCCAAGAAAAATTCTTAGAAAAAAAAAAAACTTTTGGCACGAATTGTTTGCCAACTTTTTCGTTATTGCGCGCCAGCAATAATAATCATCAGACAGCCGCGAAAGAATAAGAGAGAGAGAGAGTGGGAATGCCAGGAAAGCAATTAACGAACTAAATCAAAAAAGCATTTTTCAAACAACAAAACACTGGGCGTCTGCGTATGTGCGAGTGCGAGAGCTTGTGGCCAACATAAACATGTCAACAACAACTGCCCCGTGGTTCATTTAGTCATTTAGCCACAAGCCAACTAACCAGGCACCAGGCACCAAGCAGCAGGCGCAAGGCAAACAACAAGTTTAAATTAATTAAATGGAACTCCGTTTTACTGTTTGCTAATTGAACACATATTGCCTTTTTCAAACTGTTTTTCTCCGTTTAATTCTCAATTTAAGAACTATTTTTAATAAAATTTCTAATGGCTAAGTGGATTACCAGTTAAGAAAAACTTTTACAAAAATTGTCATTCATCTTTTATCATGCTAATTAGCAGCAAATCATATTTCACTTTTCTTATCGGCATCTGGCTGGCATCTTTCCATTTGATCATTTAATTATGCCCTAATTAAAATTGACAAAAGCCTTGACCTTTATGGGCCATTTAAAAAAGCGCACACGAATATCTAGAAAACACACAAAAGACGCCAAAACTAGGGACAAAAGGGTCTCTGTTTCTGTTTGGATATTTGTTTTCTTTTTTGTTTTTTGACATTTTTTTTGGTGAAAAGGTCGACGCCATTCATTCGGCCAAGCCTCCTTCAGAGGAGGCTCAAGCATCCCAAGTCTGCCCAAGACGTTGCAGGGCAACGAGTTGGCTGCGTATGCTTTGAATAATTAAACTGGAACATTTCGCTTTCAATTAAGATGTCGACACACTCACCGATTTAAGGACCTGCGACCAGGTACTGCAGGTGCTTGAGGCAAAGCCGAAGGACACGCCGTCCTGTCTGTCTTGGTATTTGCATGTTTTACAGTTGCCGCCTGTGCTGATCCTTTTTGTTGGATTTAATTTGGCAATTTTGCCTTTGAGCCAGTTTTCATGCATAATTAATTGGGTTTCACGCATAAATATAATGGAATTAATTTGACGTTAGTTTTACATCCGCAAAATCAATAAATAAGTTTTCGACCTTGGCGTCGATTTTTTATTGCATGCAAATAGGAATTTGTAAATTCCAATGCACGTCACATGCAGCGACCTTCTCAAGTCAAACAATATCAAAATATAATAATCAAGCGCAAAACAAAAAGAAAGAAAAAAAAAATAATAATACAAGCGGCTTAAGTATCAGCGGGTGGTGACTTTTCTTGTCCTTGTACTGGGGCAAGTTTTTAATAAGTATTTTTTTCGTTATTTGAATGCCACTTCATTTGAGGGGGCAGGGGGCTAAGCCTGCATAAGCTGCAAGCTGAAAGACAGACAGACAGACAGCCAACCAAAGCCAAAGAATGGACTGGGCCTAAATCGGTATCCTAGTCAATGATGTTGCAGGCCGCAACATGATTTTAATTAAATGTCAGTAGCCTTAACAGCAACGTACAACTTGCGGCAACTTTGTGTAATTAAACACACATGCACACACACAGACACACTCTCAGCTAGGCATTAAAAAATTCCCACACAACCGCCTCAATGACTGCGAGGGCACTTACAAAAGTTGCCAAAGAATTTTCCTTTTTTCTTAACCTAACAACTGTCAAATTGCACACATACCCACAGGCTTATTATAAGAAATTCTTTAAATAAAAATAAAAATTACAAAAATATAAGAAAGAGAAAATCTGAAATAGATTTTTGATTTAAAATGTAAGTGTAGGAAGTGCCCTTAGCTACATAAATCACATAAATATGTGTGCTGCCTAAGAACGCATTTAACTCACACTTTTACATTTTTTTTTTTAAACAGAGTGAAAGCGAAAGGATAATAAGCTGCTTACAACATACTGCATAGCTTAAGATGAATCTCACGTTGACATTCCTGCTGCCTCGTTTTGGCTTAAGAATTCTTCTGCTTAACTATAATCCGCAATGAAGTTCTATTTCGCATCAGCCTTATTCTTATAACTGCGTTTTTTTTTCTAAAGAAATGTTGTTGTATATTTGTGTTGAAGAATGAGATATCAGCTGGTGGACTTGGGTAAACTTAACATTTGTTCAGCCTGTTTTCCAAGGAACACTTGTGGCTACCTATTCCGATGATGTTCTGTGCCTAAAACAAGTCAGCTGACATTCGGCAATATCCAACTGGATTTTTGAACATTGACAAGTTCTTCGCATAAAGCATTGTGGCAGCTGTTAGAAATCAAGTGCACGTCTAACATAAGGGGCAGCTGGACCATGTCTAAAAATAAAGCCACCGAAGCGGCAAATCGCTAAGAAAATAGTAGCGCTAAACAATATGCATGCAATTTTTGTAAAATTATGACTAGTCAAAGTAAAAAATATGTGCATTCAAAATTTTTTCCTTCATATCATAAATGTGAAAAACATTTAATTTAAATTACGCATCCGCCATGTGGTCCACTATGAGCGGTAAGTGTAGTCGTGTTCGGTTCGTTCCAGAATTTTAAACAATGTTATGCCTGCTTTTATTAGGAAATATATCAACTTTCAGTTGGATAAATGAATTTTTCGAATTTATGAAAATTGTTTGCTTATTAATCCCAGTGTTAAATGGTGAGAAAAGTCAACACGAGACGCCACATGTTAAGCTCAACAGTGGTCACTATTTCGTAACTAAGCATCAATCTTGATAGGAGATTTACAGCGAAGCCATTAATTTTCCAAACTTCGCTGGACTGGCAACTTCTTTCTAGCAGCAGTGTCTTCTTCGGTTGCCACATAAGATACAGTCTATGGCACCAATCTAAAACGGAAGCACACCAGTTCAGAACCGAACTCCGAAGAAACCCATTCGGTTCGGGTTTTTTGGGTCCCTTGAACCAATTCAAATGTTAAGACCATAAACATAAAAATGGCATTTCTGGAAAAGACAAGGACGTATAAAGGATGAAAATACAGATTATTTTTTGTTTTGCTATTGATTGTTGTATCCAATAGCTTGGTTTATTGAACGCAAGTATCTACTATTTGAAATTCGCATAAATTCGAATTCTAAAAATAGAAGACAGATGGATAGATAGGTGAATAAGCTATGAACCAAGGTTTAAACTCAAACCATAGGTTGGAAAAGTTAAGGAACCGATCCACAAACCAAACCTTATAACCTTTTCTGTATGCATAACTTCAAAGGTTTGCAGCCATAATTTCTAGAAATAATTTGTATACCCTTCTTGAGGGTAACGTCTTCGACCTGAGTTGATATAGTAATGTCCGTCTGGCCGACTGTCCTTCGGCGGTTTCTATGCTATCTTCTTTAACAGTTTTTAAGCTAAAAGCATTTGGCAGCCGATCTCGATGTAAAACAGTCTGCTGAGTTCGCAAAAGAAGACCACAAAGTTCGAGAAATCGTGAAAAAGTTCGATGATCCCTATACATCACCAAACATTGCTCCTGTCTCTGGTCTCTGCAGTACAATATCAGGACCGTATTGAATCTGTTCAGAAGCAATTTCTGATCTTTGCCCATCGTGGCCTTAACTGGGATTCCAGCAGTCATCTTCCTAATTACGAACAGAGATTACGTTTAATAAACCTTCCTTCTCTTAAGACTCGTAGAATTTGTCAAGCTGTGGTATTTATTTATTTATTATTTAGCTGGAGAAACTAACTTCGTTGCCCTGTTTTGCCTAATAAATTTATGAGTGCCTTCTAGAGTGACTTGAAACTTTATCCCTATATACCTTTCAAAGCGCCAAATGAACTATGCTCACCAGAACCCCTTCCGTAATATTTTTTTTAAGAAATCTTTTTTTTTTATTATTTTTTTTGCTGGTCATCGAATGCACATCTATTAAAATCATAAAGCTCTAAATTTCATTCAAATCGATTGAATAATACCGCAGTTATTGGCATTTAACGAACCCTCTAAAAATTATTGAACTCAGGGACAGTTTTACAGTGGGATCAGTTGCCAAATGCTCGGTATCGCAAAATTTTTTTATTTTTGATTCATTTGAGCCTGACCAAATTCACATTCAATAATACTGGCTTTGCCATAATATCTACTTCAACTACAGAAAAAAGTGAAGTTCGAGCAAAAGTTCTTAAATCACAGGTCACTGAAAAGTGAAACCAAAAAGGCGTATTTTAATTTGTATAAATTTGTGTGCAGTCCCTCGTCTAACATAATGTTTGCACTCTCGTCTGTAAGTTGTTTTTCCTACTAACATACAGATAGGTAAAAGAGAATGTACTTACCGACTTACTTACTCTTTTGCTTTCATTCAGCTCTAAAAGTGACTGTCTGGTCCAGAGTAGGTTGGTGTTCAGTGTTCACCCCTTTTTTTTCTGACAGCACTTAAGTGTTTGTGAAAGTGTCTTTAACACACTTTGTTCAGGATGGGTAACTGCAACTGTGTAATCATTGCCACATGCTAGAGGAGCAAAAGAAAAATATGTTAAATATATGCAAACATTAGAGTGAAAGGAGCCGGCTAATTAAACAGTGTGAAGGAGTGGGGCCATAAATTACAAAACAAAAAATCAACTGTCAACTTCATGTACTTCATGCTTTTTGCTAGAGCTGCAAAATCAGCAACAAGAACATTATCTTTTGAGCCTGACAGTATGCCAGTGACATGGACAAATGAGCTCGGCAAACACAACTAATTAATGAGCCACGCCCAATTAGCGAGCGAATCACATGAGTATTGATTAAAACCCAAGGCAAATTATGTGATGTTAAAGCGACATTTTAATTAAGAAGTGGAAATCTTGAGCGCAATTTTCTCGTTTACCCATTTTGACGCAGCGAGTGGGGCGAAGGCTCTACATTGTGTAGACAATAGCACTTGAAGCACAGCTTGAAGCTGCATAATGCGCTGCGCCTATAAGTATGCACTTGTTACCATTCCGGCCCGGGCTTACAAAAATAAACTAAGAAACCAGCCAGCCAGGAGCAGCCACTTTCATTGCACTGCTTGAATTTCTGGCTTGCTTATTAAATCAGGATGCCCTGAAATGGACCAAAGGTACCCTCTAATGTTTTATGGATTTTTAATGCAATTTCCTCCCTTGACTGGCATCATAAATTCAATTTCTGCTGCATGGCCACTAATATCCATTTTTTTTTTTGCTCCTCTATTTTTGCAGAATCTTCAAGACAACAGCACGTTCCGTGCAGGAGGATGTCAACTTGCTGCATGCCTCTGTGCTGTCCATGGTCGAATTCGATGATGATATATTTGCAGCCGGTAATTGTTTCGATTGGAACGAACATCCCGCCCAGCCGGGTCTATTCTGTCCCTTTGCCTATCGCCTGCCGCCGCCAAATTTGGGTGCCATTTTTGCCAAAGATCTGGCCATGGAATATCATTATTTGGGCAATACCTCGGAATGGTTCTTTTTGGCACGCAAGAATGCCGAAAAGGTGATAGCACGCAATGAGCAGTATCTGAAGTGTAAGTATATACGCTTGATTTATGTGTAAGGGGGGGAAACTGACATATTTATGATCCTGATAGGAACTTTTTTTTTGCCTTTTGAATATGGCTTTAATCTGCAAGTTCATTACTCAACAGGGACAACAGACGACAAAGGCCTAATTGCGTAGACATTTAAAAAAAAAAAAAAGAAAACCAAAGATGAGGCCACTTTAAATGCAAATTAGTCCTTGCCCATAACTGGACTAATTAGCTGCGATTCTCAAGAACGACAAGCTTGAGAGGACATTAAATGCATTTGCGCTTGATTTATGCTTGGCTGGGGTCAGTGAGGCGTGTAAGCCAATTTAATGCAAGAGTCGCTTCAGTGCCAGCTTATCAACAAAACCCGTAGCATACTTATTGGGGCAGGCAAGCATATTAAATATGCATGTGGGGGGGGGGCTATGCGGCAACATTTTTGAAATAATTTGGCAAATTAAAGGTTACGGTTTCTCCACCCCCCTCCCCCTCTCTGCGTGTCGTGTTCGTTCATGTTGGCATGCAAATTATTTGTTTGCTTGACTATAACTAATACCTAATACTCGTATCATGGCATGCACCACCAGAGCTTTGGCATTTTCATGGAATTTGGTGTAGAACGTCTCCGCCTATGCAATTGCATAGTAAATTGCAGGCGTACGACAAACGGAATCGAAAACAAACAAACATCCACAGACACGAAGAATACGTACCCATGCATACTAATGGCATTTGGGTCTAGGACCAGCTGATTGCAGGCTGGCAAACAAAAGCGCCTGCCGTCAGCCATTTATTTGCCATAGATAAAATTCCATTCTCGTTTGTTTGAGGCTAAAATGGAAAACATCAAAAAAAGGGGAAAGAGAAAAAAAAACTATATGACCACAAAAATTATATTTGTGTTGTCCAAATAATAAACGAAAACCATTCCCTTTGGCAGTGTGTGACATCGAGTCATTTATCTATGCTAACAGGCCAACGGGTCGACCTTGCCCATAAAACTGCTTTCAAAGACGCGACTTGCGCCTTTTACATTTCACTAAACTAGCATGATTTATGATGGGGTTGCTGCAAACATCAAACTAAACTCACTATGGACGTCAAGGCTCAAAAAGTTGAGCAAATTTTTCACATTTTTAAAATGGTAAAATTTAAAAATATACATTGTGAACAATTTCACTGTGCAAGTCGAAAAAAAAAGACATGACCAACTTTAATGGTTTTCCCCTTTTTTTATATTTTCTCATGAGTTTTATGAGAAATTTTTTTTTTCAAGTTTTTCATTTAGTTAAAATTTTTTCTAAATTGTAAAAAATTATATCTGATTCTTGTGAAATCTGAATAAATAGATTTAAATGTCTTCTAATTTACTACATTTACAGATTTTCGATATCATTGCGCATTCAAAAGTTATGGTCCAAAAAGTAAAATAATTGCCACCTTTTTTAGATAAAATTTTTTACAACAAATTATTGAAAATTTCCAAATATTAAGTAAAATCACAATAACATCATTTTTTAATGTCTTCCTTTTATTATCCAGCAATAACTTGATTTCTTATTAAATATTTCCTAATTTAAGGTCATTTTGGTAATTAAAATTATGTAAGAAAATTTTTTATTTATTTTAGATTTTAAGCTATAACTTTTAAATGGGCAATGATATCGAAAAAACTGTGAATGTATTAAATTAGAGGACATTTAAATCTATTTATTTAGATTTTACGAGAATTAAATATCATATATTTGAAATTTACAAAAAAAATTTTAAATTCGTAAAAACTTAAAAAAAAAATGTTGTATGAAACCTTCGTCATAACTGAAAAAAGTAATGATGCAGTTCGATTCCTAAGGCCCGAATTAGGGGGAAAACCGTTCAAGTTGGTCATGTCTTTTTTATTTTTTGAAAAAAACTATCACAGTGTTTTTATTGGGCCAAGAATTTTAAAAGAAAAACTTGTAAGCAGAGCTGCAAACCGGTTTTGAACCGAACCGGTTCGACTTTTCGATTACAGTGAACCGAACCTTGAACCGAACCTCTTTTAAAACAAATAGCAGAACCTGAACCTGTTCCGAACCAAAATTTTCGGTTCGGTTCAACAAAAGTTTCAAGTCCTACTTTTTACAACCCTAAAAATTTTTTTGTCTGATCAAAGAAGAAATATAGACCAACAATTACTAAAATAAATGAAATCGTATGTTCAAGAAAACAAAAATACAGAAATTACCTTGATTTTTTTGTATTTTTAACAAATTAATTGATTTTCTATAAAATTTTGGTAAACCTAGGTTCGAACCAAAACCTTAACGCAAAAACCTTGAACCTCAAATTTGTAAACCTTAACCATTGGTAAATTTGCGTTCGAACCCGCAAATCGAACCTCCGGACATTTTTATTGGGTTTGCAGCCCTGCTTGTAAGAATGATTTTGGAAATGCTGAACCTTTTTAAGCTTGGTATTAAATAACTGCGAAAAGTCTGCGTAATCTCAGTCGCTTTCGTCCATAGCAAGTGGAAAAGTGCTTGACCAGCTAGTCACGAAATGTATGGGCATTTAAATAACTCACCTTAGCAATTTGTTGTCTGTATACAAAAAATTTGTTAAAAATTTTTATTTTTTGTTGTTTTTTTTAGAATTTTCAAATCGGTACAAAAACATGAAAACATATGAGAATTTATGTAGTGGAATTTTTGGAAAAAAATCGAGAAATCTGTTTATCAAAAAACGCTCAATAACAAGGCAATCGATTTTCTTTCCTTGGTGATTTTTGTGTTTAGCGTGCAAAATACTTAAGAAAAATTTGAGTTAATAAATTGGGGAGAATTTTTTATTATTCAGTCAGAAAAACCGCCTCAACAGCAACTGAATAAAAATTACATTTTTTATTTTTCCCTAAAACTTTAATAAAAATGCCATCATGTGACCGATTTCTGCGTTTGAGGGGTTTTTTGAAAGAAAATTAAATGTTCTTTACTCTCAGACTTAAAACATTAAATTTTTGTTAATTTAAATGCATTTACAAGCATTTAATGTTAAATAAATTATTAGTAAGTAGCTATTTCCCATTTTGCCTAATTGAACTTAAATTATCTTAAATCTTTAAAATATTTGTATTCTCGCTCCCATTGTAGCATCAGCGAATGAGCCAGCCCCAACCGGATAACTAAGTACACAACGTTCGCTGACTTTCAATTTATATGCATTTGCATATTTGCATTCGCCTTTAAAGTTGGCCCCAAAAAAAAAAAAATAAAAAAGAAGGAAACTTTACCCTGACTCGAGCTGGCTACGTCTTGGCCCGCGTGCCTCGTAAATTGCCTCAATGACAGCTTCTGGCCAAAAGGGACTTTATTAAATTTTCAGCATTTTCCAGGCTAAAAAATAAAACCAAAAAAAAAAGGAAAAAACAAACAAAGCAACTACAAGAAGGAAATACAAATTGTGTAAATTTTCACACCGCAACCGCAATTGGCAGGCAATTCATGAGCAATTAATTTGATCATATTTTTGTGGCTTTGCTTTTTATGTGAACGTTTGACTTGTTGGCGGTAAAAAAAAAGAATAACAAATGAGATGACTTTTTTTTCATTACATAATTAATTATGTACGTCAATGCCACATAATACGCAATTAATCCAATAGAATTTTATGGGTAAAGCTTTTATGATAATAGCCGTCAAATAACAAATATAATTGGAAATTGAGAGAGAGCGACAGAGAATTCATTTATAATTAATAGTTAGTAAGTTAATAGGATTTGGTATCAATTGTGCATATTGCATTTTGTATTTAAACAGCTGCAACAACAATGGGTGTTCAAGATTTAAGGCACTTGATACTAAAAGAAGTTGCATTTGGTTTGCCTAGAAAATTGACAGGGAATCTAATTTGTTAATTAATTTTAATGATGACCTTCAAAAAGACTTAAATAAAGTAACAGAATGACAATTAAAGTGAGTAAAAGTTAAGGTAAGGTACACAATGTATTGATGATTCACGCAAATTGTAATGATTGATTAATGATTGGGAGGGGTAAATGCGGTTTTACTGAATAGAGCAATAATTATAAAATTCTTGAAATTTGTCTTAATTATATAAAAGCGAATTAAAATGATTAAAACTTTGGTTTATTCTTATAAAAATGAAAGCTGCAAACACTTGAACTTCTGAAAAAAGTTCGGTCCAGTGTTTCGAACAGTTTCAACAGATTGTTGACCAGTTTTTAAAATGTTTTGATTTAGATATCAAATTTCAGATATGATCAACTGTCAAATAAATTGTCGAACAGGATTATGACCTAAATTTGGCAAGGCGATATTTTAGCAAATCAAAATTTCAATCTTTCTCAATATAGTAAAAAAAGAAATTTTTTTTTTCAAAATTTAATATTTTAAAATTATTTTGATGATAAATCTTTGTTTAGAAAATTATTTATGATCTAAAAAAGTTGATATAATGTCATTTTTTTTAAACCAAACCATTTTTCAAAATAAGTTCCAGTTTTTTGTCCCTTTCAAGAGACTCAAGAAATCTAAGCCGATCCGGCCAGCTTGTGCTTCTCGCTTAATACCTTCTTTTGGTAAGCCCCTCGACTAAGTACAAAGACTCTGTGCAAGTATTTAGCTCGCCAGCTTTAAATCTCTTGAGAACCAGGCTTATCTTTGCTGGTCAATCAACATAAATAATTTATATAGTCGGAAAAGCTGGCTTCTTTATGTCAGGGTATAACATTTTCAGTCAACCAACTCACCCACCCCCTTCTACATTTCGTTTTCATGCGCGTGTGTGGCAAGTAAACCGCAAATATATGTCATAATATTTGCTTTTGGCTTTCCCTCTTGCCACATGGATATATATGGCTGATGCGATCCGTTTTGTACAATGTTATAGTAATATTATTATTATTATTTATTTTTTTTTTTGGTGCTGCTGCTGCTCCTTCTGGCTGGCTACAAGTCACGTGTTTAACATAAAATTTAAATAAAAATCACATACAATATGTAAACAGTTATATATACATACATATATATATATATATGTACTCGTACTTCCTGTGGTTGTCCTTAGAGCCTGCTCGTAGTGGCTGCTCTTTCCATTTTTCCTGATTGTTTGTTGTTGTCGCCGCCGTCTGCGCCGCTGTTGTAATTTCCGTCTGTTAACACAATTTGCAAATTTGCCTTCTGCCTCTTCCCTTTCCCTCTCGCGCACTTACCATTTTTGGGTGGTAGGCCAACTAAATCAGGCAAATCTTTTGAGATAAACTATAACATATACAAGTTCTATGCAAATGGAAAATATTTGGTTTGTTGTTTTCTATTTCAAGTGGCATAAATCGAATTCTATAAATGTATTGCGTGCTGCTCTGTTACATATGATTTGAAAAGCTTAATTTACCCAACTGTAAAAATTATAAAAAAAATTTTAAATTAAGTCAAATGTTAAGAATATAACAAATATTTTATTTGTGATTAGAAAATGAAGGCTACAAAAGAGAATTAGATTTTAGGTTTTGTTTTTTTTAATTGAGAGAAGGGCAGCTGGCATGGCAAAAGTCTAAAATAGATTTGATGTGCCTGCAAGCATAAGGAGTCTTCGTTACTTACATCTGAGCGCTTATACAAACAGACAGGCGGACTTAATCGGCTTTTATTGCTGATCAAGAATATATATACATACATTTACTCAAACTCTTAACACTCTTTGTACCTTTGGCACAGAGTATAAAAATATTTCTTACCGCCGACTTTTCTTAGAATTTCCAAAGATAACTGTACACTAGACCGGACCTTGAAAAGAAATATAGAAAATATTAGATCTCAGCACTTCTAAAGTTTCGTTTAATTGTATAATTAACATATAACAAAAATTGTATTTTAAGTTTTAGCAGGCGCAAGGTAGATCTAAAGTATAGCAAGCTCTAACCGCAACAAAAACGTAAGAGCTATTTTTTCGAAAAAAATTTCTGTTAATGGAAATATGATCAGCAATGTCATTTTCATCTAAAAAAAACACTCTCCTGAAAATTAGTTTTCTATGACGCTTACGTTTTTTTCAGGGTTGTGGCTCGTTTAGTTAAAAATTAGTCATACGTCATGTACACCAGATTAAATTTTTTTGTACATTTCAATCGATGTCTAAATTATTAAATTTAAGTTATTGAATCGAATTTAAAATAAAATCTACGCCAACCGCTAATTAATGAATTAAATATCAAACCAAAGCCAACACTGCGTATGAGTGATAAAACTTAAGAGCCTCCTTGCACTGTTAAAAACTTAATTTTTTGTGCTTCTGTTTTTTTTAATACACACCAAAAAGCAACTTATAGAAAGCTAATAATATCACCTTTAAATACTTAGACTAGGCTGGTCCGGTCCACTGCACTTAGTTTCAGGTCTACTGCACGCCGTATCCAACCAGAGATCTTCACAACGCGGAGTAGTTTAATATATACACTTCTCGCTAAGCGTAGCTATATTTAATAACTTGAACATAACAATTGAACATGTCCTTTTATACCCGCCGCTTAAAGGCTAATTGGACAGCTGCTTAATTCACGCCAATGAACCGAATACGCCTCACGTCCATTCGTGTGGCCTGTAATTAGGCTTAAACAAGCAGCCAAGTGTTAAGTGTGAACATGTCGGGCCCAAGGATTTATTAATTATTTAAATGCACCAGCAACACACAACTATCAATTATCAAGTGGAACAGAATATTTAAACACTTTCAAATGTCTTAATCGAAAATGTATGGGATATTGCATATCAACTTAGCCACCCCAATTTTCTGTTCTGTTGTTTCCAAAAAAATTATTAATAGCTACTTATTAAAATTAATATAAAGAGATGAGAATACCCTTAAATGGTTTTCCCCCATGGTCGATAGATCTCAAGATAATGCAGAAGAGATAGAAATTTTTAAAAAATCATAACTTTTGAACTGTACATCGTTTTAAAGCAATCCAAAGACCTATTTTTACATTTTCACGTTAACTTTTCGAAAAAAATATATTAAACATAGAGCGCTCTGAGGCCGAAGATGAAGACGAAGCTGAATAACAACAAATTTAGTCTTCGTCTTAGGCCGTTTTGATGAAAAAAACCGTGTCAATGTATTCCCACTTCCGTTTTATGTACCGACACGTCAGGGTAGATTTTTACTTATATCTTTGATTCCTCTGCGTCGATTCTTATCATTTTTTCCATAAATATAGTGCTCTTTAATTACTAGCTAAATATATTTGTTTAAAACAAATATGGGAACGAGTGTCTGTATCGGGCAGAGTCTTGCTTTTTAAATCTCTTTAAAAATCCGTCGATGCCTTAAATCTTCAAGTGATTTAAAATTCTTTTTTCGAACGACTAGTTGGAAGGTTTGTGCATCAGATTATGGTCTTACTACAATTACAAATCTCGCAAATAATTTATACCAATTTGAATTCATCGTTTTCCATGATATGAGTTGATAGAATATTTTACGTTCTTGATGATGTCTATTAATATACATTTAAAGTTCAATATAAATTCATATTTCAGAAAATGAAAAATAATAATGGTAATATATAAAAATATTGCTGCGCCTATCATAAGGCTAAACTTGCAACGGCATTACTTAAACACATACCAATCCAAAAGGTTTTGAAATTAGGCAAGGCGAAGTTGTGTTTGGAAAAACAAGAGATCGAAAGTAGAGATGGGTGCGGGACCTAAAATTTCATGCCGTCCCGATCTCAAAGATTTATTCGGGAACTGCGGGAATCCCCTTCCAACTCGAATATTTTCAATTGTAGACTGTTTTTATATCCTTGTAGAGGGTATTGTTAAAATGTGAAGATGTTTGTAACACAAAGAAGGAAGCGTCTTCGACTCTCTCGACTCTTGATCAGAGTGACGAGCTGAGTCGATATAGCCATATCTTATTTATTTTAATAATTGAAACTTAAAAATATATTCTAAGTAACAAAAGGGGTTTTATAGCCAGAGCAACGAAGGCCTTCCTTTATAGAATGCACTCTTGTCGGATCCAGCAGAATCCAACCGCTAGATCAATGGTCTAGATGGTATAACTTCTAAACAACTGGACCGATCGTTCTGAAATTTTTGATGTCGATTAAATAGACCCGGCTGCATATAAATTATTAAGAAATGTCGAAAAAATTGATTTTCTGCATAATAAATAAACATCATCAAAACGCAGTATGCATTTTCTTTAATAAAGTGAAATGAATTTAAAATAGTGGTCAACAAAACTAAAATTGTTTTTTAAAATAATTGCAAAAAATAAGGGCATGATTTCTTCTCAATAAGTTTGAAAAATTTTATTGTAAATACATTTTTCTCAATTTAAAATAAATTTATGAATTAAGATTAAAAATCTTTCGGTTATAAAAAAATGTGTGCAGTTTCTTTTTCCGAACAGTGCATTCAGCAAATAGTTTTGCTTGGCCATAGTTTTATGATTCTCGATTTTTTCTGCTGAATGCTTTGATTACCGATTGGCTCGACTTGAGCAAATACTTAATAGCTTTTATTACTATAACTAAGTTTTATAATATTTCATTAATTTCATATTTCACTGTCCTTTCTCCGAGCGAAATTTATCAGCCAGATTCATTTGATTGAATACCGTTATAATGCTAAAGGCAAATTTTGCCACCGCAATATTACTTTGCACCGATATGGGTAATATAGCGCCAGCTCTAAATTGTATGGGTTTCTGTACTCTATGCAGAAAATAGAGCACTGTTGACTTATATCGTCTATTGGCATCCAACCAGTTGGAGTGAAAGATGCCATACGCCAGGGACTGGCAATCTTCAATCAGTAGCTCACAGTTAATGCAAAATGGAAATGTTTCTACCAGCAGAGCCGTGAGGAAAACAGCATTCGCCAGTGCCAGCCAGATGCCGGAATAGAAATAGAATATATTGATCATAGTTACACCCAAACAGACGCCAATTAGCATGAATTGCGTGAAAATGGAGATTGAACTCATGGGACGCATAATATCGCAGCATCTGCCGAAATGAGTTAATAAATTAATGCATTAAAAATTCACTTAAAAGGCCCCACTTACTCCAGTATAGTCTTGTGATCCTTAATGCATGTAACCAACTGTTCATAGCTCTGCTCCTCGCTCAGTTGGACATTCTCACGCAAATGCTCCACGCGATCCTTAAGTATAGCCAGATGAGCACGAAATAGAAAAGTGAATATAATCGGATAAGAGTCCGACTCCTGCTGCTGAAAGATCACTATAACCATGACAAAGTACTCTATAATCGAGGCTAGCCACAAATGCGCCACGCTACAACGCCAATCTAGCAGCGGATTATACATCTGCCAGGGCGGCGAACCAGATAAGACGGCAGACAAGAATGTTGAGGTACCAAAGGCCAGATACATGCTGCCTATAAAAACGACCATACGATTGCCCGAGGCCACAGCATTATGGAGTATTTCTCGTTGAGTCAATGTCACACAATTTTCATCCAGTCCACCAATTAGTTTTTGTATCTTTCTCATCCGCCAGATTTGGGTGTAGGTAACCAAAGTTTTCACCGTGCTGCCCAATGCATTGAGAAACACTTGCAACGAGGTGAGAAACTCATTTGGTGTGAATTTGTCAAAGTAAAAGAAATAGGTGGCACACACACTCGAGGGCAGATAGACAACTCCCAGCACCAGTGTTGTGCAAGTCCATAGAAAATATAGCCAACTTCGTGGTCCCCCTTGAGTAGGTGGTACCCAGCCCAGCGCCTTCATGGTGCGATGAAAGTAATCAAATGCATCCAACGAGCTTATATGCTCTGTGAGAGGAGCCGGTTTGAGGCGTTTAAAAGTGAGCAACTTCATCTTGCTTGTCCTAACCAGTTGCAAGTAAGCAGCAATCCGCTGAGTAAAGGGTTTTTATATCGCCATGAAAGGGTCAATTATCCTTTATTTTGTTTGCTTTATTTATTATTTATTTTATAAAAGGTGTGAGATTTTTGTCATGTGTTAGGTGAGGTGTTAATAAAACAGACAAAAATAAGCCATTAATAATAGAAAGCCAATGAACGGCTTTAGAGTGCACAAACGTCTGGAGTTGAATAAACGACTGAACTTAAAACTGAATGAAAGGTAGGCTAGCATGTATCAACCGGTGACCTTGATCTTTAAAGAAAACTAGTCAGCTCAACTGTAGCGAATTTGGCAGCTGTCCGATTCCCGTCTATAAACTGAAAACCATTTGACTGCCCTCTAATTAGTCTAAAACAACTAGCCAAGTGATTTTCATAAAACAGCAATCCAACATGCAATTAGCCGCACAGAATTTTGTATCACTTGCAAATGTCTCAATTAAAATTTTCATTAAATTTGCATTGCAAAACTTTGCGCAAATTAAAATCTAGGCTATTAATTTTCTACTTTCTTCTTTGCATATTATAATACAAGTTTTCTTTAAAAGCAAGTGTACTGTTTATTTAGCTATTTCTCCAGCAAACTTTAATGCACCGAAATGGTAGCACACAAACTTCGTTGGGTCATCTCGATCGATATGACGCAAGCTGTAGTCGATTGTGCAATCGTAATTAAATGCTACTCGATTTAAATCATCTCTTGAAGCATTTCTTATTGCGCTTCAACAAAATCAAACAGCCTTCTCATATGAGATCTTACAGATATCATCAATAAAGCTGTTTCATACAAAACGAATGTATACAGAAAAATAAAGGGGAGCTAAAAATTAATGTAATCCCTAATTCGAATTAGAGTTTTAAGTACGAAAGACTTGGAACAAACCCAGAATTCTTTTGTCAATCCGAAAAGGCTCATTTCAATTTCGGATTCTACTTAAAAATTAAGTCTATGAATTTGTGGATAAGTAAATTCGTACTCAAGTCAATCTTTTCGTACTAAGTTTGAGAAATTCAACTTTTTAGATAGTGAGAGATTGAGATTGACTTTTAATAAAATATCTCGGATTTTTTTTTCTGTTTAAAATATATTTTTTCATCTTTTTTTCGAGAAAAATTACACAAAGCAAATATCATCAAAATGCCTTTGTTACAACTCTGCCAACTGGTGGTTGCAATCCCCGCTTAAGGAACTTCCAACAACAAATGTTTGTAGATTTTAAGCAGTATGTATATGTAGTTGGACATAGTTCCAACGCATAGCAAACAAGCGTCAGCTGTAAAGAAAAAAGCCTTTTTAATGCTATTATCCTCCAATCGAGAGATGAAATGGTGGCAGAATTTCACTTTTATAGGAACTACACTGTACACAAAAGTAGTAGAGAATGAATATCACTAACGCGTCCCTAACACCCCAAGGAACTGGACTTGGGGTAGTTGGACCGCGAATGAAAAGGTTCGAATCAATGGGAGAATTTATCAGCATATTTCAGGCAGAAATATTCGCTATCTCCCGATGCGCGGACCTTAATAAAAGGGAAAAAAAGTCCTTAATGGATTAAGCAGCACAAAGATCACCTCTAAATTGGTCTTGGAGACTAAATCGAAACTAAATATATTTGGCAGCAGGAACAACCTGTCTCTACTTTGGATACCAGGCTACAAACATATATCCAGAAATCAAACAATCCAGCACGAAGGGGTGCAGCCACCGCAATGATAGGTCCGCATGCCTACTGCGGCATTGGAGAGCTCCTTAGAAATGAGAAGAATAAGCTTAGAACAACGTACAAAGTACTGATAGGAAATCACAACCATAAAGGGTTCCAAAAATTGATCTAACAAGGGAATAGTACCCTAAGGATACTAACAGGGCTCTGCACAGGTCACTGTAAACTGCGGAGCCTTTAGAATAAATTGGGGATAACTAATACCCAACTTAATATGTGGATACTGCGAAAAAAAGGGGAATCCGCAGAGCACATACTAGCATACTAGCATACATTAGGAACTTAGACCCTAAAAAAAATCTGCTGCTAGGTGAGTTGTTAGCTCAGAGTGGGGGCACGATAGATCATATGAATCTGTCCAAACACAAATACATTTACCATACTCTTGTGCTAAAGAAATAAAAGCGCACAAGCCAAGAGAATGAGATATGCTCGGCTTTGGCTCTCTGGGATGTTCAAGCCAAATATTAAAATATTTGTTGTCCGTTTTTTTGCTAACGCATAGTTTGCTTTCAAGTCGTTAAAGCTCTCCTCCATTGCTTGTCCTAAAGCCAGGCTATTCTTAAATCAAAATGAACAATTATTGATATTTTATTAATGTCTTTAAGTTCTTTGTTTATTCATTAAAACTGCTGCACAAGAACCTAATAGGGTGTGCTTTTATAATGTCATTAGTTGATTCAATGGGTAATGCAATGCAAAACCACAAGGACAAGCAGAGGCAACAAGTTATGTGAGATTCGACATATGTTATGTCTAATGCATAAATAAATACTTAAGGACAGTACAAGTTTGAGTAAATTGTTTGCTTTACACTGTGTGGGAATAAACGTGTAGGAAACAGAATGAATAGGGAAAATGATTGGGTATTCAAAACATTAGGGCGATTCACTAGCTTGTCTAAGTCCAAATCTCAAATTTAAACTAAAAAACGCTTAAGACAAAGAAAAAATAAACAGACAAAAATTAGATGAATATGCGGGGTATTTGTCTTAAAAATCTTGAAATCGTGTAAAATGATCGAGAATTTGAAAAAGTGTTAGAAACATTTGTTTTGTCAAAACAATGAAGACGTCAGATCAGACAGAGTCGTTCCCCCAAATTAAGACTTAAGACAAAGTCAAACCTTATAAAAGTTGACATTGTTTGTTTAGCAGTGTGACGTCGAACTGCTTGTCTTGAAGCTTGCTGAAAGCGATCACATATAGTTCCTATATTCTGCGTTGACTACTTTTCAATTCTGCAATCTTTAATTTATTTTCAGTGGGTCAGAAAAACAGCTGATAAAACAGTGACTTTGTAATTATAATTTAAAATATTCGTAAATTTCAACATTTTATTATTAATTTAGTTCGATTTGTTGTATTCAAATTTCGTTGCTTTATGAATTGCTGATTAATTCGTTTCATTCATTGTGAAACTTCTCACCCAGATTCATTTGATTCAAGACAGTTATAATGCTAAAAGCAAACTTGGCCATGGCCAAATTACTCTGCATGGATATGGGAAAAATGGCACCAGCGGTAAATTGTATAGGCTGTTGTACTCTATGCAAAAAATAGAGCAAAGCTGTCTTATAACGTCTCTCTGCATCCACCCAGTTGGAGTGAAACACTGCATTTGTCAAAGCCAAGCAATCATCAATTAGTAGCTCACAATTCATACAAAATGGAAAGGATTCCAGCAGCAAGGCCGATAGAAAGAAGATGGTTGCCAATATTGTCCAGATGCTAGAGAAGAAATAGAACAAATTGATCATGGCCACGCCCAGGACGACGCCTATGGAAAAGAATTGTGCAAAAATGGTGGCCGAAGTTAAGGGACGCATTATGTCACAGCATCTGTTAAAAAAAGTTGATTACTTAAACTACTCAAATCCCTTTTATAACCAACTCACTCTAGTATAGTTCTATGATCCTTGATGCAACCAATCAACTGCTCATAATTTTCCTCCGGACTTAGTTTAGGATTGCCGCGTAAGTTCTCCACGCGATCCTTAAGTATGGTCAAATGACCACGAAATAGCATGGTAAACACTATAGGATTTGTGTCCGCCTGTTGTTGCAGAATAACCATGATGCTCATAACAAACCACTCAAAAATGGAGGCCAACCAAAGATGGCCTACGCCATTACGCCAGTCACACAAAGGATTATACAGCTGCCAGGGTGGCGAACCGGCAAAGACCGAAGTCACAAATGTTACGGTGGTAAAGGTTATATAAACCGATGAATAGATCACCACCATACGATTGACATTGGCCACCGTGCGATGAAGTATCTCACGTTGTGTCGGTGTCACACAATGCTCATCCAGTGGACCAAACATTCCATTCATTTTCCTCAAACGCCAGACCTGCGTAAATGTAATACATCCTTTGGCCGTGCCCGCAAATGTATTGAGAAACACCTGCAACGAGGTGAGAAACTCATTTGGGGTAAATTTGTCAAAGTAAAAGTAATAGGTGGCAAACAGCCCGAAAGGCAAGTAGAAAAATCCCAGAAAATTGGTGGTAAAAGTCCAGATGAAGTACAGATAACGTTGAAGTCCCTGCTTGGGCGGTACCCAGCCAATTAGCTTCATTACGCGATAGAAGTAGATACAAGCATCCTGCGAGGTTACATGCTCCGTGAGTGGGGCTGGCTTAAGACGCTCGAAAGTAAAAATTTTCATCTTGCTCGACGACCAAACGTTTGTTAGTGAAAGGAAAATCATAGGACCAGGGCTTTTTATATTCAATTCCTTGATTTGTTTTTAATGTCATGTAATTTTTCATTTATTTATGGGGACAACTGCAACTGGTGTTTGCATTTATAAAGTCATTAGCTGATTCCTAGGTTAGGCAATGCAAAACTAAAAGGTTGGGCATTGGGAAAAAAGTTGTGCAAAATGTAGAAAATGTAGAAAAAAATGTTATTGCATATTTTATTACTGGGCCCATTCAGCAGATAATTTCGATTGGCGATTCATGATTTACGATCTACGATTACTAAAGCGACTCTGCTGAAAGGCATTGATTGCAGGCTTTAAGCGATTTAGTGGCTTTAGTACTTTTTATCAGAAACATGCTCAGTGAGCATTTCTCACACTAAAGGTGATGGATTACATGGTCAGCACAATGTAATGATATTCAGTGCAATCATGATTGGCACTGACATCTTGTAATCACTGTAACGATGTGGGGCTGTCGGGTGCTTACTGATATCAGTTAGATGTTGTGCTGGCGAAAATCATGGTATATTTTGCATTTTCTGTTAATTAATTATTAATAATATTTGAGCATTAAAAAATTTAGAAGAATTTCCCTGCCTGTGGGTCGCCCGCTCCAGCGAGGCAAAAGATTTGCGGAAGCGCACATTGTTCAAGCCGGAAAGTAGGCAACAGAATGTCTCGCAACATTCTGTTAGCAACAAATGAAGCTCACCACAGCAACATGGCAGCGGTTTTTAAAAATTGGCTATTGCAACCCAAAACTGGTGCCAAGAGCTGTAAAGCTGATCTTCTGTAAAATAATAATAAGGTACCTGACAAAACTACACTTCGAATCACTGAAAATGTACTGACTGTATAATAAAGTTTTCAAAACAGAAGACTGACGTATTTATGACGACGAGAGAGACTGATGCGACAGGCACAAAATCATTACAATGAGCTGACCATGTAATCACACCTTAAGCATTGCTCCTCCGTTTAGCAGGTACCCTTCCATTGCCTTCCTTTCAATGTTGTTCTTGCTTTTTCGCAATGTATGCCCTATCCTGCTCCACTTCATTCTGCTTATTGTTATGTCGACCCTCTCTATCCCTTTTAGGAATCGTGTCTGCACATCGATTTCGGTAACTCCATTCACCGCAAATACGCTGCTAAGATAATTAAAATGCTCAACTTGTTAGATAGGCTGTCCATCCAATACCAACTCCTGGGATTGTTCGGAACGAATGCTGAGATATTTAGTTTTGGCTGTGTAAATATTAAGGCCCGACAATTTGGCTGATCTTTCAAATTTGGAAAGCATATTTATCAGGTCAGATAAATTCCATGCTTAGTAGTAACATTTTAAACGATCTTTTACTTTCACAACTTTAAGGAATCCCTTCCGATCACATTCGCTTTATTGAGACTAACCAAACGGATGGATTCTTTATTTTTCTCTTTCAGTGTTTCATACCAACTCCCCTAATCTATCACTATTGCCTTTATTTATATATTTAGTTGTAACTGTGTCGGTAAGATAAAGTTTTAATCAAATAAACAAAAATTAAAAAAACACATAAAATAATAGTCAATAATTAAACAATTCTGTCTAATTTTAAATTACCAATTTATTAGTAGTAACTTGACTTTATTTTCTACAATTTTTAATAATCACTTCACGACTCCAAATCGACTCTGCCCTGACGAAACTTTTCGCCCAAATTCATTTGTCTAATGACAGTTATAATGCTAAAGGCAAACTTGGCCATGGCCAGATTACTTTGCATAGATATGGGAAATATGGCCCCTGCAGTAAATTGTATGGGCTGTTGCACTCTATTCAAAAAATAAAGTACAGTCGACTTATAACGTCTATCCGCATCCAACCATTTGGAATAAAAGAGAGCATTCGTCAGGGCCATACAGTCATCTATGAGAAGCTCACAATTCATGCAAAATGGAAATGATTCCAAAACCAAAGCCGAGAGAAAGAATATAGTTGCCATAACCGTCCACATGTCGGAGTAGAAAAAGAACATATTAATCATGGCCACGCCCATGACGACGCCTATGGAAAAGAATTGTGCAAAGATGGTTATGGTAGTCAGAGGTCGCATAATGTCACAGCATCTGTTAAAAATATTTTAAGTTATTTTCTTTAGAAAATGTTTAAACCAAACTCACTCCAGTATGATCTTGTGATCCTTGATGACACTAACCAGCTCTTCATAGTTCTCCTCCGGGCTCATTTTGGGATTAGTGCGCAAATTTTCAACACGATCCTTTAAAACAGCCAAATGACCACGAAATAGCATGGTGAATACAATGGGATAAGTGTCCGCCTGTTGTTGTAGAATAACCATGATGCTCATTACAAACCACTCAAAAATGGAGGCCAGCCAAAGATGGCCTAAGCCATTTCGCCAATCACACAGAGGATTATACAGCTGCCAGGGTGGCGAACCGGCACGGACCGCAGTTAACAACGTTACGGTGGTAAAGGTTATATACACTGAGGAATAGATCACCACCATACGATTTATGTTGGCAATCGTGCGATGAAGTTTTTCGCGTTGCGTTGGTGTCACACAATGCTCATCCAGCTGGGCTATAACTTCATTCATCTTTCTCATACGCCAGGTTTGTGTAAATGTAAAACATCCTTTGGCCGAGCCAGCAAATGAATTGAGATACACCTGCAGCGAGGTGAGAAACTCATTTATGGTAAATTGGTCAAAGTAATAATAATAAGTGGCAAACAGAGCGCACGGCATGTAGATAAATCCCAGAAAATTGGTGGTAAATGTCCAGATGAAGTATAGATAACGTTGAGGACCCTTCTCGGGTGGTGACCAGCCCATTATCTTCATACAGCGATAGAAGTAGACACAACCATCCATTGAAGTCATGCGCTCGCTAAGTGGAGCTGGTTTTAGATATTTAAATGACAATAGCTTCATCATGCTGGTCCCGTTCAATTGCTAATGCAGCTAAGTTTAGCTACGGAAATGCTTTTTATATCAAAATGAATAGGTCAAACTTACTTAATTGATTTCAATGACTGGCAATGAAGGTCTTATTTATTATTAATATTAATTAATTTTGGGAAATAAAAAAATAACGAAGGTGCTGTGAGATTATTGTCATATGGTGGGTGATGATTCCAACCTAGATATTTTAAAGTTGATACTGGTAAATTCATCAAGAACGCGCAGCCTAAACGGTAAAAGTTAGCTAGCTATAATTTGCATACACAAAAAAAAAATAGATCGATTTTTTATTATCAATTTTCATTTAAGCATTTTTAGGGTTACACTATTTAAAAATCAAACTAATAAAAAGACTAGTGCATTAATGCACAGCTGATCTTGGAGAAAAAAAAAAAAAAAAAAAAAGAAAAAAAAAAAAATTAAGCATTTTATTCCAAATCTAAATCATTTAATTTGAAAAATGTAATGAAATGATAAATTATAAAATACAATATTACTGTGGGAGACAAATATCACACACGTAATGTTCTAATGCTTTGTAAAACCTGGTCTGGCTTAGTGTTGCATTTACGTAGTATATCTGTATGTTTCGAAGTTTAAGTTTTATAAGAAAGTCATCAAGATTTTTGTAACATTCTAAATTCGAGTCAGATTGATTACACAAATTAATATCACAGAAACTTTTCACCAATCTGTATTTTGTTCCAAAATTTTCATCAAAAGAAAATGTGCTAGACGATGACTTGCATACTCAATCAACGTTCTTGTTATATATATTTCATGTGTAAGTTTTAAGGTATAGAACTGGCCATCCTCCAGTCCCGGCTCAATTAAAGAACCCTTTTTAGAAGAACCTGTGAAGACTTTCAACTTCTTCGAAACAGGAGTAGCCCCTTACTCGTGCTGCTCCGAATAGATTGTCGGTAAGAGCAAAATCTGTAAACCTATACTTCCTCAATAAAGTTTACATATTTCGAGGGCACACGTAGAAGGTGCGACTAATAGATCAAAAGAGGCAGTGTGAGATTACTAACAGCTAACATAGGCACTTTCAAATTTAGATTTTTCCTGACTGACTGACTGAGACTGAGAGTTAAATAAATTATAATAAATTAAAGATTTTTCACATTATTTAAATTATAAAATTTTTGTTACCAATTTCGAAACATGTCGAAGTTCAAGGTCAAATATTCTGATGATTTCACCAAAACTATTTACAATTTTCTGTTTATGTGTCCTTGGGCGCTGGTTTCAGTCCAAAGCCTTATCGATTTCAATTCGCTCTTATTAACCATGGAAAATGCTTCCAATTTCATACAATTCCCCTTTACGTTTTTCCTCCTCGTTGCAGCCTTTCATCTTTACTCAAACCGCACCGAGGAGCGCATTGAGGTCGATACGTTGGCTGTGAAGTATGAGGATGGCAGATGGTCAAAACCATATTACGATTGCGGTGGTGGCAATATCTGGATGTTAACCTACACGGTGCCATTCTTTGGCTATGAGAATGGCAGCTATCATTTCAAGTGAGTAAAGAGCAAAACAATGGGCGTGTTCTATAAATAAATCTCACACAGAAATTGTAAGAAAAGAAAATTGCAATCGGTTGCACTTTTCACAGTGGGACGCTGCCCCTGCTGCCTGCTGTCAGCGGCAGAGAAGAGCAGGAATGACAAAATCTGTAAGGCAGCAGCAGCAACTTTTTGACTTTTGTCTATCGGTTTGGTGGGTAAAGAGCAATAGTAATTGAATAGCTGAATGGCTGCTCTTAGCCTGGGCACGTGCCAAGGGAAAAACTGTTAGCGCATTTTGATCACGCACCGGCAAACGGAATACTTTAAAAAACACACAACATTCTTATGAAACTTTATGGCATGCCTTCCGCTGTCTCTTTTTCCTATGTTACGATTTCAATTTTTTTTTCCCCTTTTTGGACATAGTTTTTTTGCCTTTTTGAAAAACGAAAAACTTTTTCAATTGAATATTGAGGCGAAAAAAGTTGGCAAGCAAAAGAGGAAAAGGAAACGTTAAGAAAGCAGCAGAAGCAGTGAAAAACAAGTTACATAGTTTGATGAAAATTTCATTGATGTTGCTTTATGGCGCGTGGCCAAATCAATAAATTAAAAAAAAATAAAGGAACTGCACTTTGGGCATATTTAATTAATTCACTGGGTGTTTAGAGGGGGAGAGCCATTTCATTAAAATTGTTTAATCAACTGTGCGTGTCAGACGATTTATTAGAAATATTTTTCTAAGTCGCTTAGCAAGCCCAAAACAGCAAGGCAGAAAACAGGTTGTCCGAACTGAGACTGTTATTCAATAACTAAATTGAACTAAAGAATTAAATAGCCAAAACCTGCTTGAAAAAAAAAAAATTTAAAAATTAATAAAAACAAAATTTGAACATTTAAATATGGAGCTCATATCTTCAAGATAAATATTTATATTAACCCTCAAATGTTGAATTTTTTATTGTGCTAAAAAAATCACTTTAAGCCAGGGACTGAAAATAACAGTTATGGAAGTGAAAAAAATTACTACGAAATATGGATACACTGATAAAATGGAGTACATGAATCTTTATAATTTTGAATGGCGAGTCCTTAAATGGGATAAATTGTTATTTGCAATTTTTATCACAATAAAATTTTGAAATTGTTATATTATAATTTTTAAGTAATTTCTATAAAAATTGTTATAAAAAAATATTTCATAACAATTAAAAAGTAATTTTTATTATAAAAAAATTTAAAAAATAAAATAAATGTAAATTTTTATAATAAAAATTAGTTATAACTGTTATTCAAAATTTTTTAATTATTTTAAAAATTTTAAATAATTAAAATTTTTTTAACTTTAAATTTAAATTTTATATAAAAATTAATTTAAATTTTTATTATAAAAATTTGTTATAACTGTTATTCAAAAATTTTTAGTCATTTTAAAAATTTTAAATAATTAAAATTTTTTTAATTTTAAATTACCAAAAAAATTTTAGTTAAAAATCATAGAATAACGATTATTTTTAAATTTTTATTTAAAAATTAGAAAATAATTGTTATTTCAAAATTGTTATCCAAAAAAGTTATAACAGATACGGTCCCTGCTTTAAACTATGAAATTTCTTTTATTTAAAATTTTTGTTTTGACTTTGTGCATTAATTCATATTTAAAGCTAAAATTGATTGCATCTGCTGAGTTTGCCTAAATATGGCAACTTCCTGCATTTCCGGCATATAAGCATGGCCTGCTTTTAGGCGCCGCCATAAAATCCTCATTAATCAGCACTCAACTACACTCAACTGTCAAACCTTTGCCTACTTTTATGCGCAGCCATAAAATACTGAAGTTTCAGTTTACACTTTCAAATCATCTAAATGATATCGAATTCATAGCAAAATGGGATTTATTTATTCAATATAAATATCTCCTTGCCCTCCACCATATACTTTTCATATTGTTCGGTGGTAAACTCATTTCCCAGCTGTGGCTTATAACAATAACAAGGATACACCATGCGCACCTCAGGCCATTCCGGCGTTGCCCCCGGCACCGGTGTTGTGGTAAAGCGTAATCTCTGCCGCCCTGTGGAAATTCGCTTAAAATTCAAACTTCCTCACACACACACACACACAGACACTCACAGCGCGTCTGATAGTATTGTTTCTGCCACCAGTCCAAGGGTCGCTGTGTCCAGTCCATACGTTGTTGCCCAGCCCGTGTAAGCCCAATCAGCATTAGCAGCTGTAATAACAACATTTCGGTACTGGGCATTCATCAGAGTGGGTATGGCCAATGCCTGGCATGGTAATTATAACAACCATTTCAAATTTCATTAGACACGGCTGCGCCGGCTGCAGAAATATGTTTTGAGAAGTTTGTGGAGTTTTGAGGGCTCAGGTGGCGGTGGCCTGGAGAAATTTCGAAAATTTAATTAAAGCAATCAATTATAAGAGCGCGCTTCTAGTACTATCTACCCACACATGCCTATTTAACGTTCAATGACTTTGCACGCTCAATAAATTTCACGCACCGTCGGGGAGTGGGTAGCGGTGGGGTCCCGGATGCTCGGAAACTGCCTGCAATTAGTTGCAACATAAATTTGGTTCGCGCTAATGGACGGATGCACAGTGGTTGGAAAATAGACAAAACAATTTTGTACAAAGTGAAAATTGTAAAATATGAGCAAATATGCAGCTAGCGTTTTTGTGGTAAAACAATAATGTAAAATGAGAGGCATTCACTAAAGCGGGTTTCAAAATTCATATTCAATATTAAAATTTCGCTTGCTATTTAGCAGTTTGCGCAATTTTATAGCAACTAATTGTTGTCCGTTGTGTACATGGTATGATAAATACCTCGATATATATGTAAAAGCTTGTAGGTGCCTGCTTATGTTTATGTTTATGTTTCCGCTTTCATTGGGGCCAAAGTTTCATATCAAAAAATTCTTGACAAATATTCTAAAGGTTCGATAAAAATATTCGAAAATCATGGAATACCACAGACAATTTCAACAGAACTCCCATGACAACAATTGAGTGATTGAGCTTATAAACAAGAAATTGGGGTAGCTGATACCACAGACATTACAATACCTAAATCCGAGATCTTAAACCAAGAAATTTGTGTAGCAAGACCTGCTGGTAGGACCCGCATTTTGGGACAGAGAAACAGAGAGAAACGTAAAATGGGTTAATATTGATTCATATAGATATTGGCTTATTACAAAACTGGGACAAATTCTTTGACCGATCGTAACGACTTTCTTCCTTGAGCCAAGTTATAAACTGAGGCACTCTCTATCACTCTATTGTATGCCTTCATATATGCATATCTATCTATGGTACAGAGTATATAAAAATATGGTTACTTACAAGTCCTTGTCTGATAAATTGCACACAAATTGTCTCCACTACAAATCGAATTTGCAGAGTTTTGCAAATAATGTCATTATGCATTAGAATAACAATTTATAACTTTCTACATTTCAAATAATATACTTCAATCTTCTAAACTTGATAACGTTCAACAGAGCAGTACAATCTTGTTGCGGTAGTTTATTTATTTCATTTGAAAATGATTTTTATAATTTTGTCATTGCTCTTGCTCTCTCTCTCTTTGGGGCATATCAAAAACCAATTTATTTGTACAAAATCCTTTTGGAAGCCACTGTAAAATGCAGTTAAATTAATGTCCAAATGTTGAAAGTTCATTAGTTCATTTCGTTTGCACAACTGAAAGAGCGGACAGAGCATAAGAATGTGCATGTCCTGGTGCTTGTCCTTGTCGCTGTCCTGTTGCTGGCCACATCCAACAAAAGCTCATTTATTTCAGCGCGCTTAGAGCCCGCACGCTATTCTCTCTGGGCGTAAATGAAAATAAAGTTGTGCTGTAAAAAGTTTGCGGCTATTGCCAGCCAAAGTTCAACGGGAACTGGCCCCCGGACTCCGGACTCCTTCTCTGACTCTGGCTCCTAGCTGAGGCAGCGGCTCGTGTTAATAATGTGCAGCTATCAGTTTCCCATTAGTTTGTTAGCTGACTGCAAAATTAATTTGTTTACTTGGTTGTCGACGGCGACGGCGTTAAAATGGTTAGCAAAGTCAGACGCCAGCGCAGAAAAAGTTGCTAATTGATTCAATTTATTAGGCGGTTCATTTTTCTTAATTGTATATGAAAATGCCAACAATAATAACAGGAAAAACCACATTAAAGATAATTTTATTAAAAATTATTTGGCACTTGGCAGAGCACACAAAATGCGCATTAGCAGCTGGCTAAATAAAACAACAAATCACATTAAGCGCCCGCTGTGGCGTCTCCTGCTGTGGCAATAATTTTATGTGATTTCATTTAAGTTTCGCTTAGAAGGCGGCATGCAGTAACAACAACCACCAGAGCCAGAGCCATATTAAAAGGGGAGTGGCTGGGTGGGTAATCTCGGCATTGTATTTATTTGACTTATGCTGCAATATTGCCAGACCCACACACACACACACATGCAGTCACTCGCTCTCGGGCACAGCATAATGAGGCAAACGGAAACGGAAATATCAAATATGGCAATAAGCATGTCTTTTGTGTGCAGAGGCTGTCCGAACTACGCTTGTTCCAAGACAGACAGCCACTGCTTGTTAGCTTGTCAAGTTGCAACATCTGAATGTATGCATGATTATGAATATTCAAGCCATTGGCATCCCTTTACTTGGGCATTATGCCAGCCGGGTCTTCAACTGTTAACTGGCAACCGATATATGCATTTCTACTCACCTGCTGACAGCTGCCAATCGTCAAGACCCAACACTTTGTGCCGTTTTTGTTCAAACTAACAACAATGTCAGTGTCTTGTCTGCGTACCAATTACATTGCACGAATGGTGAAAGTCCCCACCACAATGCAACAAAAACCATCTAGCTGCAGCATCATTAAAAAGTCATACCGGTGAGCGCCATTCTATCAACGGAATGACCAAGCATCGCAAACGACCGCCAGCAAAATGAAACCATAACAAGCTCTGACAGCGCCAACAAATTAACAAAAGGCAGAGACTAGCAACAGAATTTGTCAAACTTGACAATCAACAGAGAAAGAGAGAGAAAAAATAAACCAAAAGGACAAGCGGTTCAAATTCACAAAAATGTTCAATTTTACGGATCGTTCCTATGGAAGCTGGACAAAAAAAACATGAGATGACTTTAACATTTGAAAATTGAAAGAGATATGAAGTCATTTAGTTTTCAGAATCCTGTAAATCAAAATATAAAATATGCCAGTGAAAATAATAAATAAAGATCCAGATAGAAAAACTTTTTAACCGAATGTAAGGAACTCAGTAGGGCTTTAAATTTTTTAAACAAGTTTTTAACTGCAACTACATTGAAATGTGATCTCAAACACCTAAAATAGATTTCGAATTTAAGTAAAATAGGTTAGACTCATGATAATAATAATTGCATGGTAGCTCAACCGAAAGTGCCTTTGAAAAGGCAACACTGCGTATGAGTAATACAAAATAGCTTTAGATCCTCCTCGCGCCATTGAACCTAAACACGAACCTGACAATTTATTAAAAAAAAAGGTTCTGCTTACAATATTAAGTAAATTTTCAACAGAAAGAAATTCTTTAAGAGAGTATGTTGAAATTCGCCTTTAAATGACTCTACGTTTGATTGAGAAGAAGAGAAGTTCATGAGAGCAAAAAAAAAATGACGTAGGTTAGTGAAAATCTTTGAGACAAAAAAATCATTCTTAAAACCGTGATTAAAATTTTCTATAGGCCCTGTTCCAAATTCCGAGTCGATTTTCTTTTAAACGTTTCAATGCTCTGAGAGCTTAACAGCGCGAGTGAATGGCGTTCGAATGGGTTGAGATGCGGCCGTTCCTTTTTCTTAGTCCTCATTTTCGCTATTAAATTTCCTTGACGATGTTCTGTATGCAGTTTTTGATTGTAGGGAATAGGTGAAGAGGGGCAGTCGAAGCTGACTAAGACGGGATTTACTTGATGAAGCAAACATCTTGAAGTTATCTTAGTAGGCGAGAGGTTTAAATGAATTTCTTTACCATTCGATTAAAAGGTCTGAAAGATTTCCTCTAAATTTCACGCCTGCTAAGAAAACTTCATGAAGTTTGCTTCATGGTGTAAATCCCGACTAAGTCGGGAAGCAAACTTCATGAAGTTTTCTTAGTACGCGTCGAATTGAGAGTAAAGAGGTTTCAGACCTTTTAAACGGCAATAGTTTCAGACATATCATATAAATTTTTCGCCTAATTCTCCTTGAAGTTTGCTTCGATAAAGAACTGATCTAGGGTTGATTACCTAGAGTGGCGTGAAGTTTTTCGATAATTTTCCTTTACTTCGATTGATCTGATGCAGGGTTCTTCGTCAAACTTCGTCATATAAATGCGCATACAGTTTTGAAGATGCTTCAAAACGAAATCGAAGGCAGCTTTATGAAGCAACTTTCATCGAGTAAATACGGACTTAGTGTATTCTCCCAAATTCATATGAGTTCGAGTCCCAGATAAGATTAATTTTTATAAGTTTCATAATGATCTTCAGATATTATCGAGCATTAATATCCAACCAAATAATTATTATTTATTGTTTTTTTTTTTTCTTCTGCATAAAAAATCATCCACTTAGAGTAGTCGCATGATTAAAAAAATATAATGTGGGGTTCTATTTGGATAATCTTTGCATATCCGCAATGATTTTTGACTTGTAGAATTTAAAATATATTCCTCAGTGATAATGATGACATTGAGTTTTTTATTTTTCTTTTAAGTAAAACACTTAATGTCCGATTAAGACTCTCTCAATGGGAGCTGTGGCAAAATTAAAGCATATCCCTATAAAATGAACCAATTCGGAGTTTTAAAACAATATTTTAAGCTATAAAAATTTGTCATTCTGATTTAGAAAAAAAACAATAATTTTCGGGCCATTATTAAACACGCGATGCAAAATCAACTCTAATACAAAAGCTGGTCTTAATTTAAGGCTCTCATGGGTGTCTCAAAAAGGTGTAACACATGGCTGAAACTGAGGATGCTCACTATTTATATGAAAATCTGATCTTATGGGTTTCGTAGGTTTAAAAAATTCGATTTTTTTTGCTTATTAATTTCTACAACATCTTAAGAATATTATCCTAAATTTTCAAGTCGGTCTAAATAATAGTTTCGGAGATACAGCCTTTGAAAGGTGTGCGCTCCAAGTCCCTTATGTTACTCAAAACTTTAAACGCGTTTTTCTCGGAACCGTTTTTTGAAAGTCGGTTGTCAAATGTTCTCGAAAACTACTCATCCGATCTTGATGAAATTTAACAGAAGTCTTCGAGATACATTTACTCGTTGAACGAAGGATTTTTTTCAATTACAACTATTAAAAAAAAACAAATGTCAAGCAAATTTGACCGATTTTAATTTTTTTGGAAAAATGTCTGCCAATTTCCAATTTAAAATTTTCCTTGTTAAGCACGAGTTTTTGGCCTAAACTAAACACTTATTTTTGTTTTTTCATTTTAAATGTTCTGTCAGGAGTTATTCTAACACGCGGACGCCCTTTTTTCGAGGGGTCACCGGAAATGACGTCAAATGGAGGAGTTTTAATTTTTTTTTTTTGAAAATTTCAGAAATTATTCTTTAAATATGTATCTATAAGATACTGCGGTCAAGCCCGACTGGAATAACTAAGTAGCTTTTCTCATATATCTGATAACTTTGAACTGAGCGTTTTTCAAAATCTGGGGGTGGCAACTCTTTCGCTATCGTTCATCTGGTTGAGGATGTCGGCTCGATTTATGATAAATTTTCCAGAACTGTGTGAAAATTATAAAAAAAAACTAAACATAAACATATTATATTAGTCACGCGGGAATCACGCGTGATTTCCGCCTCCAAAACTATTGGAAAGAAGGGAGGAACTCGCCCCGGGTGTCTCTCATTTACATATAGCGCACTATTGTTCATCTGATCGAACGATTATGGGGGCTTGATATAGACATCCGATGAGTCGGATATATGTCTAGAGGTTTGACAGCCTAAAAAATGTGGAAGACATTAAGTTTTTACAATTTCAGCGCGATGAGGGGGCTTTGAAAAATCAAAGAGACTTGTTCTGCCTGCGTATAAGAAACAGACGGACTAGACCGTCATACGGACAGACGAAGACGGACGGACGGACAAGCGGACAGAACTCGGCTTATCGTCGGCTGTTGATGCTGATCAAGAATATATATAGTTTATGGGGTCGGAAATGCTTCCTTGGCTATTTCTATGCGTTAAAAAAATATTGAAAATAGGCACTTTTCTTTATCTGATTGAAACCCGCCCCTATTTTTGCCGCCTGCAAGCAAGCAAGCATCAAGCTGCTCACTGTATAAGTATTATCTGAGAAGAAAGCGATTTCCGACAGGACCTCACAAAAGGAAAAAGCTTACCTTTTTAATCTGTATTAACTATTCTTTACTTTTGTGCCACATCTTGAGCACGCAAATACCTGGTCTGTTCTGAATAAGTTCCTCAATTCCATCGAAGTTTCGAAGAAAAAAATGATGAACAAATTAAGATGGTTTATCGAGAGATCCAAAACTACAACCCTAAGCCAGTTGATATCAATAAAAATATTATTTAATAAAAGATTTTCATAAGTCCCGACCAGTCCGTTTCTTGAGCTAAGCAGTGAGTTCTGCTGAGTCTGAAGATGTATGTTGAACGCTTCTTGCTTCGATTTGATCGTGTCTGCCCAGCAATTCTACAGGTTGAAAGAGCTTGCCATTTCTGGTTTGCTATGAGCTTGAAGTAATTTTGTAAAATGAGCTTATACGTGGCTACAAGCATTCCTACGTTGTTGGCGGTTGTGTTCGAACCCATAGATTCGTCATGGAATTCCCTCTGAATTTTGGAAGTTGGCTGCCATGGATTCAAATTAATTTAGCTTAACAACTGATTTCTTTGATTTCCAAGAATCAACTTTTGCATTTGAAATCAGGTGGATTAGGTGGCTAACGTGCAGAAATTTAATATGTGGTTTTGAGATTTTGTAAATGATTTGTGTGGATGTACATAAAGTTGCCAACCAGTCTCAACTTTTATCAAGCTTTGCGGCAGCATTCTAGTCGCTAAAAAATAAATGAATAATAAATAAATCTTTTTTTTTGCACAAATATGAAGTAGCCAAGCAAGCAGAATAGGCTGGACTTTAAGCACAAGTTCTTTAGCGCATCTCTTTAAAAATTATTTACTCAACTGACAAAGTCTCATGTATAAAACAATCATTTAAAGATTGATTTAAGTAGTTTCCAAATATTTGTATTTTTGTACGTAATCTAAGTGCAGTACATAATTTTTTCGTAAAACTTCCTGTTACTAAAACTGTGTTGATAATTTATCCACTTTTGGTGTGTGAAAATTATGCATATATTCATACGAAATGTTTTGGGTTAAACGTTTCAACAAAATTCCAAGAAACTTTTGCTTTAATGTGGCCCCGCCACATACGCATATTTTTGGCATCATCAAATTCGAGGCTGTCAACGTGTTGTTCGCTTTAGTTGGGTGTTTAGGGGGGGGTTTGGTGGCCACACCAAACTATGTCATCGGGTTGCAAACTACAAAACTGATTATGTGCATTAACAGCGGGCACCATGTCGCTGCGTATTTTGCCAGAACCAAAAATAGTGCGGCAGTAGGCAAATTGGAGCACGCATGGCGTATATGTAATGCGACAACGAATCCAAACCAGATGAGTTGTTTACTAACTGGGTACAAGGACGTAGGGTTTATATTGCCATAACCGAAACTAGTAAACTTTATGAACTGCCACAATGGCTGCGTTGGATAATACAGAGTACAGCGAGCCCTTGGTAGCTGTATTAGGTGTCACCATTTTTAAATAGCTGGCACGTGCATGTGTGAGAGGGTGTGCGCGAGTGTGTGTGTGCTGCTAAGCTGAACAAATGCATTTCAGTTATTCACCTAATGCGTGTTTGTGTTCGTGCGTGCTTTTTTTGCACGTGCTTGGCATTGCCATTTTACCTCCTCCTTCTCTCCACACCAGCAACTACCAACTTCCATATGGTTCACAGTTTTTTTTTTTATTGGCTTGACAACATATTTGCCTTAAAAGTCACTTCAAAGTTATGCGGGTAGATACACTGAGAAAAACAAAACGAATTACAAATTTCAAAGTTCAAAAATAATAATTTAATTAGAAAATTTGCAACTTTTATAAACATAAAACGAGACACCAAAGTCAACTTAAAAGTCAATTATGTTAAAACGGTTCTACATAAAAACGTGAGAGGAAACAGCAAAGAGCAAATGTAAATCCCAACCAATACAGTTGGCATTTTACCATACACCAGATGGACCAACATACTTCAGCTGAAGCGGCAAACTAATAAATCAATAGATGACCAAAGTGACACAAAACTCATTCGGTTGCCGTCTCACTAAGCTTATTTTCTAATATCCGTTTACAAATTATCTTTAGAAACTGTCAACAACAATAACAACCACAGTCAAAAGAACAAAGGGAAAACGAATACGAAACCACAGCAAATAAAAGCCAAGCAAGAAGAAAATACCAAAAAAAAAAAAGGGACATTTCGGGTCCTGGACATAAAGGCGTTGTTGAGGGATCAACTGCCGGAGAATTAACATAATCATTACGATAATGTAAGATGGGGCCATTGTGTAGTTCTGGCTGTGCACTTTCCCGCCTTTAGTCCTGTGGCGGTAGATATCCCTTTTTTTTGTGCAATCAATAAGTTGTCAGAAACAATCAAATAAATACAAACTGATATGTCAATATTAACTGACAGGCACACGAGCCCCAAAAACACCGGATATGGCCGAAAAAAAAAAACGACAACAACAAAGTGAATGTTTCTGCGCCTGATGCCACAAAAAGGAATATACCCTGCAGCATAAAAGTACAACCATTTGAAAATCATTTTGCAAATGACCAACTCTTTGGGCTATAACGCTAGATAGCATGCATTTTTTACAATAAATTATTATTGCTTTCGGTTATATTTTGGGGGTTGAGTAAAACGATTTATTGCCAACTTAATGAATGAATAAAATGATTTATTGCCTATTAAAGGTACAAGGGTATAGTAGTCTACCCCTCTTTTAGATTTATTGTCACTAATACCAGTTATCTGTATACAAATCATTGTGAGCTATTTAGTTGTAGGGTACGATGAACTCACTCTAAAACAAAAGTCTCCTAAAAACTGTACTGTAACCCATACAAAGAAATTTCCAGTATTTCCTTTGCACAGTAAGGTAATTGGAAACCAGAGGTAGGCAGCAAAGTCTGCTGATGATATTTAGTACCGGGAGGCTTTGAAAAATATACAGACTATCTGCTCTTTATTGTCATCTACACCTTGTTACTTAATATGAAATATTAACCAACTCTAACCTAAGACAGACTAGCACCTTAAGGCTTTCAAAAAATTGGTAAAAAATTTTGTTATTAAAATAAGCTTGCATTGGAAAAACTAAGAATAGAAATAAATTTTCCAATTCAATTACCCAGCTTTGTCTTCAAATCACGTTTATTATACTCCGCTGAACCAATAGACAGCACAGTTACGAGTTACGTTATTATTAAAACCACAGAACTTAGAAGAGAAACTTAAGAAATGTCTGAATTTTTTTTCGCTGATCAAGGCAGAACAGAGGATTTTTTTCACAACGATTGACATTTTAATATAGCCCGAATTCCTATATGAAAATCTAGTTGCAGATGGCATACAAAATATAAATAAGACAAATGTATTTAACTTTTAGAGCTTTTCAAATTTGGTAAGTATTGTGCATTATATTTTTATGTCATCTGGAAAGAGGCCTTAAATTATAAGTTATATTTATGTTCAGTAGAAATTTGTTGAATATTTTATCTAATGGATGATTCATTTAGAAAACTAAATTTAAATGTAAGTCATTTTCTCTAAAATTGAAAAATTATTTCCGCGAAAATTATAAAGTTATTATAAAGATTTCCTCAAACGTATTAGATGACTCCTGGCATGCTTAGGCTGAGTTCACACTGTTCGACGCACGAGACATGACAATCTAGTAGGCCCTTATGTTGACTTTTAAAAAATTTCAATTTGTTGTTTTTTATTTTGGGCATTTTTTGTCAGTGGTTTTACAAATTTCGACATAGCTTCCGTTATGAAAATGTAATATATGAACTCACTGCCAATAAATTGGCGAACTACACATTATTAAAAGTACACCTTAGACTTAAAGATAATTGTTTTCCAGATATTTAGCTCAAAATTTCGAAAAAAATAATTTAATTTTTTTCCACAAAATTTGACTTAAAAAAACTCTCAGAAAATTAAAAAAAAAATTTTCTGGTGTATTTTCTTCTTAGATCGTAGTAATACATAAAATGGGCGTGTGCTAAAATTTATGGTAAAACGGGCCAATTTATAGACTTTTAAGCTAGATGCCCAAAATCGCTTATTATTGAATTTTTCTTGATTTTTTCTTGTAAAACCTGCTATCGGCCTCAGGCTCTGCCTATTTTAACAGTACTGTTGCCGAGTTTGCTATAGAACCCTGCCCGAAAGCAGGCTTGCTTAGAAAGATTTTAATACACAATAGCTTGTCTGACGCCGCATCATATTTCTTTTTTTTTAATTTTTTTGAGTGTTTTAAATCTGAAGAAAATGATTATTTTGAATGTTATCGAAGTGGATTTAAAAAAAAAGTCCATTGCATGGAGTGTCCCCTGGTTTTTGGTAAATATTAATTATGGAGTGGACTTTCGACTGCGTTTGTCGTGAACTGTCGAAAAATGCGGCACCCAACTGGCCGTAAGTTTTCTTATCTTCTACTGACTGACTCCAGTGACTTCTCCCGCTCCTTTCCTAGCATAACATCCATAAAAATTGCCTACTCGAATTTAGTCAGCCTCATTTGTGATAGTCTCTAAGATCTTTTAGTTTCTCCCTTAGGTATTTCGAAGCAAAACTATCCTGGGGGTCAAGTTAAAGGCCAAAGTTATCATACCCTTTCACTTGACAGAGTGCAAACATAAAAGATTCGTTGACGTCAACCGGCCATCCACACAGTTTCGGCGTGAAAATGTGGGCTTCGGATTATGCGTAAAATTGTACATGTGTTCCGGTTGCCGGTTGCCCACTTCATCTCCTTCTTCAATTCTGTTTAGGTATGCGTGTAATTGGGTGGCGCCTCCCGCTTTGGTAGGGCAACCTTGGATAGAATTTCCAATAGGCTGGGGTTGGTAGAGGCGGTCAGGGGTTTAGGGCACCCATTTCATGGCTTTATGTCTTTGTAAAACGACAAGGCCAGCCCTCACCGACCCAGCCAACCCGGCAAACGACAGCAGGAAAATAATTTTCTTCTATATTCTATTTTTTTGTTGTTGTTGTTGGCCGCTTGTTAGTTGGCCAAGTCGTAGACATATGCGCAATCAGAGCTGGAATTTATTAGGGGAGTCTTTGGATAGTCTGCATGTCCATAAATATCAGCGGACTGACGCGCTACGCACGTTTTATTGAATACAGTTTATAAATGGCGCCATTTGGTTTAAGGGCCGCTCAGTTGATTGTTAAACTGACAAATTAATAACATCAATTTTTAACGCCTTTTTTTTGTTCTTTCTGGGGACAGAGGCACATCTGGCATCGATATAGACTTGCGGCGCGTGGACATTGACCAATGTCCGCAGCGTCACACGCCGGGCACCAAACGGCCGCTAAACATTTTCGCGGGCACGGACAAGTGTAAACAGCGCACCACCATGGTGGGTAGCTTCCCATTCCACGTGGGCACTTAATAAATTTGCTCTGTCTTTCAGTGTGAGCCCATAATGGGTTTGGGTTTCCGTCGGGGTTCGTACAAATGCCTGTGCCGCAAGGGCTTCTACTTTCCCGATGTGATTGCGTTGCACAAATTCTTCAATGGCAGCCTGCTGGAGGAGGAATACGAGAAGCTGATGCTGGTGAGTGAATCAAGTGGTTTTTTTTAAATTGCCAATGAGATTCCCTGCCCCATTAAATATGCAGCACAAGAACTCCACGTACAACAGTAACAGCGAATACGAGTGTCTGCCGTGTGCCGAGGGCTGTGATTCGTGTGAGGATGCTTCTCCCTGCATAGCGGCACTTAACTGGCCGATGCGTGCCAGTATTTTAGCATTGGCCTGCATTGTCATTGGCCTGTTGCCGCCGGCTGCCTGGTTCACCTTTCGCTATCAGCAAGTCAAGGTAAGTGAATGAACATTTTTTTTTGTTTGTCGCTTTAAGCCGCTTAGCATTGTTATTAGTTTCCACGGACCACGGATATTATCGCGCAGCATAAACGGAAGTGCAAACATTCACACAAATGTCAAACAACTTCCGGCTACACGGGCGTGCTCATTAAGACCCCAGAAGTGCATGGTCATAGTTTTCAAACCATTTGGAACTTTGTCGTGAACTGTGCTAACACAATGTGTTTGTGTGGGCAGTGAATTATTCTATTCCCTTGTCGCCCGTCTGACATTTGTGCTGTGTTCTACCCACCTACCTCCCTCCCTGGTTAGTCCCAAGGCAGCCAGCCAACTAAACTGTTTTCCTTCCTAATGCGATTCTGTCGCATTTGTGTCTACGTTCATGTCCTTTCTCGCCTGTGTGTGTGTGTGTGCGTACCAAACTAATTAAATGGCGCTAAACATGCCGCCTGACATTCTGCCAAGTGTGACTGCAACTTCAACTTGAATTTTATACCCTTATAGAGGGTATTATAAAATTGTTCTGATGTTTGTAAAAGTATATATATTATAAAGTATATATTATAAAAATCATGATTTTTGCGCCTCAAAGTATGCAAACTTTTTTTCTTTAAGAATTATTTATTTTTCGCAGGTAATTTATAGTCAGTTGTGGCAGCATCATAAATATTTTCCTTCATAATTTATACTTGGAAGGGTAAAAATAATTATTTGTTATTTGTGCATAAACATAGTATATATTCCTGATCAGCATAAAGTTTTGAGTTGATTTTCCTCAGTATTAAGGCTAGCTTGTTCAAACTTAGCTCAAACTCTTGAATTACATTTAGGCTTGACTTAAGCATAAAGCTACCATAGGAACAATCGGTGCAAAATCTAGTTATGGTAAGAAAACTTCTTCAAGCTTAGCACTTTTTAATGTTATATGCTTCTACTCAATTATGAAAATTTTTTGATCAAACTGGCATTACAATCTCTAACAGCTTCCCTTAGAAACAATCCTCTACTGACTTGTCCCTTCTTTGATTGGTCAACTTGGGGTATCACTCAACCAGCACTGCCCAAATTATTGATATATTATACAAACTGCAAGTGTATTAGCTTTCCTCTTTTTTTTATATATTATACTAACTGCCAGGGTATTAAAAGTTCAATAGAAGCTTTCCTCCATTTTTGTCTTTTTATGTTGTTGTTGTTTTGTGCTCTCTGCCCTGTGAAATTGTGTGGATGAAGCTATTTCAATTTGAATTTCAACTAACTGGCCAAAAACTTTCAGCTACGCTTGGACAATTTAAGGAATTTGAAGATAATACAATTGAAATTCTTATGCAAACTAATTTGAAATGTTTTTTGTTTCCTTCTTATTTTTTTTTTCTTGTCACATTTTCAGGTTGTGCGTGCTGCCAGTCCAGCACTGTTGCGGGTCATTGCCCTGGGTGCATTCTTTATTTATTGCACGGTAAGTGAATAAAAAATATCAAAATGATTTTTTAATAAAATTTAAGTATGTCTAACATAGGCGATTTTTATAAAAAAAAAAAAATGTGCCGCATTTTCTTAGTGTAATAAAAATATTATTTATCTTCGCACTAAAAAAAACTCCCCATGAGCTCGAATATTTGTTGAATCCTCATGGTTTACTTTAAAAAATTTCTGACAGAACATAAATTTGTCATATATCCTGATCTTGATTATCTTACATTGGACAGTATCACCTCATCATTATCATAACGGACAGCATAACCCTTCTTTAACTAGCCACCTTTACTAAATGAGCAGCTTTAGGACTTGGCTAATTATCAGAAGAGTGCTTAATTTGAAGGAAACCCTTGAATTATTGATAGCTTCATATAGCTTCAACTACACTGGTTAACAGCATTTTCGATCTAGTACAAGTGGCAGCCATTTCCTAAGTAAAACAGTCCGCTGAGTCTGGCTTAGTGTATAGTGATTAAAGTTGAAAGCTAAGTCCTGCAAAATAACTTGAGTGATCACTGATCGAACTAAATAGATTTTCCGCGAACATTTTCAACAACTTGGCGGGCAGCAAATAGTTTAGGTTAAGAATATTCACCTAATAATGTTAATAAGATTAAAGACTTCAAGTGTTTAATGGGTCATCTACCTATGAAAAAAATGTTTTTTCCGATATTTTTGTTTTGGATTATTATTATAGCTTGGACATTCCCCAGTCATTCCCTTCATATCATTTCCAAATATTCGAAATAGTTTAGTAGATATATCCATTCTACTGGAGCAAAGTTCTTGCTTGAGGAACCACTCAATAGACCCTTAAGAGGGGTCTTTTACCTTTGAAAAAATATTTTCGTTTGATTTTTTGGTTTTGCATTATTATTATAGCTTGGACATTCCCCTTTTAACACCTTCAAACCATTTTCAAAAATTCGAGGTAGTTTAGCAGATATATCCATTTTAGTGGAGCAAAGTCCTTGCTGGAGGAAGCACTCAATAAACCCTTCTAAGGGGTCTTCAACCTTTGAAAAAAAATTTTCTTTTGATTTTTTTGGTTTAACGTTATTATTATAGCTTGGACATTCATTTCATTCATTCACTTCAAACCATTTTTAAAAATTCGAAGTAGTTTAGCAGATATTGCTTTTTTAGTGCAGCAAAGTTCTTGCTTGAGGAAGCACTCAACACCAATACCAATTAAGAGGGTCTTCCACCTTTGAAAAACATTTTTTTTCCGATATTTTTGTTTTGCATTATTACTATAGTTTGGACATTCCCCAGTCATTCCCTTCAAACCATTTCCAAGTATTCTAAATAGTTTAGCAGATATAGCCATTTTAGTGGCTCAAAGATCTTGCTTGAGGAAGCACTCAATGAACCCTTAAACAGGGTCTTCTACCATTGAAAAAAAATTTTCTTTTGATTTTTTTGGTTTTGCATTATTATTATAGCTTGGACATTGCCCTTTCATCCCCTTCAAACCATTTTCAAAAATTCGAAATAGTTTAGAAGATATTGCCCTCTTAGTGGAGCAAACTTCTTGCTTGAGGAAGCACTCAATACATCCTTAAGAAAGAGTCATCTACCTTCGAAAAAAATAATTTTTTTCGCTTTTTTGGTTTTGCATTATTATTATAACTTGGACATTCCCCTTCCATCCTCTTCAAACCATTTTCAAAAATTCGAAATAGTTTAGAAGATATTGCAATTTAAGTGGAGCAAAGTTCTTGCTTGAGATAGCACTCAATTAAGGGTTTATTGAGGGGTTTCTACCTTAGAAAATTTTTATATTTTTTTTATACATTCTTATTATAGATTAGACTTTCCCCTTTCATCCCCTTCAAACCATTTTCAAAAACTCGAAATAGTTTAGCAGATATTGCCTTTTTCGTGGAGCCATGTTCTCGCTAAAGAGAGTACTCTCAAAACTTGCTCAAAACTTGAAGCACTTTTTTCCGACACCAGGTTTTTTGACCTGTACTTAACCCATTTCGATCAGCCATGTTGCAATCGACGCATAATTAATGTAATTCTGGCCCGTACCAACATTTTTTTATATTTTTTTACAACCGAAACTACAAAAAATCAGATCCAATAATTGTCTAATTACATTAATAACATCATAACTATTAACGTTTCAATTCCGATAAGCTGGATCCCAATCAGGCAACCACCTTTTTAAAGACTTTTCTGGGATAACTTTTTAACAGCCCAACATATTTTTTATTTTTTCTTTAATAATTAATAACACAAAAAACAAAGAAAGTCCTATAGTTTTCTCTCCAGCATTTTTGAAAAAAAAAAAATCTCCCAAAAAACCCTGTGCAAAGGTAGAAGACCATCTTAAGCATCATCCTGGACAGTGCGGAGACTGTCGCAGCAGCCTTGTCGCTGGCGTATATAATATGCTCGTTGAATGTGATTCTCTTGTCAATTATTATTCCAAGGTATTTTATGGACATTTTTCCCATTCAAGGATGGCTCTAGTGGTGGTTTCCCTGGTTTTGGGATGAGGACCAATCATTATCTCTTCCTGACTTTTGGGAAAACACCCTATGACGCATTGAATATGTATTCAAAACGGTTTATCGAGCTAACTACGGCAATGGTTACTGGCTTGAAGGGGACATGATCCTTACTTTCTTGCTTCATAAATACCAGTGCATTCTGTTGGGGGGAAAAGAACGCTGCGATCTAATAAAGTGCAGTCGGACAAGTTAGAGCCAAACTTTGGAAGTTTCGTGTTTTTTTGTAGGCTTTCTCCCACGGTTCATGCTCCACGTCATCACAGAGTTCCAAGAAGCTTTGTTGCTTACAGTAACGTATAGAATGCCTCAGGGTTTTCTGGGAGGCTGGATGCCGTATTTTATAAAAGATATCTCCTCCTCTCGAACTCTGTGATCGTCTCCTTGCTTTAATGCATCTTTTCCAAACTTCGCTTATCTCCTGGTTCCACCAGTTCACCGAAAGATTGTGTTCTGTGACTTTCTTTCAAAACATTGAAGAGTCGAATGATGTCTGAATATCCACACACACAGCTAATTAGTCCGCCGATCCATCGCTGTTCCATTCTGGGTGAGTCAAACGCATTTATCCTTCATTCAATCTGGTATTTCTTGGTGAAATGACCAGCGATGGGCAATGATTGCACCTCGAGAGCAAACTCAATCTTAGATGAGTAACTGTAAGGAGTTTTTGGTTACATATACTCTACACGACATTAGTTGTACCTGCCATTTGGAAAGAGGTAAAATCTCAAGTCAGACTGCATATTTACTATTTAGCGTAAAGGTACATACTCAGATAAGATAAAAATTAAGTTTGTCCCAGAAAAAATGGCATTATTAGCCTAGTTTACAAAGGGTCAACAACAAATATTTTGCTTTGAGAAAGAAAAACCGTTTTACTAAAATCTTTTAACCCCCAACAAAATGAATTTGTAGAAAATCACTTCATGCTTAATTATGCATACCTCTAATGGCATATCAAATCAAATTAACGACACTTAAAAGTTTGTTTATTGATTTGAAATAATAACGTTAATAATGTTCCATTTTAATGTACTTCTAATGAGACTTTTTGCCATTACAAATGATGTAATAAAAATTGCAAATCTGTAGAAAATTATTGCAAAAGACATAAACATTTTGCATATAAAATGAAACCAAAAAAAAAAAAAACAAACACAATTGTTTGCCCGCCGCCACCCACTCGATTCCAATTTGAATCAATTTCTACACAATTTCATTTGATTGATTTATGGTTCGTGATGCTAAACTAATGGGATGCTGCCCCAAATAAACAACTTTCAAAACGAGAGTTCATTGGACAGAGGAAAAGATATATGGGACATTGGCAGCGGCAGCCTGTGCCGGGCACTTGGCAAACATCATAGATAAAGACCGAGACGAGGATGCGTGTTGTTGAAAATACAATTTTGTGTCAAGTCAGTGGGCTTTATGATTTTTTAATAATAAATATGCCAGGCCCCATATTTGTAAGCACAACAGCGAATCGAGCATAAATTCTCTCACATTTACATTCATTTTTTTCCAAGTGTAAAGTTTAAATATTTAAATATTTGTTTTTCTTTGCATAATTAATGTTGTTTTTCATTTGCAGAATATTGTGATGTATCCGAATCCAAATCTTTATACCTGCACAGCACGCATTTGGCTGCGTGAAATTGGCTTCTCGCTTACCTATGGCGCTTTAATGCTGAAAACTTGGCGGTAAGTGGTCAGAACTTCATAATCCATCTGCCAGGCCATAATCCCACTTCCTCCCCCTTTTACAGGATATCGGTGATTTTTCGCGTACGTTCGGCCAAGGCCGTAAAAATCACTGATGCGGCTTTGCTTAAGCGATTGGGCATCATCTGTGGCGCCATTGGCACCTGCCTGTTGGTGCGTACACTCGTTTCGCCGCCGGATGTTGTTGTTGGACGCACCGCCGATGACCTTAAAGCGTTTCTATGCAAAACCGATTGGTGGGACTACACATTCACATCGAGTAAGTGAGAAAGAGAGAGAGAGAGAGGAAGAATAATTCAATAGACCAGGCATAAAGTCACAAATGATTGGCCCCCAAAAGCCACTTAAGTGCCAGAGCCTATATCGCAGCCAAATGGGAAAATAACAACGGGCAGAACTTTTGCATAACAATGACCATGTTACGCATACGCAACGTATTGCAAAAGTCAAAATGGTAAAAAAAAAAAAATAAACGTTGCAGCAAAAATTTGTTGCCCCGGCAACAGGCGGCTTATAATTCTTTCTGGTACAATGGCAGTCAGTTAAGAAAAAAGTAAGCAAAATATATAAGGCAGGAAATGGAATAAAAGGAAGGAAACGAAATGGGAAAAAATGCCGGAAGCAGCGTAATAACAGAACGACGAAAGGGATGAGAACTATGAGAAGGCATCAATAAGGAAAGAATTCAATTCAAAGCATCAATTAAGTGAAAGAAAGAAATCCTTTTCCATTAATCTTTCTCTCAAGTCAAGCCCTGAAATCGACAAAATAGAAGTTCATTGTGCGAGTGGGAAGTAAAATCAAAATAATTTGATCTGACATTGTGTATTTTTTTGTATTTTTAAGGTAAGGCCATTCTCTTAGACAATCTGCCTTCTCTAACTTACAGAAGACCTAAAGCGCAACAAAGTTCAAACATTCATTTGTTGAAGACAACGTATGCTTTTGTTCATTACGACTAATAACATATGTTCAATGTACATATGTAACAAATCACTTCTGATTACTCAGGCTTTTAAGTGTCGCAAGCAATGATCGTTAGCTCATTGGCTGAAGAAGATTATGTGCTTAACTTCACTAGAGTAAAAACCGTTTAAGTAATTTCGAGCTAATAGCTTAACGAGTGCCGAACGAACCCCGCAGTAACTCTCTCGTGCTCTCAGTATTAACTATACAAGGTTACTTTCTTTGTCAAAAGGAGAGCAAAATTTTAAGCCGTCATTTCTTTTGGACTCACATTTTATTTTCAGAAGTTTTTGGAGCCGATTAACCTCTGATCGAGTCGATTTTTATACAAACACTTGCAGCAGCTCAGCGACGAAGCCATAAAACAACTGGAGCCTCTAGACTAGGACTGGTCGATTTTTATGGGACAAAACAAAATCAAATAGTCGTGGGGCAAATCGGAAATATTTCTTCCAGGAAACTATAGATCTAAAAAAATGTCGTGAAAGTAAAAACTAAGGCCATGTTTTGGCCTTACCCTCAAGGGGGGAAATGGCAAAATCGTCTTCAAACTAGGTTTCTAAACAAAGTATGCGAAATAATTGAAAATGTGATTCCCCGATTTTTCAAAATCTGTAAAATATTCTATGGACAATTTCTTTTTATTTATTTAGTCGATCAACTTAAAACTCGGTTTGTAAGCAAAGTTTTCGCATACTTATTGGACAATCCTAATACAACGAAAATTCCATTTAAATTTGTTATGGACATATGGATGTTCTCCTTATATTTTTTTAAATATTTAATTATATTTATCATCCTAGCGCTACAAGTCTAGAGAGACTTATAAATTATCGCGTTAGTAACGAGAGGAAATTATAAATTTATAATGATTTTAATTATAATTATTTCTCAAAATGGAAAATACAAGGTTGGCCATATTCGACAGACCCTTGGTTTTAATTAAAAAGATCAAAGAAAAATAAAATTTTTTCTGTTTGCTATAAAAATTATTTAATTGGGTTCAATTAGATTTGTTTACATCACTTTTTGTATATGATATATCGTAAATGGTCGCCTTTAGCGGCTGCGGCGTATTGAATCCGTTTTGCAGCATTTTCCATGGTTTCGAAAAACATTTCGGCCTTTCGGCCATCTTCATCTTCGAACAAGAACGGCCCAATAACCATTTTCGCACAAACGCCGCATCAAACAGGATTTTTTTATCGTGAACAGGAGAACCTCTTGAAATTCTTGAGAATTTTCAGTGGCATATATACCGTAATTTAGTTGCTCGTCATCTTCAGCCATTTCAATGACCCTTTGGGCCCATTCCAATCCACGAAGAACGAAAACTATTCTAAATCAAAACGTAAAATGCTTCGTAAAGTGGTTCAAACTATGACCAACTGCTCAGAACGGGGATTTTAGGATGTTCTTATACGATCGCCTTGGTCGCTTTATATTTGGCCTCTTTGCATTGCATCTTTCCTACCAACGTTTAATAGTGTTCTTAGACGGCGCACTACTCACATTATTTATTCTTTTAAATGCCTGTTGACTTTTCACAATTGACTTGCTTCTAAATTTCAACAATCTGAGAGCCTTCGCGTGGCGCGTACTGTTCAATGATAAAAATATACTTGGACTGACGCTTTAACCGCGCTATGTAATTAGTCGATCTGACATCGCTGTTAAGAGTTATGGTGTTGCCAGATGGGTTCGTCAAATATGGCTAACCATGGTCCATTAATTTACCCCATACATCGGCTTAAAAGCAAGGATTTACTTTAAAACCCCGCCCAAGCGGTTGGAAAATGGTCTTTATCCTTGAACAACTCATTTTCCGAACTGTCTAGAATATAGATTTTTTTTTTTTTCAAAATATAAAAATATTATATATAAAATATTTAAAATTATGTATTAACCCAACGTTAAGCAATTGACTTGCAGTGATTCCTGTATGCAGGCCAGGCGGCAACTTAAGTGTCTGTTTTCCTACCATCTTGTGAGGCATCTGCGGCACATATGCTGTGGGTGTGTGTGTGTAGCAGGAATGTCACCGGGCATTTGAATGCCAAGTTGTGAACAGGGAAAACTTACTTCTCGCTTAATTAAAAAACTTTAAAACAAGCTGGCAAGCTGACAAGCTTTCTAGCTACATGCCATATCTGTGTGCTTGTGTATTTATATACAAAACAGTCAAAACAATTAACGCTGATTCGCTAGCAGTGCTGACAGTCACGCACTTGGCTTTGGCCCCAGCAGCTAAATAACTTCATTGGAGCGAAACGTAGCGCGTATTACATTTATAATTGTATGCAGCAGAAGCAGCACCAGCTGCAACGCATTTCATTAAAGTACTTTCCGACAACCCAAAAAGTTGGCCCCTCTCACTGACAGCTTATGACTTTTATATAAATTTCGTGTACCACCGAAATGAAATGAACATTCTTAGCTAGCACATAATGATAATGTAATTATAATGCTCAGTGGCCAGGCCACATAATTAGTTTGCTAATTAAAGTTCAAAGTGAAAGTTTAAAAGCCATACAAAATGCACAAAGACTGCAAGCTTAATAGTCCATCATCAAAATCAACCTTTGCACTGCTCCACACTCATTCTCTCTTTTTCTCTCTCTCCCTCTTGTTATCGTTTTCACAGTGGAGGTATTGTTCCTGGCCTGGGGCGTACGGCTGTGCATTATGGTGCGAAAGGCACCATCCGAATTCAACGAGAGCCGTTTCATATCAATGGCCATTTACAATGAGTTTTTGCTCACCTGTTTCCTCAACGTGTCCATGTAAGTACACTGTTAAAAAAAATCGTATTTCTTTCATTTTGATTGCTTTATAACATTTTTATGATTTTAATCAATTAATTTACTAATTAATTCTGTAATGTTTTTTGTTATGCTGTACTTTTTGGTTGATACATAGTTGGTTGAACATTTTACGCTTAAAATTTGCTAAAGTGCACATTAGGGCGGACCTCAATAAGGTTAAATGAGAACAAGTAGAACTCAGTACTACTTGTGCTAATATAATTTTATATATATAATTATAATTTTATTGTTTTATTGTAAAATTTGTGAAGCAAGCATTTTAATCTAAAAATTAATTATACGACATATATGCCACATTTAATTTAATTTTACATTTACATTTTACATTTACATTTTACATTACATTTTTATTACATTGCTAAAATTTACTTTTGAGATACAGTCTTATACAGTCCAAATCATTAAGTAAACTATTTAAAAACAAAATAGTCTCACTTCTTAACAAAATAAATAAATAAAAAAATTTTTTTCGATTTTTTAGTTTTCCATAATTATTATAGCTTGGACATTCCCCTTTCATCCCTTTTAAACCATTTTAAATATTCGAAATAGTTAAGCAAATATAGCCATTTTAGTGTAGCAATGTTCTTGCATAAGTGAGTAAATTTTACGTTGCTTTAAACTTTAAGCGCGTTTTTCTCGAAACCAAGTTTTTTGACCTGGCAGCCATGATTGCGTCAGTTCTACTAAACCGATTTTGATCAGCCATGTTGCAATCGACGCAGAATTGATGTAGTTCTGACCCGTATTTTAATCAAGAGGAAAAACCTTTTTTAACTATTTTTTAACAATAAACTACACAAAAAAATCTTGAAAAATCGATTTTAATTTTTTTTAATTGCCGCCAATTTTTCCAAAAAAATATTGAAAAATATGATTGAGGTACGGGCCTGAATTACATCAATTCTGATCGTAACCTCATTTACTGTTTTCATTTTCGATAACCTGGAGAACCGGAACCTTTTTTTTTTTGAGACCCCAATTGGCAGGTCAGTAACTTATTGAACAGCCCTCGAATTCCAAAATAATATATTTTTTTTAATTTTTTATTTATTTAATAAACACAAAACAATAAACCAAACTGAAAATGATCTTATGGTTTTCTCTCTAGAATTTTTTTAAAAAACACTCAAAAATCTATGTGCAAGGTAGAATACCCCCTTAAACAAAATGGCTTAAGGGGGTTTAAGGGAGCGTTTTTTAAAAAAATTCTGGAGAGAAAATCATAAGAGCTTTTTCAGTTTGGTTCTTGGATTTGTGTTATTAATTAACGATATAATAAAATATAAAAAAAATGTTTGGATTTCGAGGGCTGTTCAAAAAGTTATCGGCCTGCCAATTAAGGTCTCCCAAAAAAAGGCGGTGGCCATGATTCCGGGACTCCAGGTTATCGGAATTGAAAACTGTAAATGAGGTTCTGATCAGAATTGATGTAATTCTGGCCCGTACCTCAATCCTATTTTTCAATATTTTTTTTCAAAATTGGCGGACGTTTAAAAAAAACATTTAGATTTTTCAAGTTTTTTTTTGTAGTTTAGTGTAAAAAATAGTAAAAAAAATGTTTTTCCTCTTGAGTGAGGTACGGGCCACAATGATATCAATTATTTATCGATTGCAATATGGCTGATCAAAATCGGGGCTGTATAACTGGCGCAATCATGGCTACCAGGTCAAAACACGTGGTTTCGAGAAAAACGCGCTTAAATTTTCGAGCAACGTATATAACATTGCTCCACTAAAATGGCATTATCTGCTAAACTATTTCGAATATTTCAAAACGGTTTAAAGGGGATGAAATGGGAATGTCCAAGCTATAATAATAATACAAAACAAAAAAATCGAAAAAAAAAATTTCAAAGATAGAAGACCCCCTTAAACAAAAACTTACAAACAACTTTAAAGCCTCCTCGCTTTACTTGTTTTTCAATTATTTTATTTTACTTTTACTTTACACCAAAAAAACAAAAGAAGTGCAGCTGAACATGTGATTTTTATACATATTTATATTCAAGAGAGGTCCACCCTAATGCACATATTTGCTTTGGCTAACTAATTATTTTATGTGTGGTAAAGAATTTTGTATTAATTTTACTGAAATATCAAACCGTACTAAAATTTTTGAGGTACAGAAAAACTCAGAATTTTACTTGCGGTGCAGCTGCCCCTTAAATTCCTTAACTCCATACACCAAACTGTTGAACTTGTTCCATCGATTGGCCAACTAAGACCAGCTTTTCTTGTCTTTTTTGTAGGTCTAGATATTATTCCAAATTCTTGTGGTTTTTTTTTTTTGCAGAATAATCCCTTTCTTAGCACTGAACTCTTTTACTTTCCAGCCCTGTTGACTTTCATTTACATGTTCAATATTGTTGTTTGGTTTCTTTTTTTGCAGGCTCTTCTTGCAGTCGCCAGCCAATCCAGATCTGTTGTACATCATTTTCTTTTGCCACACACAGTTGACGGTGACCCTGCTACTGGCCCTCATATTTGGCAGCAAGGTGAGTGTGTGTGTGTGTGTGTGTGTGCGGATGTCATTGCTCATGTTTTTGCCTAACTTTTGCTTAACGCAGGTCTACATTGTGCTGCGCAGTGGCAAGTCTCATCAGGAGAATATTGGACTGGGTGCCAAGGCATCGGGAGCCAAATTCAATTTTCGCCCACAAGTGCGCACTTTTGCCAATCCCAGTTCGGTGACCACATCGACAGCTCCCGTTGCTGGCACGACATCAGCAGGTAGGCCAATCATATCAACTAATTGTGTCATTAGCACTAATGGGCCAGCATATTGACATTTATGACAAACGACGACAAACAGACGACGCGTCAGTTGACAAATGAGGCGCAGAGATTCACAGATTAAGTTCTCTAAGGCAAGTGGCGCCGCTTATCGCCGGTGTCGTCGTCTAGACCGTCTCTGGGCCATATCTAGTCGTTGATTTATGAACCTGGCAAAAACAATCTTTGGCTCTGCTGTTACAATTTCCGTCCGTGTCTGCGGTTAACCCAAGCAGTGAAACGAAGGAAGGAAGGAAACAAACAGCTACAAAGCGTAAACTTCCGCCAAAATGCCGCCATTTAATAGAAGACTCATATATGTGTGTGTGCGTGTGTGTGTGTGTAGGCACTTGAAAAGAGCAAATCGAACCAATCAGTTAATGGAATGTTTGAAATTATTTTGACTCTTTTATGCAATTTCCGGAACATCTAGGCTATTCATACGCTTTTCGCTTTGTTGTCGTCGGCTTTTTAATTTGCAGCTCTCAGTTTATCACCCGGGGGGGTCGACAACGCTTTATGTTTTAATGCTTTATGACCGTCCCTATTCAACACTCGGTGGTTTTTATTTAATTTTTTATTACTCGCATTTCTATTTTGGCACACAAGACGTAGTAGCTGCGTAAATTGTGCGTTAAATTTACATTCTATTTTTTTTTTTTTTTTTTTTTTTGAGAGGCCTTCAATTTGCATATTTAAATTGAACAATCACAAAGCAGCAGCAAACCAGCACACACACACACATAAAGTAGTCTCCACTGCAGATTGTGTGTATTTGTGTGGCGAATATCAAATATTTTGCATAGAAAGAGAATTGTGTGTGGCCTACTAAACCACACTCACACACACACACACACTCTCACACATTATAAATTCAATTTTGGCCACTGTCGACTGTGCTGAGTTCGCTTAATTTCACAGCCATAAATCTCAAATTTCAAGAGCAAACAGCCCAAAAAAAAAAGTTATAACTTTTAATACCCTTCTCTAAGTAGCCAAACAGCGTACGGTAGGCCATCAAAATTTAGGCACTCAAACATAAACAAAAAAAAATGTTTTTATAAGTTTAAGTACAATATTTTGGCAAACATCTTCTTTAAAATTTTGTTTATAAAACCATTTTTAGGTTTTCACACGCCATTTTAAGGCAGGTGCCTAAAAGTAGGCAATGAAACTGAGAGATAGCGCTTGGAACCGAAAGTAAAAGTGCAAAGCCTAGCAAAATGTTAGAGGTGAGACATTGAAAAAGTTAAACTGAGCAGTTTGATGGCCAATAGATTTCATAGGGCGACTTTTCGTAGGATAAAAAATTATTATAATGATTTATAGGCTTGCAGAAAAAATGTTGAATCGAAGGGAAAATCTTACAACTAATTTGACTGAAATTAATAAAAACCCGGTCTCTCTGAGCAATAAACAATCACAAGAATGACCACTATTTTGGACCCTTGGTGAAAAAAATACGGTTTGAGAATAATGTGAATGCAAGCATCATAGTTTTTTCAAAATGATATGGCATATATCCAGTAATGCCATAGTTGAAACCAAAAGTGACAGAAACTTAATTTAATTTAAATTAAATGCAGACGATCAGAGGAAAATTTCCGCAAACTCTGTGCAATTTATTGCAGCTAGTGACTCTTTCAGAGTGAACTGGTGCGGAACTGGTGCCCTTCACCAGGAAATTTAAAGTTCCTCATCTAATTCCCCCTCGATTTATTAACTTAGAACTAAAGTTTAGTGACACGGCTAAGAGTCTTGGTGCATAAAAAAAATTCTATACTGGAATGAAAATATTCACGAACGTGTAAAAAACGCAAAAGATTGGAACTCGCTCCCATATGACAAACCAAACGCGGTCAACATCTACACAGATGGCTTCAAACTGGAAAGCCGGGTAGGAGGAGGTGTTTTCAGTCCAAACCTTGGTATAGATCACTGCATTGTCTACCAAGCAGAGGTCATAGCTATCCAGGAAGCTACGAACCATCCAGAAGATCGCGTGGTCAAAGGGGGAAATGTATTTATATTTTCGGACAGTCAAGCTGCACTTAAGGGGATCTTCTAGCTTTGAACAGGGTTTTTTGAGTGTTTTTTTTTTTAATTCTGGAAAGAAAACCATAAGAGCTTTTTTAATTGGGTAATTGTAATTTTTATTTATAAATTAATTGTATAAAAAAATTTTAAAAAATGTTTGGAATTCGAGGGTTGTTCAACAAGCTATTGGTCTGTCAATTTAGGTCTCCCAAAAAAAGGTGTAGAGATGGTGGCCATGATTCCGGGACTCCAGATTATCGGAATTGAAAACGGTAAATGAGGTTATGATCAGAATTGATGTAATTCTGGCCAGTACCTCAATAAAATTTAAAAAAATTTTTTTTTAAATTGGCGGCAATTTAAAAAAAAAAATATAGATCTTTAAAGTTTTTATTTTTGTAGTTTAGTGTAAAAATTTTTTTTTAAATGTTTTTTCTCTTGACTTAGGTACGCGCCAGAATTACATGAATTATGCATCGATTGCCACATAGCTGCTCAAAATCGGAATGTTTTAAAGCTCGTATATTTAAAAATATTCCAGTTGGTAGGTCCTGCCCCTTTCCTTAAAGAGTAAGCGTATTTCAGCTTCGGCTTAGCGAAAAATGTTCCTTTATATATATTTCTTATTATTTGAAAATCGCGCTGGCGTTGACTGAGCTGACAGACTTTCGCTGGAAATTGAACGTCCATTTATCATGCCATGCACATGTCTCGGAACAAAAAACACAGAAAAACGTACAAAAAACAGCCACTTAAAAGCCACAACAGGGTCCAAACTTTCATTCTCATTTCCATTTCCATTTGGCGGCCACAGCAGCTACAAATATTACGCATTTAAATTACGGAACGAAGAAGGAGGACGTACAACTTTTGACTTGGACGTGCGGGGGGCGGGGAGGGGGGCAACTTTTTTAGTGCAAAACTTTTGTGTGTGTGGGAGACTTTCACAGTTGAAAGTTTGACGCGGCGTGAAAATGTAATTGATAGCAAAGTCTCACTCCCTCTCCCCTCTTGTTTCCTTTTTTTTTTTCGTCGCACAGAGAACAAACTGTCCGACCAGGAGGCCTTGGAGGAGATACGCCAGCTGAGCATGCAACTGCAGCGCATACAGGAAATGGCCCCGCCCAAGGGTGTGGCCGTAATGACAATATCCAGCCTACTGGATGGCCTAAAGACACCCGGCGGCATGATGGTGGTTGCCGCAGCAGCCACACATGCCACCACGCGGCAAAGTGCCCTGCCCCTGTTGGCCCTCAATGCCGAGATGCAGAAGTACAACCAACAGCAGCTGCAATTGCAGCAGAATAACAATGCCAATGGCCGTGGCGGAAGTGGAGCAGCAGCCCGCACCAGTTTACCCACCATGGTGTTGGAGACACCCCCCTCGTCCACACCGCCCTCCATAGCCTACGAGGAGCGGGCCACCAATACCGAACTCAGTGGCAATGACTTCCGTGAACAGTTGCTACGTCGCACGGCCGATGGTCATATCATCTGCAGTCGCTGTTTGGATGCGTCCAAGGAGCACTACTATTGCTGCCCGCCGCGCACATCCTGCGAGCAAATGGGCTCACCCCAGCAAGAGGGTAGCCTAAGTTTTGCCAACATCAAACTGGACTGCATGTGCTCGCAGTCGGAGGATCTTGATCAGGATCAGCAACAGCAGCGGCGTCGTCCGGCCGTACGTACGGCGGCCACCAATACGCCACCGCCCAGCTGTAAGCGTGGTGGTGGTGGTGGTGGGGCCACGCAATCTTCTCGAGGCTGAGGTTAGCATTTCGTATCAAATTTGTGATAATTGTAGAAGTAAGTATAAGCTTAGTGGGCGTAGACGCAGCGGTGGACAGCCGGCACCGGCACCCAGTTTGCCCAGTCAAACGCGCAGCAGCGAAATGCTGCTGGAACGCAGTGCCACTGCCACGGTGACCAAAACGGCGCATTCCACAGACGATATAGCCTTGTATGCCGCCTCCATTACCGAAAAAGAAAGCGAGCCCCAGGCTGAGGAGCCCGAAGAGGAGGATAGTCAGCTTACTCAGCCGGCTCCTTCGCTAAGCAATGTGTCCAATACATCGAGTCAAGCGGACAAGACAAACGGCAGCGGTGGAACAACGCGTCCCAAGCGTCCAGATAAGTTGGTGCTAGATCTTAACGATCGCTCGAAATACACCAAGGAGGTTTCTGTATAAAGAGATAGAGTGAGAGATAGAGAGAGAAAGAGATAGATAGTTTGGGCAGGCAAATCGGTTGAATTACGTTTTCATATGGAAATTGCACTTAGTTTAAATTACTTTATATTTCAATTGAGATTTATAAAGATTTTTCCTAGATCCAAGTGCTAAGTGTATAGCTATTTCTTGGTTCTCTCAACAGCAGACTTCGTCAAGTCTATATGTTTTTTTCCACACTTAAAAATATGCAGTAACTGGACTTTTTTTTTTAAAATTGGTAACAAGATAACTAACTACTAATCTTTTATCAAGGAAAAATCACGAAAGAAGAAAGAAACATTTAGAATTTGATTGTTAAGAGAGCGTTTCGAAATCATATACTTTTCTTTATTACTTACCTTGATAATAAAAAGATTTTTTTATCCTAAACCAATTCTCCGACCAATCGGTCCTATGGTAGCTAAAAGAATAAGTCATTCGATCCGAACGATTACAAGATATTAGAAAAGACTTTTCTTCTTTTTTTAACTTTCAAACACATTTAAAATTCTTAAGAAAATAAATTTTTAATTAACTAATCATTTGTTCTGGGTTTATTCCAACTGAATAACCCAACAATGTTGTTCTTTATTATAATCCCGGTATAAAAAATTTCAAAAAGGACTAAGCTTTTCGACAAGCACAGTAGGTTCCTATGAAGAACCCTCTGGAAAAATGTAGTTCAATTGGAATGCGAAAGACATTCGCAAAAAAAAAGTCCCAATGTGAGAATCAAAACGATATAAAAAAATTACAAAAAGATACGCGAATTCATTTTCTCAATGGCTGACTAACACTTTTCGATCGAAGCTTAAATTGATCAGGTAAGTTAACTACCGTAATACAAACTGGAATTAAGGTAGAATTCACATAAGGAACTACCAAACTTGGTGGCAACTCCATCTCCAGTTTACTGCAACTGCTGGACAGTCCTGCTGTCAGCATGAGTCTACCGACACTCAGAATTTAAAATTTAAATATGCGAGCGTCATTTATTAGGGGTTTGGAATACCAAGAAAATTTGTATTCAAATTAACAAATTTTAGTGGAATTCCTAAGACTGATTTATAGCCCAATGCTACATAAATATAGGTTGATGGAATGATGTACATCAATAATACAAGTTTTTTGAGTATATTCTTTTTAATAATAAAACGTTTTTTTTTCTCAAATAACAATTTTTACCTTTTGCAAGAAAATTCGACTTTGGGATCATTGTGCGATGGTTCGAATTCCACCTTATGTTATTACTTATTATTAATATTTTTATTTGATATCATCTCCTATTCTTGCCAACCTTTTGAAAGTATGAAATACACTACAATGTCTTCTAAAAAAATATTCATAGATCAAAGGCAACACTATGTATGAGTGATAACAAAAACTTCAGAGCCTTGTTGCGCCTTTTAACTACATTTTTTTTTTTAACTTTTTCGTGTTCGTCGTTAAGTATACAATATTTTTTGTCAAATATTCATATTCTATATGTATGTATGTAACAGTGGAACGGTGCTTTTAGTTATAATTTAGATTTCTTGAAGCAAATCCAACAACTGGCAGCCTGATCGAACAGCGGATTGACAATGCCTCTTAAATAATAGTTTTCTGGCAGAATATGTACCCAGCCAGCCAAATGCGAAGCGATACAAATCAGGAGTGAAACAGCACTGTCCTAGAAGCGCCCCAATGCTTAAGTGAAAAGTGAGTAAACTGTGCACTTGCTTTTCGAGGAATAACCCGAATTTAAAGAAGATGGAATTTATGATAAAGAAAAAAGTGATCCATCCAAACGTCTTTCCAAAATGACTTAAAATTATTTAAACTTTCTTTCAATTTTTCTGCATTTTGTTTTAATAGTTTTTGTTCTGAATATGATGAGAAAACCTTTTTTGTTAAAAAAAAAAAAAAAGGCTATGTGAAAGAAAATGTCAGAGCGATAAAAAATAAAGATAAAAAAGCATTGGATATTATCAAATTTATTAATGATTTTTGTTTAATATTTAATTCATAATATGAAATAATTATTAATGAAATTAGTAGCATTTTGAGAAACCAATGGGCCTCCATCTCGGAACATTTTTAAAACCCTAAAGCAATCACCGCAAGCAAGACAATAAAAGTCTTTTGAAAAAATCATAGGCGAATAGAGCAGTTGGGTTATCTGAGACGCCAAATTCATTTTTTTAAGGAGACCTTTAGGTACACCTTTTCATATATTCATTGTGAAGGCCCTTTTTCTCCAGTAAATAAATTCTGTTAAGGCGGATATGCTACCTAGAAAGAGTCTCAATGGTACGCCTTGCTGTCTTCGCTGGTTGGCGGATAGTTTTAGATTGATCGCATCATTACAAAGTCGAGTTAATTAATTACTCGATTAAGGTCACGAGAAATCGCTTATATTTGGCAGATCTTTATAGCAAGAGGGAAATTGTGCAAAAATTTGACACATATAAGAACTGTGGATTGCGTGTATTTAAGAGATTTACAAACAAGAAGGTTATCTCCAAAAAAAAATATATATATATTGGTGGCGGTTAAAAAAACTTATTAATGGCAGAGCTTATAAATGAAATAAAATACATTAATAAACTAAAATAACCTTTTTTTAAATTCAAATAAATTAGTTTATGAGGTTGGATGAAATTCACGCTATATTTGTCCAAGAAAGTAACCGATTAACCACATAGAACAAAAGCTAGTACTTATTTTTTTAGAAGCAGCATAAATCAGCCATATATTCAATTATAAATTAGTTGAGCATTGAATTGATTAGTACAAACTCATTAAATGACCCTCGTATGTACTTTAGACCTTGGTTTTGTAATTTTTGGGATTGACAAAGAGATTGAGCCGTACACTAGCATATAACCAATATACCAGCCTGAACATCGATAGCTCTACACACACAATGTCCCTTTGTGTCATTTTGGTAGGTATGTGTGTAAACATCTTACCCCTTCCAGGCTAATAAAAAGACTGTTCAATAGCTATACAAAAATTTGTGCTTCAATTGAAAACGCTTTTCAACCGATTTGCATACCAAATCTTTGGATTAATACAAGTTGTATGTTATGTGTATTTATGATATTATATGCAAAAGATTTATTTACCAAAGACTTTAGGTGAATTATGATTACCAGCATAACTCTAGCTAATTGATATATCTGTTGTTATTATTATCGCTTTAAACTAGAATTAAAACTAAAACGCCTGTTTTCAGCGAGAGAGTGCGAAAGAAGTGAGAGAGAGTCAACGATTTTCATTGCTAAGCAAAATTCATTTGCAACCATAATGAGCCCCAGAATGTTGTGAAAATGTATTTTGCTTTTGGCCAACACAAACAAACCAATGAAGCGTTCACATTTTGTTGAAATCATGTGTTTTAGCTGATAATTGAATTAACATAAATATGTAAATGTGTGTGCTGTGTGTGTGTATGTTATTGCTGCATTTGCTCTAATTGAAACTAAATTGCTTACTAATAGAAAATGTCACAAAATCTACAAAATGCATTTTGTGTGCTTAATTAATTAAGTAACCATTTAAATGTGAATGGTGTCCTGTAAATATAGTATAAAAAGTATAAAAACAAAAAATAGACAACTGTAAAATAAACATATCTCTGCCAAATAAAAATAAAATTAAAAAACTTATTTGTAGTCACAATTGATAATTAGTTAATGAATGGAAAAAAAATTGAAATGCAATCAGATTAACAATTGCCCCCCAAAACCACAGTCCCTTCTTAAATAATGCAACAATTTCGCAAAACGATTTGTGTAGAAATGTAGTTAAGTGCAAATTTTTTGGCTGAAATACATTTAATGTATGCCCAAAATAAAAATGTTATGTTAAAAATTATCTAAAATAAAAACAAGACAAAAAAAACAACAAGAAAACCCAGCATGAATGTCTATATTTGTTTGCTATTTTAATTTAGTTAAACCAAACACAAGATTGTCAGTTGCAGCTGGGCTTATCTTAACTTGAACCAGTCTATGAAAATCTTAGCAAAAAGGCAAAAGCTATCAACATTTACTCCAGCCTTATCAATGGCCATTGCATACATTTTGCTGTCGCACCTTTTATTGAGGGGTAAGTACACTTGGAAAAATTAACATAAGAAACATTAATAGAGGGTGTTTACAGGAACTGATAAACTCAAAATTGATCAATCAAACAACAACACATAAATACAGAAAATATAACTTTCACTTCGCCGAAATTTAAATCAGGCATGCAAACAGGTTCTGAAACGCACCGAAAACCGTAAATAGAAACGGTGGGTTTAATGTAATTAAAAGTTATTTAAATGTTTTTTACGTCTTCAATTTCAAAAATAATAACAGAAAGTATCAAAACTTCTTATTAGAACGTTTGATGCTCGAACCTAAATTGGTTAACACACTGAACCGTACCGAAACTGTGAAAACATATATAAACCGAATAAGTGGTTAAAATCCACTGAACCGATCAAGTCTTAACTTACAAACTGAGGGAGGTGCTAGTTTAAAGAAGATGATATAATTAATTTAATTAAAGGTCGAGATGCTTCCTTCTCTGCACAAAACATACGTTTATGGTCGAAAAAAATTACTATTTTATGAACAGAATTGATGTACCTCTGTCAAGCTGATGTTTTTTGGTTTCCTAGAAGTATCTAAGTTTTTAATTATCTGATTTTGTTAAGACTAGAAAAATTCTGTGTAAGGCAATATATCCTTATAATTTCAATATACTGATCATATTTATTCTTTGACAAATGTTTCCAAATATATTTTTCTAGCACATTTAAATATTGGAAAATGCGATTGATTATCCAGTAGAATAAATAAAATTTTTCAAAATTAGTATTTATCAAAATTCAGCTGGTGACGTCCTCAAAAGCATTAAAAAACACATATTCTGACCTGCAACAGAGACGAAGCATTCTCAGTTCTAGTCCAGCGGATCAGTCGCACTCCGCAAAGTCGAGCCATTGGGAGATTATTGATATGTCATTCGATCAAGTGACTCCGGAAGTGGTCAGGTAATATTTATATTTTAAGACTGGTACACTAATGTAAAGTTTGTATACCAAAATCAAGTTTGACATTTTGAGCATAAACGTTCTCAAAACGATTTGATATATTTACAAGTGCTATTTGTGTTGTTAACAGAAAGTTAAAAAAATCAATTTGACTTAAAAAGGGAAATTTCAACAGAAGGTTTTCGTTGGATTATTTTTCACAATTTTCGACGTGGAGTATCTCAACAAGAGTGGATCAATAAACTCAGTTCTTTGTTTGGCGAAAAAGCACCTTAAAAATCCACAGTATATCGCTGGTATCGAATTCCGTGAAATCGGTTAATGTGCCAGAAAACATCGAACTGATAATGCAAGATCACCATGTGACATACCGTAAGATTGAGGCAACCCTAAACATTAGATCCAGCAGCATATGTAAGATTTTGTATGAACAACTTGCCGTAAAAAAGGATTTGTTTGCGTTGGATTACGCTTAATTTGTCTATTGCTCGTGTGGATTGGTGCAAAGAAATGCTAAAAATATAAATAGAAGAAGACGTTTACGACGATGCCATAAAAAATTACTCGATACTCGTCGAGATACGATCACTCTTTTCGCATCATTGCTGCATCGTTAAATATACAGCTCTTCTTCTATGCACAGGTTTATTATGGGAACTAATTTCTCACCTTCAGTTTAAAGGAAAAAAATCAATGATGCGGCTGGTTTAAATAGCTTATAAGATAGTCTTTGATGACGAATCATGTATATGTGCATATGAGCCGGAAACAAAACAGCAATCGATCGTGTGGGTGTTCCAAGAAGAGCCAAATCCCACAAAATGTGTTCGCGAATGTTCAGAATGGGCAACGTACGACGGTCAATTCTGAGTGATACACGATCATTTGATTAAAGGAAGTCTTTGAAGAAATTCGCAAAATCAACCGCCAAAGACAAATCATTCTTCATCAAGACAATGCGAGCTCTCACACACAAATCAAACAAGCGACCTTTTGACCGGGCAAAAAGTCGAATTGAAAGGTCAACCGCCGTACAGCTCTAATTTAGCACCAAATGGAAGCGTTCAGCAGAGAAACTTGATCACAGATCAGCTTAATAAAATTACTATTATTATTTAGCATACTTTTAGGGCGTCTTGTTAAATATATCATATTAAACACAAGAGGAAAAGTAGGCTACGTAAATTACCAGGAAATATATCATTGATCAGGGAGCAAGTTCTTTTGCTAAACACGGCCAATGATTTTATTTTATTTCCAAATATCACCGAATTTTTATTTCCATGCCATTTGGCTATTGATGATTTTGTTTGGGAGTGGAATAGGTGCTTCGAAGATTCGTTTGAGCTAATGTAAAAGTGCATATATTTTCATAGAGAATATTTTAAAAAACAATAAATACATTTTTATAAAAAAATGTTTGTTTTTATATGCTTTTGCCGAAATAATAATAGTACCCCACGTATCTTTTAATAAGAAGAAAAAAATATTTTTTTTAAAAGTTGATTAGTGATCAATATTTTTTGTTGAATGCACACTTTGTACAATCAGCATTCAACAAACTAGTTAAATTAATATTTATTCATTGGAAAAATTCTGAGACTTAAAAAAAGCTTATTGATTAATGATCAATCAAATTCTGCTGAATGTGCCCTTTTTCAATAAGCTGCCCCAAAAAGGCAGGCATTGATTTTTAAATTCTCTTAAATTTGTTGCTTACATTTCCCTCAACTCTGTACTTGAATTGTCACAATTGCACTTGAAGCTTGACATTTTTCGGCCAAGTGTATCTCGGTCGAGCCTATCAGAAAGCAAAAATGAAAACTGTTGGCGCCTTTTGCGCCTTTATGAGCACGTTATGGTTTTTATCTTTATGGACATGCCTGTGTGTGACCCTTTTTGTCATTTATGGTGCCATTCACACACACCCACGCAGCACGCATACGCATACAATGTAACTGTTTTGAAGGAGACGTTAATTTAAATGTTTTACGGCAGTTGCTGTTGATGTTTTTCAGGATGTTGCGTTCTGTTTGTGATTGTTTGTGTTTCAAATTAAAATTCTCCAGAAGCGTGTATCGAATTTTAAGCAAAAAGAAAACTGAAATTAATATTAAAGATTCAAGTTCTTAAATGTTTTGAAAATTGAATTTCAATCATTACACTTGGATGGGCAAAGTTTTTTTGGTTTCTACCTACCCCCCCTCAAACTGTTTCAAGTTCAGGCACGTGACGACATTCATTTAACTTTTCAGCATATGTGCAGCTGCTGATTGTCGATAAAAAATATAAAACATTAAATTCTTTGTTTGAATAAAAACAACAACAACAACCAGAAAAAGTCCTTAATAAATTGCAGTGCAAACAAGTTCAACATTTTTCCACGGGGTAAAATTGAAATCGCTTGCCTGACCACAAACAATATAAAATCAAAACAAAAATATGGAAAATAAAAGCAAACAATCGACTATATCAAAAAAAAATGAATGTTAACAAAATGTAAAAATTGCGTGAATTACATAAATATTGAATTGTTAAAGCCAAATTAAAGCTGCAGCACAGCAAATTAAGGTTGAGAGATTTTTGACTGGCATTTAATAAAAAATAAAGTCAAAACATAAAAGGAAAATTTTAATTAGTTTTTATATATGTCTTGAAGGTTTGAGGTATCAAATAAAAAAGTAAACTGTAAGACATAGTAAAGACTGGGGAGTTCCAAAGTAATCCCACTTATTTATAGTGGTGTATCTGGACCTCCTATTTGTATCAAACAATTTCTGTTCTGTTTTTGAAGCAGCTTTTCATTGTTTGATTTTATAAGAGCAAAATTTATTTTTTCTCAAATTTCACTTTGATCGAAAAAAAAAAAATTGAAACCTTAAGCAATTTAAAAATCAATTCGTTACCTAATTTCATTTCACTCAACTGACCTGAGGCCTGGCGTTTGAGCTACTTGAGCATAAGAGAGTATGGCCAAACATTTAATTAAACGCCTGTTGCAGACGGCAGTTACCAAAAAGTCAGAGCCTCCTCCTGTAAGCAGCAGCAACAAAAAAAAAAAAAAACGGAAACTTCATCTCGAACTGGGTCATAAATTTCGAAGCAAAATGCGTGAACTGCTGCCTTCTTCATCGACTACCCCAGGTCGTTTTGCTAAACAAAGAAAATGGCACTTAACCAAAATACAAATTGCTTTTTTCAGGCTGGCAATTGTAAAATGTGCGGTTCAAGTGCCAATGGTCTCTAATGGCGACTGCTGACTGGTAAAATGGTAGCAAAATGCGTAGCTCCTGTATTTCTAGCATTTTTCATCACTTAATTACGGCAATAAATGCCCCATGGCAATTTCTTTCAGCCACATCAAAATGGCATTAAATAAAAACATGTTAACGACTTGCAAAAAAAAAAAAAAAAAAAAAATGTGGAAATTTATGTGCAATACAATAAAGCAGCAAACGCACACACACACACTCACATGAGTAAAATCAACAAGACTGTTGTTTGAACGACAGACGACTGAGGGGCGGGACGTTACATATGAAAGGGCTTGAATCAAGTGCTTTGTTTTTGGGCAAGGAGCCAATTAAAATTAAAGTAGGCCGTAGGATGCCAAGAGGCAACTTTGTGTGTATATGTGTGTGTGCAAGTGTGTGTCCTGGCCTAAATAAAATAAAATTAAATTGCTCAACACCTTATTAACAGCAGCAGCTGTCTCACCAGGCTGTGTTACCAAATGGCTTTCTTGTTGCCTTTACTTTTCTCACTTTCTCACTTTTATTATTGACATCATGATTTGAAACGAGTTCTAGCTGGGTCATGGCTGTCAAGAATCATTTCAATAAATTTTCAAAATCCAATTACTTTTTGCACAAATCTTCTTTCCAACTTTTGGCAAGGGTGCGGTAACCTCCACGTCTAACAGTCCTTAACACATCTTTCCTACGTAGAAAAAAAGATCAAAAATCAATTCATTATATATTTAATTTTTTTTTTTTTCTTGGTATATTTAAGTATATCGCCCCTAGGAGTAGCAAAGGGCGAAAAAAAAATTCAACCAACAATTCTACAGCCAGCTGCTTTAGTTCGTTCCAACTTGTCCAGGTTTCTGCATGGACTGTGAGCCTCCAAGTCTGCCGAGAATGACTTCTCAGCCGGCTGCCTTACGGGTTCCATTGCAGAGCCATCTTCATGATGCTGTCATCTTTCGTAAAGTGTGCCCAATCCAGGTCCATTTATGTCTTTGTATCTTCGATGTAATACTCTCGGCTCGTTTCAATTCAATATGCGCTGGTGAATTTGGAATATTTCTAATACATTTTTGAAGCGAAAACATATTTGGTTTTACCCCAATGATTATCATTTGATCATTAAAATATTAAATTGATATACAAGATTTCCATAATATTCTTGAAAATTTAACCTATCATA